>CM062293.1:503285869-503880869 GCA_031216915.1 Pictodentalium vernedei
ATGCATTGAACAGTGGCTAGACATCAATAAGATACACTTACATGCCAAATATAAAGTCATTCCATCCAGTATTTCAAAAGTTATTGAGTTTTGAAACTCGTTGGTCACAGACAGACCGACCGACATTCTAATTTCATCGAGGGCCATAACTCGAAGAAAAATATTTGGAACAACACATGCACTGAACAGTGGCTAGACATTAATAAGATACACTTACATGCCAAATATAAAGTCATTCCATCAAGTATTTCAAAAGTTATTGAGTTTTTGAAACTCGTTGGTCACAGACAGACCGACCGACAGACCAACCGACAGACCTACCGACCGACTGACCGACAGACAGACAGACAGACAGACCAGCATTGCCACTTATAGAGCTGCTAGTTGCAGCAAAAAATAATGAAAATTAATTGGCCACTTTTGTGAATAGCACTGGCCGGTTTTGGCCATTACATTGGGTAAAGGGTTAAGATGAATTTAGCCTTCCAGAGGAGTTTTCAGGAAGAATAAACTTGGAAGCCATGTTTTTCAAAGCAATATAAAAGTGTCAGTTTATGGCTATCTGGGGACTGACTTAATGGTTAACCCTTTACCCAACGCAAAAGATTGAATATTTATTATTATTTTAATTAGTGTTTTTTCATATTTTTCAAAAAACTTCATCGAAACCATATCATGTGACCCCCTTCATTGGGACGAGCTCGATGAGCTCGTTCCAATGAGGATTCATGTGATATGATTTTGTTGAAATCTTTTTGAAAAATATATTGTTTAACCTACTTAATTAACTCTTAACCCACTGAGTATTTTACAAGATATTTTTCATGATATCTAGTCATGGCAGCTGTGAAGCAGCCATGACTAGATATCACGAAAAATTCATCTAAATTTAACTATTTATTATTTATTTATTTATTGGTGTTTAAGGTCACATATTTCTGCACAATGGCTAATCATGACCACGACAGTTTTAAGTGTGGAGGAACCCGGAGTACCCGGAGAGAACCACTGAGCAACAGCGAGCAACTGTCAGCTCCCCAACATACTAACTCCACACAAGCAGGGTTAGCATTGTTTGAAGACAGGTGCACCATCGACGTGCAGTATGCCTTAGGACACAGCATCACCGTGCCCCCACGTGGGCAATGGGGGTGAAGTGTCTTGCCCAAGGACACAACGCGGTTGCCGCAGGTGGGATTCGAACCGAGGAATCCTCGGCTTGCAGCCTGCACCTCTACCAACTGAGCCACCGCCCCCCCCCCCCCCCCCCCCTAAATTTAACTGAAGGAATAATTGGTAAAACAAATCCATTCAATTCTCAGGTGAAAAATTGGATTAAATGTTCACAAATTCAGGGATTATAATTAATGCGCGAATCCGAATCGATTCGCACAAAATGTTCATTTGATTCTTGGCGTTGATTCTAAAGGTGGCTTTAACAAGCCAAGAGAATGCTCTGTCTTTGTCCCCTCATAATAAGGTAAAAAAACTACACTTAGCAGTGGTGTATAGTGAAGTCTTGGCTGCCTATATAGGCAGCCAAGACTTCACTAGACACCACTGCCACGATAATGTAATTTCCATCAGCCAGACCATCAAAAGCCTGTATGTTGGAACATGTGTTGTACGTGTACATGTGTGAGAAACTCGACAAAATGGAAACGTGGCCCATAAAGGAAAACTCTCTGAAAAAAACTATGACGTTTGTCTTTTACTATGGCATATGTAAATGTTGCACTCACATAACAGTACTCTCAAATTCATAATATTTAAGAACTGAAAATTGATTCTCGCAACAGGAGCTCGCGAGAATCAAAACTGATTCTTGTGAATCGAGGCAAATTTTAAGGCCTGCAAATTATACTTGTTTCAGAAGCAAATCCTGTCCTGAGCAGGAAAATCTGCCAGCAGCATGCAAGGAGTTAATCTGTAAATTATGTGGACAGGTGCGGCCAATTCATTAAAGGGTTAATGGTTATAGAATCAGGCTGGCTATCACAAATACACACTTAAGAAAAGACAACGAGGTGGTGAATGGAGTATTTCATTTAAACTCGACACACTATCAAATAATAGAAGTCCTGAAGTGTTTGTAATTTATTGGATAATTGTGTTGTTTCCAAGAAGGAATGAGATTTTCTGCATCGATTGACTACCATCAATATGATATCAGTGCAGAGTAATTGATTCAGTCATGAGACACTATAGACATTTCTGACCGATAGAATCCATCAAAAGATGACAATATTACATGAATTGCAGACACATCGTCACTTCAGCTTGTCGTTACCTAGACATCAATATATTCTATCTTTGTTGTAAGTATCTTAGATGTTCAATAACTATAGTCCATATAAAGCTTAGTCAAGTATTTCTAAAAGCCAATGTCTCTCAGGAAAGTGACTGTTTGGAAACCCACTAGATTAAATTAACACTTTCTATCAACAATTTTCCCTAAAGTTATGGTACATGCAGGGTTTCCACTGGAAACAAGCTATTAAATGAAAGTAGAATATGCTTTAATTTTTGGATTTCAGTAAAAAAAAAAACATGACGGGTCTTAAGCTGAGTTTCAATAGTAAGTGGCTGGTTTTAGCCAAATGTTACATTTGGTAGAGTTGATTTAGATTAGATTTATACTAAGGCTGTACACAGCCCCTGTAATTAGCAAAAATTCCCTCAGCAGAAAATTTGCCGACGATAAATGAGTATCCTTGGCAAAAATTGAGTTTTCCTCGGCAATTTTTACAAAATGACTATTTCATGTAAATAATTACTGGGGAAGCACAGTGTGTCTGTATGCGTTCTCGGACGTACGAACCAGGTGCGTATTGGAGATGTTGTATGTTTTTTCTGGGTAATAAACTCACATTTTAAAGTGATATCTCAAAGGTGTCTAATATTGTGCCACATGCACTCCAGTATATCCACATAAAGGCCACAAACATGTTCAAGAATGCTGAAAAATTTGCTCGGCCTACTACTCTTCTTTTGTTGTACTCTCTTTTTAATCGTCATTACTGACGTCACTCAAATTGTCCTCGGCAAAAATACTGCCGAGGAAACATCTAAAATCCCTCGGCAACTCGTCGGCAATTGCCGTTGCCGAGGACTAATTACAGGGGCTGTGTACAGTACACAGGGTTAGATACTTAATTAAAATTGAACATTTTTAATTAGGGCTGTCATGATTAATCGATTAATCGACTGTTGATCAGTTACGGTGAAATCGATTAGTATTTTTCGTTGTCGAATAATCGGTGAATTGTATCCCGTTTTAGACGTTTAATAATTAAAAGAAAATTTGATGAAAAAACTATTGTTTCTAAAGGTAAAGAGTTAAGAACATCGATATTAAACCCCAAGACGCTGTTGGAAGCAATAGTCTTCCAGGTACATTCATCAAAGGTTTGATGTTCTGAACTTTTGAACCGCCAGTGTAATAATCAAGACCGGTCGGCAGTTGCGAAGTTCGCAACTGTCGACCGGTCTTGATTATTACACTGACTGTTCAAAAGTTCAGAACATCAAAGCTTTGAATGCACCTAAAAAGGATCGTCTTCGTTGTTTCCTTGAGGTAGGTCAACTGACTTGAACTTCATTTTTATCGACTTCAAAGAGAGGGAGAGGAGGGGGGGGAGGGAGGGGGGGTGTCATTTAGGTATGATTAATCGTCGATTATTTGCGACGATTAATCGATTCCTAAATTAAACAAGAGGCCCCACGTGGCCTTAATCGCTCACCTGACAAAGTGACTCTAAGAAGTATTTTAGGTCACCTTCACCATGTCATGCCTCATCAACATTAACTGGTTGAGTGATAGATTTTGTTTGAAGTTCAACATTTGTTACCTAAAATTAGTTTTATTTAAAATCATTGGTGTGTGGCCAATCTCCAATGATTTTTAATAAAGCAAATTTATCTCTGCAGACAAACTGGTTTAGCATGAAGCACAAACAAGGAATGTGAAGAGATAGCCTTGGACATCTCTCCCCAACTGTGGATATCTTCCATGTGCTACATGTATATATTTGCATGCAAGAAAACAAAAATTTTCACAAATTTTATTTTTTTTTATCATCATTGGAACAAGCTCAAACAGCTTATTCCAATAGGGGTATGGGAAGATCAGGTATATTTTTGAGACAGAAATGTGAATATATAAATAATGGTGTTTTTTTGTGAATGATGCTGGAGAATTTTGCGTAAAGATATGGTAAATGGTTTGTTCTAGATACAGAATGATGCAAAAGTATTTAAATTTGATTAGGCAAGTTGTTCCTATAATGCATTTAAAAACTGAAGTAACTGTTTTTTTGCTGACGAACTTTTAGATGTGTGTGTCTGTGTTTGTGTGTGTGTGTGTGTGTGTGTGTTTGTGTGTGTGTGTGTGTGGGGGGGGGGGGGGGGGGGGTGGTAAGAGTGTTCTTGCAAACAAAATTCCTGAATAAATGGAAAATTTTATTTTTTGTGTGAAAGACATAGTGCGTGAATGTTGATTGGAACAAGCTTAGAGAGCTCATTTTAATGTGAAGTCATAAAGCTGCGTTTTACGTACGAAATTCTGGAATAACTAAAAAAATTGCTTTTTTGACTCAAAAAGCATGGTGTGCGATCTCTCATTGGAATGAGCTCAAAAAGCTCATTCCAATGGGGTATTTACAAGCGATAAGTACATGTATGTTTAAGAGACAAAAATTAAAATTTGAATAGCGATTTTTGCGAAGAATGCTGACAAGTTTTGGCAGTTATGCTGGTAAAAAGGTAAGATATGCAAAGTGGTTGTTTTTTAGAGGCGACATTTAATTAAGGAGAATTAACCCTTGATTACTGAGGTAACTTCTAAAAGTACTGAAATTTCATGAAGCAATGTGAATAACAGACAACAGTTGCCTAAAAATTTCATGAATAACTAAAATTTTTATTCCTTTGTCTCGAAAACATGGCATATGACCTTTGTTGGAATGAGCTGAATGCGTGTGTTCCAATGAGGGGTCATAAAATTTGAACGAAGATTTGTGTGAATAATGCATTAGTACTGCTAGATTTGGGTAAACGGTTCAACCTGGATACCACCCCTTCTATAGTAGATCTTTTCTGCAAATTTTGTCTAAGATTCTATCAACTTTACAAATAAATACGTTCATGAATCACAATCAGATCCACCCTACAATGTTGCATACCAAATATCAAAAGATTCTGCCTGCTGGATCTGGAGAAGAAGATTTTTTAAGAAATATGCCTGAAATGCACGAAGTTAAAATTTGGGCTCCTATACGGAGCCCAAATATAAACCCAGGGGGCCGATTTGAACAAACTTGAATCAGATCCACCCCACAATGTTGCTTACCAAATATGAAAAGATTCTGCCTGCTGGATCTGGAGAAGAAGATTTTTTAAGAAATTTGCATGAAATGCACTAAGTTCAAATTCGAGCTTCTATAGTGAGCCCAAATATGAATCTAGGAAGCCGATTTGAACAAACTTGAATCAGATCCACCCCACAATGTTGCATACCAAATATCAAAAGATTCTGCCTTCTGGATCTGGAGAAGAAGATTTTTTAAGAAATTTGCCTAATTGCACTAAGTTCGAAATCGGGCTCCTATACTGAGCCCAAATATGAACCCAGGGGGCCGATTTGAACAAACTTGAATCAGATCCACCCTACAATGTTGCATACCAAATATCAAAAGATTCTGCCTGCTGGATCTGGAGAAGAAGATTTTTTAAGAAATTTGCCTGAAATGCACTAAGTTCGAAATCGGGCTCCTATACTGAGCCCAAATATTAACCCAGGGGGCCGATTTGAACAATCTTGAATCAGATCCACCCCACAATGTTGCTTACCAAATATGAAAAGATTCTGAAGCTGGAGCTGGAGAAGAAGATTTTTTACGAAATTTGCTGAAATGCACTAAGTTCGAATGCGGGCTTCTATAGTAAGCCCAAATATGTATCCAGGGGGCCGATTTGAACAAACTTGAATCAGATCTACCCCGCAACATTGCATACCAAAAATCAAAAGATTCTGCCTGCTGGATCTGGAGAAGAAGATTTTTGAAGAAATTTGCCTGAAATGCACTAAATTCGAATTCAAGCTCCTATAGTGAGCCCAAATATGAATCTAGGGAGCCGATTTGAACAAACTTGAATCAGATCCACCCCACAATGTTGCATACCAAATATCAAAAGATTCTGCCTGCTGGATCTCGAGAAGAAGATTTTCAAAGAAATTTGCCTGAAATGCAGTAAGTTCAAATTTGGGCTCCTATACTGAGCCCAAATATAAACCCAGGGGGCCGATTTGAACAAACTTGAATCAGATCCACCCCACAATGTTGCATACCAAATATCAAAAGATTCTGCCTGCTGGATCTGGAGAAGAAGATTTTTTAAGAAATTTGCCTGAAATGCACTAAGTTCGAAATTGGGCTCCTATACTGAGCCCAAATATGAACCCAGGGGGCCGATTTGAACAAACTTGAATCAGATCCACCCTACAATGTTGCATACCAAATATCAAAAGATTCTGCCTGCTGGATCTGGAGAAGAAGATTTTTTAATGTTTTTCCCATTGCCTACAGTGTTAAAAAGTGCTGACTCAGCACTTTTTCAAAGTCCCGAAACTGTACCCTATGATAAAACCGATGGCAATTTTTTTTTACCAACCTTTCTGTTGGTCCTAAGGAAGCTGCACACCAAATAAAAATTCTCAGTGCCGTGCAGTTTTGGAGATATGGGCGTTTTAAATTTTTTCTATTTTTAGCTCCTGCGGTTCCCACGGGGCTGCGGGAAAAATTTTTTTTGCATAAATCAAGTACTCATGACCCAATAAGCCCTCACATAAAATTTGGTTCAAATCAGCCTCTCGGTTTGGAAAATAGAAATTTTGGGCGGGGCAAAAAATTTTGCCCCTCTCATAACAACGCCAAGTATAGCCCCACAAACTTCTCTTGAACAAATCTGAGTCTACACCTCAAAAGGAAGCTGCACACCAAATATCAAGTCTCTGCTACTGCTGGTTCATGAGAAGAAGATTTACAAAGATTTTGGTGCCCCTTGGGGGCGTGGCACCACCCAGGAGGAGGGGCAACTTCATTTGAACAAATCTGAATTGGCATTAGGTAATAAACATTTAGCCAACATTTGAATAAAATTGGGCTAGTGGTTTAGGAGGAGAAGTCGATAATGTAAAGTTAACGCCGGACGGACGACGACGGACGACGGACGCCGGACGCCGGACGACGGACAGAAAGTGATTAGTAAAGCTCCCCTTGAGCTTCGCTCAGGTGAGCTAAAAATCGTGACAGCCCTATTTTTAATAACTAGAAAGTGTGACTAACCCTGTGCATTGCAACGGGTTAGCCACACTTTCTGGTTATTTCTGGTCATAAAATATTGGTAAACTGCCAATAACTGTAATATACATTGACATAGCCAGTAAAAATGAGAGGGTTAGTTGATTACATGTTGTTACATAGGGTGTACGATTCAAGATACATGTACTAAAAGAATTACTCACATAGACTTGTGGAAATTTTTTTTACGTGAATTCTAAAAATAAAAACATAATCTATTTTCAATTAATAGCTTGTTTGGAGAAGAAGGTCCGCTTAGCAGCCCCATTGCCTAAACCAACTTTTTCCCTATTACGTAGTTACCTTTTATAACAAGAGTGTTTTGTTATTTAGTATTGGCTATTGTTTCCTGGGGATGCACAGAGAAATTGCAGGAGTATTAATACGTCTTCCTGATGGCAATGTTTTGCTGCTGCAAAACATTGCCTGCAGGAAGACCTATTAATACCTGGTAGTTCTGCAAGAGAAAGCTCCAAGATTTGCTGATATTGTAGCCAAGGAACTACACCGAAAGACGACTGTATTCCGTGAGAGCAGTTGATTTATTTATTTATTTATTTATTTATTTATTGTGGTTTAACAACACTTTCAACAGCCAGGGTCACCTCTTGTCGGACAGTTTTACAAGTGGAGCTAGCCAGAGTACCCAGAGAGAACCACCATGCAATGGCAAGCAAATGACAGACTCCCTAACATACTACCTCTACACAAGCAGGTTGAGTAACGGTTGAAGACAAGTGCACAATCGACATGCAGTACGCCTTAGTGAACAGCGCCTCCATGTGGGGAATTGGGATTAAGTACATTGCCCGAGGACACAACGTGGTTGTTGCAAGTGGGAAGGTAACTGATACTAGCTCTCAAGAATGTTGAGGCCATCTGTTGATACACAGTTTAATGAAACTGTCAATAACACTGTAGCTTAACTTGACTGTGTGTAGGGTTTGATGAAAAGGTTAATGTTCAATGTTTATGAAAGGATTATGAACAAAACAAGAATTGTGATAATTGAGAATATGTTAGTTTCTGTTCCCAACATTCAATAAGAATAACTTGAGGTGTACACTGCACTAAAGAATTGAGGCCTGGGTTGATGTGGCTCTCACATTTAACGTATGACAACCAAAGTTACCAAGTTGCAGTAAAGTCATTCTATACTATTAAAAAAAAAGTAGGAGATATTCAAACTGATGTTCATATTTTCAGAAAATGGTATTAGATACGTGTGATTGGATGCATCAATATGTTACCAAGTTTAATTTGGATCATGAATGTCACCAGTTCACGAAAACTTAGTGGTGCAGGTTTTTCACACAAACGCCACATTAATGTCTGGGGGTACATTTTGAAATCTCATTTGTAATGCACAGGCTTTTTCCGAGATCTCATCGCTCTTTTCTTGGTAGACACTCATTCATCAATAGTTTACGGTCGAATGTAACTTTTGAGGTATGCGATGACTGACATGTGACAAACATTTTTGTGCCGTTGGCATGTTGGAAACTGGCAACAGACAGACTGCAGTGGCTCAAATTCTCAATATTACTCAATCGGGGATTAGCAGGTTGTGGTCACGCTACCGTCAAACAGGCAATGTTGATGGTAGACATTAGTCAGGTCGTCCAAAGGTGACAACTGCTAACCAGGATTGTTTCACCCAAACCACAGCAATACATAACCATCATCAAAGTGCCTCAGAAATTGGACAGCAGCTGCACCGAGTGACAGATGTGCACGTCAGTGGTCAGACTATCCAAAATCACCTGCACAGCTGGAATTTGTATGCTCGACAACCTCGAATAATTTCACGTTTGACTGAACATCACATCACAGCAAGGCGTAACTGGTGTGGAGCACAACAGCGCTGGGACAATTGTTGGTGGAGCAACGTCACGTGTTCTGATGAATCGAGGTTTACTCTCGACTTCCACAACAGGTGAAACAGTGTGGCGGTGGAGGAACGAATGATACCAGGATGGAACCGTTAGGAGGCACAATTGTTTTCGTGGTGGATCGGTTATAGTGTGGGGAGGCATAACCACGACAAGCAGAAAAGCATTACATGTCATCCATGGGCGTGTCACAGGGCAGTACTACCGTGACAACATGTTAGCAGCTCATGAGGTGCAATTTGCATGACGTCACGGTCGTCGATTCATTTTCCAAGATGACAATGCAAGAGCACTCAGGGCCTGTGTCGCTACAGAGTTCCTCCAGGAGCAGAACTTCACTACACTGCCTTCACCAGCACTAAGTCCAGACCTCTCACCAATCAAGCATTTCTGGGATATGCTTGGCATGCACCTACGACAAGGCCAACAGCCCCCTACCAATGAATGGAATAACATCCGAATGGAATAACATCAGTCAAGCTGATATTGGACGTTTGGTGAGGCGTATGCCACATTGGACCCATGCTAGTTTCGCAAACCAAGGAGGATTTACAAGGTATTCAGGTCTTGGACTGAATGTGATAAATTCTCTGTATGACCGTCCATGTCTTCTACAGCACAGTGTGAGGAATGTGTGCTTGTCAGACACCCAACCATCGCTGAAATCATTCACCAGATGTCACAGTGTGTAGTGTATCTGATTGTAGACACTGTGTGCATCAGGGGAGGTAACAAAGGGTAGAAGAGATAGTCGAGGAACGACCATAACATGTTTTGTATCATCTCTGAATAAACAGCTAATGTTGAACTTATGCGTTGTAGAAACACAACAGTTTGGCGACAAGGATAAAAGGAACCCCCTTCAGAACTGTACTACGTCTGCACTTTGTTTTATGAGACTTCCTGCCTTGTGTTTCATTGATGAGAAACTTTCTTTGTCCTATTGTTGTTGTATCTGCGATTTTGCTGCTTCGCAGTGACGTCACGCTCGTTACTTCCGATAATTTAAAGAAGCCTGTTCATTTTTCGAACTTCACTGTTTTCGACATGCAGACGTCAGGTCTCCGAGCGCCGATGCCTCTGAATATGAATGCATCTGACATGTATTCAGAATATAAACTTTGGATTAACTCTTTTGATATATTTTCTATTGCAAGTGGTCTTGACAGCAAGGACGATTCTGTAAAGAGAGCTACATTATTGCATTGCCTTGGCCCGCAGTGTCAACGTGTTTTTGCAACATTACCTGGTGATAAAGACACTTACGAGCAAACCAAAGGTGTCTTAGCTGCTTACTTCAACCCCAAACGCAATGTTGTTGCAGAACGATACAAATTTCGCCAGCGTGCCCAAGGTCTGAATGAACCAATAGACAGTTATGTGACTGCCCTCAGAGAATTAGCTCAAACTTGTGAATTTGCTGCACTAGAAAGTGAAATGATTCGTGATCAGATCGTAGAAAAGTGTCAGTCGCATACACTTCGTGAAAAACTTCTACAGCAAGACGATCTTACCCTAGAAAAGACTGTCAAAATGTCTAGACTTTTTGAGAAAGCTCGTGAAGAATCTCGCGAAATGGCTGCAGAAGCAACCTCTGGTACAGCAGAATCAATTGATCGCCTGCGCATATCGACTTCAGATAGTCTTTGTTATCGATGTGGCTACCCCAACCACACATCTGGTGAATGTGGAGCCAAGAAAGCTAAATGTTTATTTTGCAGTAATCTTGGACATTTTCAGCGTGTTTGTAAAAAAAAAGAACAGATGGGAGCAGACTTCCAAAAAGCAAACCTCAAAAACTTCAACTCCCCATCAGCCGACAAATGTTCATACAGTCCGTGATGAATATTTCTCTTCAGACTCTGACAGCGATTTTGTTTATTGTCTTAACCCCACCCTTTCAGAGAAAATTTTGATTAATAATCGAAAAATTAAAGTTTTATTGGACACAGGTGCTAGCCAAAACATTATTTGTTCTGATGTATACAATAACATTTTTTCTGACTGTAAACTTTATAAGACTGCCAAGCAATTTTTCGGTTATGGACAACACACACCTTTACCCTGCCAGGGCTATTTTATAGCCGAGATAGGTTCCAATGATCAACATATTTCAGACAAATTTTATGTGATTGAAGGGAAAAGTGCTTCTCTTTTAGGTCAACCTTGCATTTTTGACTTAAATTTATTGCATAAACCTCAAAAGATTCATTCAGTGCCGTGTGATTCGACAAACTTGATTGATTGTTCAGATGTTTTGAGTAAACATGACAAAACTTTTCATGGACTAGGTAAAGTCAGTAATTTTGTTCATCACGTCACTGTGAATCCGAATATTCAGCCTGTAGCCCAGAGGCTTCGTAAACAACCATTTGCCCTTAGGCAGTCTATTGAAGAAGAACTTAATAAAATGCTGGAGTTGAATGTCATTGAAGAAGTAACCGTGGGTTCTAACTGGGTTTCGAATTTGTTGGTTGTTCCCAAAAAGAACTCCGAGGAGATAAGGCTGTGCGTTGATCTCTGTGAGGTGAATAAAGCTGTTGTTAGACAACCTTTTCCAATTCTGTCAACTGATGACCTGTTACATGAATTGAATGTCTCTTGTTACTTTGCAAAGTTAGATGCTAAAAAAGGTTTTTGGCAGATAGAGTTATATTCAGATTCATGGCACATAACATTTATCACACATCGCGGTTGTTACAGATTTAAAAGAGTTCCATTTGGTCTCGCTAGTGCAACAGATGCCTATCAGCAAGCTATGAATGATATTTTAATGGGGTTACAGGGTGTCGTGTGGTCCATGAATGACTTTGTGGTACATGCCCCTACCAAAGCTGAGTTTTTGGATCGCCTAGAAAAGGTATTCAGCCGTTGTGAGAGTCGAGGTTTGAAACTTAACCAAAATAAGTGTAAGATTGATTTAGATTCTATAACATTCCTTGGTCATGTGCTTTCAAAAACCGGAATTCGCCCCAATCCTAGTAAAATTGAAGCACTAGTACAAACAAAAGCTCCACAAAATGTTTCAGAATTGCGTTCAGTTTTGGGAACAGCTGGATTTCTTATGAAATTTATACCAGACTATGCTACCATCACTGACCCACTCAGACGCTTAACTCACAAAACCATTCCCTGGAAATGGGATTCTTCTGCAAGCAGGGCTTTCAACCTTCTCAAATCAAAATTAACTGCAGAACAGTGTTTGGCCTTTTATTCCAATTCAGCTAAGACTTACCGGTATGTGCTGACAGATGCAAGCCCCGTTGGGCTAGGGGCCATTGTGATTCAAGAACAAACTGATGGTTCCAACAAGCCAGTGGCTTTTGCAAGTCGATCCCTTTCGGAAGTGGAGAGATGCTACTCCCAGATTGAGCGAGAGGCATTCGGATGTGTTTGGGCCGTGGAGAAGTTTCATGTTTATTTATGGGGAAGAAAATTTATCCTTCAAACTGATCACCGTCCCCTTATTCACATGCTCAAACCTAAGGCAACTACTGTGTTACCACTCCGGATTCAGAGATTAGGTTGGCGTTTACTCCCATATGATTATGAAATTCAATATATTCCAGGATCACAAAACTCAGCTGACGGCTTATCGCGACTGTCTCTCTCAACCTCAGAAGATTGTTCTGTTACTGAAGAGTATTTATCTTCAATTTTCAATGTTTGCACGAAAGCTTTAAAATCAATAACTTTGAGTGAAATTCAAGAAGCTACGAAGGTTGACCCAACTTTAGCAAAAGTTATTTCATTTAGTGAAAGTGGAAAGTGGCCTAAACAAGTTAATCACGATCTAATTCCTTTTGTGAAAATGAAATCAGTTCTTACTTACCATGATGGTTTTTTATTCGAAGGCTCACGTGTGGTGGTTCCAAGTTGTTTACAGAGGCAAATGTTGCAACTTGCACATGAAACTCACCAGGGTGTGGTTCGTACCAAACAGTTGTTGAGAGAAAGTTTTTATTGGTACAATATGAACAGAGATATTGAATTACTGATTTCTAAATGCAACTCTTGCTCACAGAACAGTTCCCTTGCTCCCGATCAACCACTGAATCCTATTGAGATGCCTTCACACCCATGGGTCAAGGTTGCAATTGACATTGTTGGGCCTATACAAGGGAAACATATACTTACTGTAATTGATTATTTTTCATCATTCCCTGAAGCAACAATTTTAAATGACATATCTGCTGAAAGTGTAATTGATGCCCTGTCTAGTATTTTTGCAAGGTTTGGGTTTCCCCAAGAGCTGGTGTCAGATAATGGTAGACAATTTGTAGGGTTTAAATTTGAACAATTTCTGGCTCTTAATGGCATCAAGCATTTGAAATCATCCCCTTTTTACCCCAGAAGCAACGGAAAAATTGAGAGATTCCATCGATTTTTAAAGAAAGCCATCATTGCATGTGACACAGATGGCAAGAACTGGTCTAGGGAACTTGACAATATTCTTTTGCACTATCGTGCTACTCCAGCAAGGGCCACTGGAGTAAGTCCTGCGTTTCTTATTTTCGGGCACGAAATTCGCACGAAACTTCCTGGCATCACTCCTGTGCTCTCTTTTCACAAGCAATCACCCGATTATTTTAAAGTTCGAAGTCTTAACCGACAGTATAAAACTGCCATGAAAAATTACACAGACAAAAAGAGACGAGTACATTCTCATGGTATACACATTGGTGATATTGTTTATCTTGCAAATATTCAGCTTAAAGAGCTCACTCCCCAGTTTCAATCAGTCAAGCATGTTGTGATTGAGCAACTTCATAAAAATACTTTTCGTGTAGTTAATACTTTAACTGGCAGCAAGTATGTTAGGAATGCCAAGTTCTTGAAACATTATCCATTAGATACACCCTTACCAGACTTTGATGAAACCCTAGAGAGACCAAGTGCTAACTCAAGTGCATCGGCCACTGGCTCAAGGGATACTCAGACCAAGGGAGGCGGTGGGAATGTGCCACGGCGATCAACCCAACAAACTTTCTCCACATAACAACCAGACTTTTTGTATTATTAGTAGGGAAAGAGGCTTCCGGAATTTTATTATGTTACTGACTTTGTTTTAACAGTTGGGAAGGGATGTAGTGTATCTGATTGTAGGCACTGTGTGCATCAGGGGAGGTAACAAAGGGGAGAAGAGATAGTCAAGGAACGACCATAACATGTTTTGTATCATCGCTGAATAAACAGCTAAAGTTGAACTTATGCGTTGTAGAAACACAACACAGTGCATTGCCTCAACTGTCTTTTTGATGAAAACGTAAATATATTTTCTTCATATGTCTCACTTTTATCAAATATCCCCTACTTTTTTGAACAGTATAAAACAAGTCATCTTACAAAGAAGGGACTTGTAGACTTTGCTAAAGGAATCTAGGTCATGTGCTGGTCTGGCAGTCACGGTTGACTGATCGTGACCAAAATAGGATAGTCTCATCTAGATATCATGCAGAGTTGTCCTACCAAGTTGCAATGAAATCCCTTCATAAAAACAACCTGTAGATTGTGCTAATGGAATCTAGGTCACATGAGCAGTAATGGCTGACTGATCGTGATCAAAATAGGAGTCTCATCTCAATATCAATCCTTCCAAGTTACAAAGAATCGCTTCATAAATATGAACTGTAGACTGTGCTGAACAAATCTAGGTCATGTGCTTGAGTGGCCATCATGGTTGACCAATCACGGCCAAAATATGACACTCTCATCTAGACATTATACCATGTCATCCTACCAATTTACAATGAAATTCCTTCCTAAATACGACCTAAAGGTTCATGAGCTAAAGGTTTTTGGGTTTTGGGCCTGCGTAGCCATCATGCTTGACCGGTCATGACCAAAAGGGGATGTTCTCATCCAGACATTACTTCGAACAAGCATATGAAAGTTTGTGATCTGACAAGAACTACGGGGTGTAGCCTGTGTTAAAGAAAATGTGAACAGACTCACAGACTTCCGTACGCATGATGGCAATAGCTTGTCTTGACTTTTGTCAAGTTGAGCTAAAAATGTCCCTTGCCTGAGAGAACTTATCGAGCTATCCTGGGTACATTCCATAATAGTATTCTCTTTTGCCATCTAAGGTTGTGGAGATGCTCGTGAATTTTCATCTCCGAAACGGCCTCTTTGTTTTTGACCTCGCAGAAACACTGACGTGTATTTGCCACTTCTCTTCCCAACACTCAGGCCATTCTTTGCACACAAAAGTCTGATTTTCAGCCAAAAATGAAATGTTTTAACCATTACAGTAGTGTTCAACCTAAGATCGGAACTGGTCAGCACAATCGGCCGATTGTAGGCAATCAGATGACAATGGCA
This sequence comes from Pictodentalium vernedei, assembly GCA_031216915.1. NCBI lineage: Eukaryota > Metazoa > Mollusca > Scaphopoda > Dentaliida > Dentaliidae > Pictodentalium > Pictodentalium vernedei. The sequence continues at coordinate 503,301,447 of CM062293.1, forward strand.
ACTGCCCCTGGAATATCGGTTCAAGTGATTGTTGCCAAGCATTTTGTGATGATTCATTGACTGCATTTTATTATCTTCTGCAATTGTTGAATTGTTATGGTAAAATGATGTTATGATACCATTCAATATAAAATTTAGAAAAAAACACAATGTGTATTCTTAATCTATCAAAAAGCCTAAAGGCCTTTATGGGATTTTCAAGTTAAACGACGTGTTATGCTTACAACTGAGTGAACTTACGGCAAATGCCAGTTCATACCGGAAATGTGAAAGTTTCACTCTATTGAATTGTGACTGGTATGAGATTGCCACAAATACGCTAAATTGTAAGCGATCGTGTGTAAACACTGTAAAATAGGTTCAGTTTAATGCAGTTCTTTCAAGCAATGACTTGTCTAGTAGAAGTAGTTTGCTCCACAAGTATTTTGCTAAATCCAATATGGCCGCAGTTGGCCATCTTGAAAATGAGCAGGAAAAAGATTATGTCATGCACTTCTCTTCTTCATGTTGATCATTTTTGTGAAGTTTCATGAAAATGCAGCTAAAACTGTGGAAGTAATTCATTCCACAGGTTTACATGTGCAACGGACCGATGACGACAGACAGACCGACCGACATATATGACTATATAAGCCCACGCCCCGCATCCATGAGCTCTGTCAAACAAGATATATCAGATTAAATGCCTGTATTGGATGTACTGAGGCTAAATAGGTCTATAAACAAAGGAAAGCTGGGGAGAGTCAGGGTAGTTTCTCAACAGGTTATAAGATTTTCTATTCAATTAACAGGTGTTTACTCTATAACCTATATTCAATTAACAGGTCAAATTTGTACTGGAGGTATGGGAAATGGTTTTGTACTGGGAAATTATATTAAATTAACAGGGTTATTCAGTTAAGAGATAACCAATTAAGTGGGCTTCACTGTATTCTCAGTGTGTTCAAGCGCCAGTTGCAAAGCTTTAACTTCAGCTGTGAAAACAGAACTTTTATTTGGTATTCTAATAGAAGTGATCTGATCAACAGAAACAATGGCCATTTATACCTTGTCACCATCTTCAGATCCATCTGTACAAATCCTTTCATATGTTCTATACTTGGCGTATTTTTGTTTGAACTCCAGTGAGTTTGTCTGAATTTTTCCAGGCCTGGCACTTTCAGGAGAGCAATTGATTCGCTTGCCTAATGGTTGCCTTAAAATAAAAAAAATAATAGCCCTCCTGGCCTTAGAAAATAATGATTACCATAACAGCCTATTCCTAAAACCCATATCTTTTCAGATCTCTGCTATGTTAGTGGTCCCTGTGAAAAGGCTACACTGCCCCTCCCACACCCCTGGGCCTTGCTGAGACACGGAAATGTGGGAGGGGCAGTGTAGTCTCACAGAGACTACCTTGTTAGCAGCACCGAATTAAATGTACAAAGCCCACTAGGCAGAACTCATTAATAGTAAAACTTCATTTTGCCACTTTTAGCTTTTATAAGCTTGAGAACTAATCGCTCCCCTAGGCCATGCGAGGGAGCAAATTTTATTCCTCCTGCATTTTTAAGGATACCAGGTATGTTTTTTCTGAGGAAGCAAGGTTCAAAATAACAGAAGTTAGCTTTTCCAATAATGACATTAGCAGGCCTGAAAATAAGCAGCTGACCTCACGAGTATGTCAGTGTGTGTATTAAAATAAAAATACATCAGTGGAAACAAGTTAACAGCGCAGCATCTTTGATCAACGATCAAAAATGCTGCACTGTTAACTGTTTCTGCTGGTGTCACATTTCGTTGAGTCATCACACAACATGTGGGATGTGTGCCATGAGCAGCAATCAAGGGGAAGATCAGACCAATCAATGAGATTAGGCCAATCTTGATTCCTGCCAATCAACGTGGCAACTTATTAATCTTGTTACTGCTTGTATGAGATTGTGAATCAAACCTAAATACAAACAATTTTGATCCTGTGGTGTTCTATTTAACCATCGGCACAAACTGATGTTCTAACTTGAGATGGGTGGTTTTCAAATTTCATGTTGATTTCGGTTTCAGTTTCATTCAAAGAGTCTGGTTTTCGATTTTGGTTTTCGTTATACAAACACAACCATACATGGCATTTGCAAATCAGAAGATGTATTTGGCACCAGTCACTGTCACATTTCCAGGGCAATGCACCTGTGTAAAAATCTGTACCGGTACTCTGATTTCCTGAGGACAATGTATTTGCATAAATTATCTCAAGAGTTTCAAGTTGGAGAAAAATGATTTTTGCCTGGAGTCTGTTGCAAAATTAGCCCTCCCTCCCCCCTCCCCACCCCCCAGATACCAGTGTTTAGGGTAACCCAATACACCCTAAAAAATTTGCCGACCATAAAAATCTTATCGAGTAAAAGTTGCTCACATAGGTCATTGTAAACCTAAATTTCCATCCAACTTCAACTATGATTTTGACGATGCCTTTAGAGTTCAAGCTTTCAAAATTACATGTAGAAATAAATATAATTTGTCATTATAAATGTGGAACAAGTGACAAGTTCCAGTTCTGCAAAGGAAATTGCATTTGATAAACAGATGAACATTTAAACTATGATGCGTAAGAAGTAATTTTGTCACCTATTTTTACGGTAAATGCCACTCTCAAAAGCAATACCAATTAGTGCAGCTGTTCTGCGAAAGGGGTATCGCGACTCTGAAGTTTGAAACAAGGTTAACTCTAGGTTGATGCTCTCTTTATTCTGAGAAGTGAAGACCTGAATAGAGTTTTTCAACATTGAAGTTGAAAACTGCAATGACGGGTTTTCTGTAATTGTTTTGGTTTCGGTTTTGGTTTTGATAACAAAACCAAAACTGAATCAAATTTTCGGTTAACCGTCCATCTCAAGTTCAAACACTTCTACTGCTGTTTTTTTTAAAATGGTTCAAATTCAGCAGATGTCAGATGTGATTACAGAACATCGGTTAATCACTAAATGAAATGTTTTAAACCTTAAGCCTTCAGACTAATTTTTCATTAAAAACCATTGTACATACATTTACAGATAGCTAAAGGCTGTCACGATTTTTGAATTTAGGAATCAATTAGCAAATAATCGACAGTAATCGATTAATCATTCCTAGATACCCACTCTCACTCACTTTGAAGTTGTTAAAATGAAGTTTAAGTCAGTTGATCTACCTCAAGTAAACAACGAAGACAATCCTCTTTTAGGTACATTCAAAGCTTTGCTGTTCTGAACTTTTGAACAGTCAAATAATCAAGACCGGTCATCAGTTGCGAACTTCGCAAGTTCGCAACTGCCGACCAGTCTTGATTATTAAACTGACAGTTCAAAAGTTCAGAACATCAAAGCTTAGAATGTACGTAAAAGACAATTGCTTCTAACGGCTTCTTGGTGTTTAACGTCAACGTTCTTGACCTTTTTTGACCTTTAGAAACAATAGTTTTTTCATCAAATTTTATTTAAATAATTAAACGTCTAAAACAGGGAGGGGGGAGGGGGGGGGGGGGGGATTTACTGATTTTTTGACAATGAAAAATACTAATCGATTTCAGTATGACAGATTGACAATTGATTAATCATGACAGGGCTTAAAATTACACGCGAATCCGCGAATCGATTCTCGTAATGATTCTGGCAAACTACACTGGCACGAATCCAAGTGGATTCGCGTCAATTTACTGCTTGGATTCACTTTATGTATGATGTCGTTGATTCATAATGAAGTTCTGACCTGGGTTATCATAAAATATATAATTATGAAAAACTGTCTATTCACATTTCTTGAGTTTGGTATCAAATCAAGTCATGGCTGCTGTAGCAGCCATGACTTAATTTGATACCGAACTCAAGAAAATGTGAAGCATGTGGTAAATCATGGGTGGAAATTTTGACAACTTATTTTGTGATCTCACCAGCAACATTCAGCTAGTTTTTGCAGAATTTCATATCATTATTTATTTAGTTATTTAAGGTCACATATTTATGCACAATGGCTAATCATGACCGCAACATGGATATAAAGTCAAGGGTTGTCAATCATTTATACCCCATGTTGCACATTTTAGAGGATTTCCACCTCAATCATTGGCTTTACTTCCCGGGTTCCCACGGGGGATTTCATATCATAGTTTAAATGGATTCGCGTGAAAATATTTCGCGAGAATCATGTTAGATTCGCGTGATGCCAGACAAATTTCAAGCCCTGCATGACAGCCTTACATATAGCTACATATGATTTAACAGGTTTTCTACAGGCACTCTCCCATAAATTGTAACAAGGCAAAGACATGTGAACAATTTTTATGGTCAAAAATAATTTAGCATTCTACCAGTTAACAGGTTTTCTGTACAGGCAGCTGACAACAAAGTAAAAGCTCTGTCAAGATAAATACAATCTACCAGAGTTCTCTATGAACAATACAACTTAGACAACTTTTACAGAACTATTTTATTTATTGTGATTTAATGACACTTTCAACAGTGAGTTTTATAGGTGGAGGAAGCTGGAGTACGCGGAGAGAACCAGCAAGCAATGGTGAGCAAATGTCAAGACTCTCACACATACTCCACAGTTCAATTCTCTTCTGGTTATCCGGCTTCCTCCACCTATAAAACAGTCTGACATGAGGTGACCCTAGCTGTCGAAAGTGTCATTGTATTTCAATAAATAAATAAATTATAATAAAAGAATAATTTATACATGTAGTAAGTTCTGTACAGTAGAATCCTCTTAATTGAATATCCATTTTGCCAGTGGAATTTATTCAATTAACGGGAGTATACACTTAACAGGGATTTGGTCAGTTTCCTGTGTTCTGGAGGTAAACTGAGCATTTATTCTATTATATCTTGTTTGACAGAGCTCTTTGAGCTCTGTCAAACAAGATATAATAGAATAAATGCCTGTATTGGATATCGTGAGGCCAAAAAGGTTGATAAATAAGGGGAATTTGGTGCGTGTCACAGTAATTTTTTTGACATATTACAAAAATTTATATACAATTAACAGGAGTTTACTCTACAACCCATATGCAATTAACAGATCAAATTTGTACTGAAGGTATGGTAAATGGTTTTGTGTTTGAAAATTATATTCAATTAACAGGGATATACAATTAAGAGATATCCAATTAAGTGGGCTCCACTGTATTAATATTCTCAGTTCAATGTGTAGGTAACATTTCTTATTTTGTGTGTGCTTCCTAAGAGGAGCTTTCATGTCGCAAATTTTCTCAATTGCATGGGCCCTGGACCCTTTCCCAAAGAGGGTTGAAGAATTCCTGAGCGTACCCAGGATTCTATAATAGGGGTGCCCTAGCCAGTTTTGGGCTGTTTGGGGGGGGGGGGGGGGGTTGGGGGGGGGGGTGTGTGTGTGTGTGGGGGGGAGGGGGGCAACTATGATATTAGGAAGGCCTTGTGGGGAGGGGGGGGGGGGTTAAGGACCTCCTCTAGTCTTAACTAGGATCCTCCAGTCATTACATACCTCCGAAAGTAAGTGGGAGGAAGGGGTAATTGAGAGAGAGTCAATTACTTTCCATGAAGAAAATTTTGCCTAATTGGGTGCTGTTAGAGCGAATGCCAGGCATTTGTAGCATGTGTACCCCTATCTTGTAGACCATTTTATTTCCAGGCCTGTAAGAGGCATTTGTAGCATGTGTAACCCTATCTTGCAGACCATTTTATTTCCAGGCCTGTAAGCGGCATTTGTAGCATGTGTAACCCTATCTTGCAGACCATTTTATTTCCAGGCATGTAAGAGGCATTTGTAGCGTGTGTAACCCTATCTTGCAGACCCTTTTATTTCCAGGCCTGTAAGAGGCATTTGTAGCGTATGTAGCCCTATCTTGCAGACCATTTTATTTCCAGGCCTGTAAGAGGGATTTGTAGAGTGTGTTGCCCTATCTTGCAGACCATTTTATTTCCAGGCCTGAAAGAGGTATTTGTAGCGTGTGTACCCCTATCTTACAGACCATTTTGGGGCTTTATATGTTATGTGAAAGTTGCATTTGGAGTGGGGAGGTGTGGGCCACAAACATTTGGGGGGGGGGGGAGGGGCTCCACATGATATCACCAATATGTGCTGCAGTGCTCTCACCCAATAAGATGAAATCAAATGATATAACCAATATATGCTGCAGTGCTCTCACCCAATAAGATGAAATCGAATGATATAACCAATATATGCTGCAGTGCTCTCACCCAATAAGATGAAATCAAATGATATAACCAAAATGTGCTGCAGTGCTCTCACCCAGTAAGATGAAATCGAATGATATAACCAATATATGCTGCACTGCTCTCACCCAATAAGATGAAATCGAATGATATAACAAATATATGCTGCAGTGCCCTCAACCAATAAGATAAAATCGAATGATATAACCAAAATGTGCTGCAGTGCTCTCACCCAGTAAGATGAAATCGAATGATATAACCAATATATGCTGCACTGCTCTCAACCAATAAGATGAAATCGAATGATATAACCAAAATGTGCTGCAGTGCTCTCACCCAGTAAGATGAAATCGAATGATATAACCAATATATGCTGCAGTGCTCTCATCCAATAAGATGAAATTGAATGATATAACCAATATGTGCTGCAGTGCTCTCACCCAATAAGATGAAATCGAATGATATAACCAATATATGCTGCAGTGCTCTCATCCAATAAGATGAAATTGAATGATATAACCAATATGTACTGCAGTGCTATCACCCAATAAGATGAAATCGAATGATATAACCAATATATGCTGCAGTGCTCTCGCCCAGTAAGATGAAATCAAATGATATAACCAATATGTGCTGCACTGCTCTCACCCAATAATTGAGCTATTGAGGGTTAGTGGAGTTAAGGTAAGATCAATATTTTTTTCCCACACAAAGAAACAGATACATAAATAAACCTAATTAACCTGTAGTTTAATGTGACATATGTTTGCTGTATTGAATTATATTTTCACTGATATAATCAATTTCCTTGATTATTCCAGTCTGATTATTTATTTTACAACAGTGACATAAGATTGATGTATTTCAGCTGTTACGTGGTACACTATAAGCTATCTCTTTTTTTATCTTTTTTTTTATTAAGGTTTAACGACACATTAACAGCCAGAGCCATATGTCGCTGACAGGTATATGGGTGGAGGAAGCCGGAGATCCCGGAAAGAACCACTGAGCAACGACGAGCATCTGTCAGCTGTCCAAGAACACATTGGAACTCGATCAAGGGACGATATTTGCTCTCATTTTATTTTTCTCAAGTTGTTTTATTTAATTACTTGACTATTTGATTTATAACAGCAAAATATAATCGAATTGTCGGAAATCTGACAATATTTGTGACTATTTTCAGGTTTTTTGGTTCCATTTTTATACCCAGGAGAGTGAATTCGAAAAGCTTTCATTTAAGTCATATACCCCCAATGTTTCACATGCTCATATACCCCCTGATGTTGCACGCTCTCATGTACCTCGGATGTTGGGTGGATCCTTTGCCATGGCTATTTGGCCAAGGCATTCTGACCAATCAAAAGTCAGAATTCATCGGGATTTAAGGACAATAGTGATTAACCGATGTTTGGCAATCGCATCTGACATCGGCCAATTTTAAGTCATCGGTTGACCATTGGTAGAGGTGCTTGAACATCGGTCCATACCGATGGTAACATGGAACACCACTGCATCAAAATTGTATTCACGCTTGATTAACAATCACATACAAGCAGCAACTAGCTTTATAAGTTTCCACAATGATTGGCAGGAATCAAGATTGGCCTAATCTCATTGATTGGTCAGATCTTCCCCTTGATTGCTCATGACATACATGCCACGTGTTGTGTGATGACTCAATGAAATGCGACATCAGCGAAAACAAGTTAATAGCACAGCGTCTTTGATCGTTGATCAAAGGCGCTGAGCTGTTATCTTGTTTCCACTGATGTCGTATTTTTATTTTAATACACACACTGACATTCTCTTGAGGTCAACGAATAAATCAATCTGACTGTACTGTAAAATTAACCCTGTTCTATGCATTCTTATACACAAGCCTGAAAATAATTTTCATTTCGCCTCCAGACAAAATGTCAGACACCAAATGAATCAAGTCTGTCATTTGAGAATGACATCTGACATATTACAAAATGGAGTTTGAGTATTAAAAATAATGTGTTTTGGGTGTACATGAACCTTCATCTTAAAAGTGCTCAGAATTCATCCAACCATACCTTGTTTGGCTGGGCTCAATGAGCGCTGCCAAACAAGGTATGATTGGTTTCATTCTGAATTGGAACTGAATTACTCTTCAAACATAATTTAGATACATGTATGGCTATGTCAAATCGTATTTCTTCTTGGAGACTAAAAGTTAACTGCCCAAGTAAGGAATTGGAGACTAAAAGTTAACTGCCCAAGTAAGGAATCTAAAGATCAATTAACCAAGAATGGAGTAAACATTAGCGGCAGAACGCATGCTGTGGAAGAATATAGAACCACCCCTCCACCCATCCAATGCCATAAGTGCCAAAAATTCGGGCACTTAGCCAGTAAATGCAGGGGGAATCTGACTTGCATGAGATGTGGAGGCAACCATCTCACACAGGCCTGCAAGTCTGACTCTCCATTGTGCCCAAATTGCAAAGGGACCCACGTTAGTAGCTATCGCGGGTGTCCCCACTATAAAAAAGTTAAACAAAACATCGAGTTAAAAAACCTTAACTTAAAAAATCCCAACAGTGGTTCCTCCCCCCACACTATCTGTTCGTTAGTTGCGGGAGCACTGTTCACCGTACTAAACAAACACGTGAGTACCAGCCTATCGGATATCTGTCAAGATGTTAGCCGGTCAGCGTCCCGGCTCTTCAAGGCACAGATTTCGGATTCCTTAATTAAAGCCTCAATCAACACCCAATAAGGCCGCCACTAAATCTCTATCAAAACACCGTAAACAAACTACAACCACATCAAGAATAAGTTACAAATAGCCGTGTGGAACGCTAGAAGCATTAACAATAAAAAACTTCAAATCAGCCGATATTTCGAAGACAGAGACATTATCTGTATCTGCGAAAGTTGGCTTCAACCCAGTAAAAACTTCTCTATAAATGGGTTCAGCACTATTAGAAGAGACCGACTGATCACCACTGGTGGCGGCATCGCTCTTCTAATAAAGCGGAACATTAAAACCAAAACCATAATAACTAATCACCTCGACGCTGAGGTGATTGCTACTGAAATCACTGTCGATAATAAAAACATCGCGATTGTTTGTTATTTTAATGACCCAAGCAAAATTGTTTCTGTCACTGTCTTTGAATTCTTTACAAGGAAATACAAACATTGTATCTTCCTCGGCGACTTCAATGCCAAGCACCTGTACTTTGGCTGCAAGAAAACTACCACAAACGGTGAAGCCCTCCTTGAAATCACAAAAAACATAACCTTCATGTTGTTATGAATGACAGCTCAGCAACTTATATCGGTAATAACCCATTATCCTGATCTGAAATCCTCGATCTAATTATCGCTAGTGACTCCCTGATAAACCATATCGACGACCACTGGGTCGGCGACAATGACTTAGGCAGCGACCACCTCCCGGTCCATGCCTCTCTGCAGCTTGGAAGTGGCCCAGTCAGGTACCCCCCACTCTCCGTAGAAACTTCAGGAAAATTAATTGGAACCTCTACCGCAACATCAATGATGTCAAACTCACTAACTCCCCCCCATCCAACGCAGCGGAACTTGAAACCCAATGCGAGAGCATTGAGAAAATCATTAACTCAACCTTAAACGAAATATGCCCAAAAGAGGAAGTACGCCCCTGGAGAAACACTATCTCGGGCGAGACTCTGTTACTTATCAAATCTAAACAGAAAGCTCTGCGCGCTCTCAAAAAAGAAACTGACCCCAGCAAGAAATCCGAGCTTAAAAAAACATACAACGACTTCACGGCGAAGTCAAAGAAGCCCTCAAAGCTGAAAAACAAGCCAGCTGGGAAAAGGCAACAGCCAACCTAAACGGGACCCAAGATGCTAAAAAATTCTGGGACTCTTTCAAAATTCTTACTGGGCAAAGAAACAAGGGCGGCAAAGCCGCAGCAAAACCTCTTAAGAAGGAAGATGGCTCTTTCACTCGCACCGACAAAGAGAAGGCCGACACCTTTGCCGACCTCCTAAGAAAAACGCATCGCCCGTATCAAGGCACGGGCAATGATGACGCTGTCATCAACGCGATTGATGACTTCATCAATGAACACCCCGATATCTACCGGGACCCCAATTTTGATAACGAGCCAGAAGAAGGGGACGATGATGACCTTGTCACCCCCATCACCAATGACGAAATCATTAATGTCATAAGAAAATGCAAAAACTCCTCCTCACCCGGCGAAGACGAAGTAAGCTACAAAATTCTAAAACAAAGCCCAAACTCCCTAATCGAAAAACTAAACAAACTATTCAACGCATGCCTCACCCATGGCTACTTTCCCAAATGCTGGAAAAAAGCCATCGGTGTCATGATACCAAAACCCGATAAAGACCCCTCCAATCCAGCCAGCTACCGCCCAATCAGCCTGCTCAGCTGCATTGGTAAGACATTCGAAAGAATCCTTACCAATCGGTTCAGGGGGCACCTTGAAGACATCGACTTCTTCAATAAATGGCAAAGAGCCTACAGAAATCGTAAAGAAGGCATCGAACACGTCTACCGACTAGTGACCCAAATGAAAACTGCTATCAACAATCAGCAAATAGGCGCGGCAGTCCTGCTAGACATTGAAAAAGCATTCGACTCTGTTTGGCATAATGGAATGCACTACAAATTATCAAAAATGAGATTCCCCGTGAAACTGATTAGATTACTATCCTCCTTCTTAAATGATTGCGAAATTAAAGTCAGAGTGAACAATGAAATGTCCGACAGTGTCCCCCTTGAAGCAGGCACCCCCCAAGGATCCGTCCTAAGCCCCCTTCTATACATCTTTTTCGTAAATGACCTTAGCTTCTCCGATGACCGCGTCCAGGCAGGGTCCCAAGCACGAGAGTATGTTACTGTGCTCACGAATGTAAAGATTCGTGCATTTCATACTCTCCCCCACATACACAGCAGATACCACACGGACACGCAACTAAAGAGGTGCTACTTTTATCTTTACAGTTTACATATTCTAATGAAAACTAATTCTACCTTCTTCTTTTAAGCAGGTACACAGAAGATGTTTTTTTGACCAGCACCCCAATAAACGCTACAGACAGTCTAACTGTTATGGAAACAGTCACCCCCACGGTTCCTGAACATCCTCCGCTCCATCCCTAAAAGTGGTCAACCACTTTAAGGGAGGCGAGCGTTGGTTCTGCATCCCGCCTCTGACCCTTTTTGTAAGCGCATTGTGCATCTTTTTGTCCCAACCCAATAGGATTACAATGCAGGCCTGCCCCCGAACCAGGGAAGTTCGGGTCTTCTTGGTGGTCCCCGAATGGGGTTGTTGTTGTTTCTTTCAAAGACATCCTGTCAAACAGAGGCAGCCTGAGGCAGATTATACTTGCCAGTGATGGCCACCACTCAAATCATCCTCGAAGCGGCAGACTATACTTGCCCAAAACTCCAGATCGACTGCACCCCCGGGGAGAGGTAGTACCTTTGTGAGAGGACCCAACCTCCTACACTGGTCCTCACCCGAGGGTTCAACCGACATCAGCCAGCGAGACCGACCAACCACAACTGGAGACACCTGCCGAGTACCGGAACCTTTTCCTCCTTCAACACGCCTAGACATGAGACATCCAACCATATACAATTACCGAGGGTCGAAAGGGGCTTGTCCCTCATACTGTCCCTGTGCGCCTTCAGCGCGCGAAACCATTCCTTCCGTATTTCTTCACATGCTGTTAATACTGATGAGCTGTACAGTCACTTTCTTCACACTTCCCAACTTGCCAGGACCAGAAATCACAATAATCATTAATTTTCGGCTTGCTAGTTATGTACATGATTTCCAGCATGCATGATGTTCTGATCATTGAACTTCATTAATAATTTTGGCATCAGGCATTTTGACTGATGATTTTAAACCTCAGTCTGACATTGACTTTTTTGTACCTGACATTGTCCTTGTCTGACCACTTATTTTCTGGTATGCTTATGCATACTACTGCTTTGGTTGTTACTATCTGACATCAGTACTCACAATCGGCAGATTGTGTGCTCAACTAATCGGAAAGCAGATGACGGTCGCAAATCCTTATCGGTTAATCACCATGGTACACAATGTGAAAGAGTACCCAGAGATGTTACCAACATTATAGCTAATCATTTATCAGCTTTAAAAAAGGTCTTACGCCATGAGTTTTAGTCAGGAAAAATGGCATGAATGTTAACCCTTTACCCAATGCAGACGATATCAAAATCTGTTATTTTAAATATAATTTTTTTTAATTTTTCAAAAAATTTCTACAAAACCATATCATGTGACCCCTCATTGGAACAAGCTCAATGAGCTTGTTCCAATGAGGGGTCACATGGTATGGTTTTGTTGAACTATTTTAAAAAATTTAATTTTTTCTACTGCTCATTTTGTATATTACGCGGGCGGATGCAGGCAATTCGTTAGGTAAAGGGTTAAGTAGCAAGTAATTTATCTTTCAGTGAATAATAAAGTAATTTATTATTTGTTTTCCAAAAGATAACTTTACCCGCAAGTAGAAAGCACTCAAAAAACTAGCTACTTCAATAATGAAGTGTTATAAACTGTAAAAATAGAGGTAAAAAATGGGAAGATGACAAAAACTGTGTTGTTTGTTTTTCACCAAAACTACCAGTCAAAACAAGAGGTGGGCCATGCCCCAGGGCATACCCTCAGGGCATACTGCCAAACAATGGCAAGAAAAGAAATAAACCATAATACTGTAAAAGCCTTTCCCATAAACAATCTTCATTCCAAATTTCATCGAGATCTGATACCCAAACCAGAGATACGATGCATAAAGACAAAACATTGGCTATTGAAGAGGCAAACCGTGAAATTATTGTCTTTATTTTACAGCAAAAAATCAATTTACCTCCACCCCCCATCCCCAGAAGTATTTGTGAAGACCTGAAATACCTGTTACTGAAGTCTGGTGACGATTGGACCATCCACATGAGAGATAGAGAAAAAAGACATAATGCCACAGGTGGGGAGGTGATTTGCATGTATTTTCTTTGTTTTACTGTAGGGACATGACTCATTTGAAAGCCTTTCCCCATAAACAATCTTGATTCCAAATTACTCTGAAATCTGGTAGCCCTAACCTGAGATACGAAGCAAACAGACAGAAAATTGTCTATTTTATGAGGCAAACAGCAAATTTTCGAAGTTAAAAGGGGATAAGTCTAGAAAGTGAAATGTAAGAAATATTATTAGAGACTCATTTGAAAGCCTTTCCCATAAACAATCTTTATTCCAAATTTCATTGAGATTTGGTAAGCCAAACCTGAAATACAAGGCAAACAGACAACTAGAGGGGGGTATCAGTACCCCGTGGCTCACCAACAGGTGGCCAATGTAAAGGGGTGGCTAGAGTAAAAAAAAAAGTTCAAAACTTGCACACAAAAGTCCAAAATTAAAGAAAATAAGCAGCTAAAGGGTTAAATAATATAATAATAACCCCTAAGAAGCATGCTAACATAAAATAGGAACCATGGCAAAATGCTACAAGGTAAGTCTCCACTTTGAAAAAAAGAAAGACAAACCTCAAAACCTGCACATAAAAGTAAAAAAAGTATCACATTTGTTTCAAAGGGTTAAAATTTAGAAAAATACCCTGAAAATATTACAATAACCAGCGTGGCAATATGCCAGTGAGATAAAACTCCACTTAAAAAAAAATATCAAAACCTGCACACAAAAGTACAAAACCTGCACACAAAAGTCCAAAATTAAAGTAAATAAGCAGCTAAAGGGTTAAATAATATAAAAATAGCCCAAGAAGCATCCTAACATAAAATAGGAACCATGGCAATATGCTACAAGGTAAGTCACCACTTGGAAGAAAAGAAAGACAAACCTCAAAACCTGCACATAAAAGTAAAAAAAAAGTATCACATTTGTTTCAAGGGGTTAAAATTGAGAAAAATACCCTGTCACAGTAACCACAACAGCAACATGCCAGTAAGGTGAAAGTCTACTTGAAAAACATCCACTTGGAAGAAAAGAAAGACAAACCTCAAAACCTGCACATAAAAGTATCACATTTGTTTCCAAGGGTTAAAATTTAGAAAAATACTCTGAAAATGTTACAGTGACCACCATGGTAATATGCCAGTGAGGTAAAACTCCACTTAAAAAAAAATTAAAATTTTTTAGTAAATTTTGTTTCTTAACATACCTACCACAATTGTTTACAATTGGCTGTAACATAAGTGCAAGCCCTACTTCGGAACTAACTCAAGCTTTTAGAATCTTTTCCAAACGAGTTGGAAAAGTACTAGAGTGCAAAAGCACGAAAAAGATCGAAAAAAGGGTCGAGCGAGACCAGCGCTCGAAATTACAGGTACTCTCTCTGCACACCTCTTGCGTTTACCGAGCGCATGCGCAACAACCGTGACGTCAATTCCGTATTTCCGCCAACGAGAAGTTTGTGATTTAGCGGGGAGGCATCGATATCAAAGATATCCCCAAGGACGGTGGGCCTCCGGTAAACAATTGTGGTAGGTATGTTAAGAAACAAAATTTACTAAAAAATTTTAATTTCTTTTCAACCTACTCACAATTGTTTACAATTGGCTGAATAAACAATAGGAGGAGGTGAATCACATAACCAATACCAACAAGAGTAGCAGAACGAAAGCAAGGATGGCAGAGAACAAAAACTAAAACCTGTAATGAAGAAAGAGAGAAGGCACCTGAAAAGAACAAGGCTGAGAGAAGCGCAACCTCGACAAAAACAATTTAACGAGGGTGCACCACAGCCTGAGCAGCAACGAGAGGGCCTAAAGAATAAAGGTCCTCAGATTGCTGCTGAAGGTGGCGGAGATAAAAGGAGGAGAAGGTAGAAGCATTCCTCCAGTAAGCCGCATTCATAACATCACGGAGCGAAACAGAATTGGAGAACGCCCATGATGTAGAAATGGCACGAACCTCGTGAGCATTAAGCCGGTTCGAAACAAGATCCGATGCAGACAAGCGAGAATAAGCCAGCTTGATTGCAAGACAGATCCACCTGGAAATAGAATGGGAAGAGATAGACTGCCGCTTAGGAATGAGAGACAGAAAAAATCTCTTCCGATCCCTCCTAATGAACTGAGTGCGAGTAATGTAAGTCTTGACCGCACGAACAGGACAAAGAAGAGGCCTCCGTCCATCTACAGCAGGGAGAGCCCGAATGCAGATGGGAGGAGGTACCGAATCGGGGAGTTGATTCTTAGCCAGAAAAGAGCAATCAGTAGTGAATGTGACACTGTTAGCCTCATTTCGGAAGAAGGCAGAATCAACAGATAGCGCATGAAGCTCTCTGACTCGACGAGCAGAAGCAAACGCTAGAAGAAAAGCCGTCTTATAGGTGAGAAAACGCATGTCGGTCTCAGATAAAGGCTCGAAAGGCGCCCCCTCCAAACAGTGCAACACCCATGCCAAGTTCCACTTGGGTGTAAGACGCAAAACTCGAGGCCTCTTCAAAGAAAAGTGCCGAATAAGTTTGGAGAGGAAAAGATTACGACCGATACACCGCTTTCCCACAGAAGAGAAAGTATCAGACAGCATAGACCGATAGCCCTTAATCGTAATAGGCTGGAGGCCCTTGGAGTCAAAAAGAAAAACCAGAAAATCCGCAATTTGAGCGATAGACGGATCACGGTAATTCACATTGTGATCTGAACACCAGCGGCAGAAAACCTTCCACTTGGCGGCATAAGTCATTCCAGTGGAAGGTCGCCGCGATGCAGAAATGCACTCCACTGATCGTCTCGAAAAACCTCTACGTCGGAGACTGGACCTGATAAAAGACAGGCGTGAAGGGACAGGCTCGCCAGGTTGTTGTGATACTTCCTGGGACGACCCTGTGAAAGAAGATCGCGACGTAGAGGTAGACGAATCGGTCGATCGGCCAATAGAGGCCGCAGCAGATTGATCCACACCCTCTGTGGAGACAGGGGTGTGATCAGAATGATCCTGCAACTGCAAGCACGAATCTTCGCTAAAACTTGAGGAAGAATCGGTGCAGGAGGAAAGGCATAGCCGACCCAGCCTGTCCAGTCCAGAGACAGAGCGTCTACTGCAAATGCCAGAGGATCTGGACAAGGGGAGACAAAAGTCTCTACCTGATGATTCCAGCGAGTAGCGAAAAGGTCGACCTGAGGACGACCCCACTGCTCGCAAATCGCCTGAAACACCGACCGATGTAGCATCCATTCGGTTGGAAGGACACTGTCGCGTCGGGACAGGGAGTCTGCTAGGACGTTGAGACGCCCGGGAATGTGTCGAATGGACACCCGAGCGTTCACATCCCGTGCCAACAGAAGAAGATCCCGAGACAGCCGATACATAGGAATCGAATGAGTGCCTCCCTGATTCCGTATGTAGGCCACTACTGTCGAATTGTCCGAAAGAAGTAGGACAACATGGTCCGACAGATGAGGGATCCAAAGCCGAAAACTCAACAGAAGAGCAAGGAGCTCCTTCTGGTTGATATGAAGGCCCACCTGCTCGCTGTCCCACTCTCCGTGAGTAGACAGACCGAGAGGGTCCAACGTCGCACCCCAGCCCCGATCGCTGGCATCCGCAGTAAGGATGCGATCGGCCAAAGGAAGATCCAACGGAACACCCTGTGTCAGCCAGGGAATATTTGCCCAAGGGCGGAGGTGACAAAGCAGAGACCGAGGAATAGTGAGTTCCAGGTCCAGCGGATCTACATTCGGACGCCAATGATCCAACAGGAAGTGTTGGAGAGGTCGGACAAACAAGCGACCGAGCGGAATGAGATCGGTCACCGAACCGCAAAGGCCCAGCATCCGAAGGAAAGTCCTGGCCGAGACCGAGGAAGATTGAAGCAGGTCCCGAGTCAAGGCGGAAAGAATCGTCGCCCGAGCCTGGGGAACCGACACTACATTGTGAAGAGTGTCGAAATCCATCCCCAAATGACGGAATCGCTGAGAAGGAAGAAGATCCGACTTCTCGCGATTGACTCTGAAACCCAGCGACGCTAGCAGGCAAAGAAACTGCCGGACATCGAACTCCAGAACAGCAGCATCGTGGTGCCGTTGGAGGATGTCGTCTAGGTAGGCGGACGAAGTCACCGCCGACTGAGTGCGATGGAAAGCAAGCACATGTGACATCAGTCGGGTGAAGGCCCAAGGAGCCAGGTTCAAACCGAACGGGAGAGCTCTGAATTGAAAAACTCGATCCCGAAACGAGAACCGAAGGTATTTCCGTGACGCCAGATGAATGGGTACATGGAAGTAGGCATCCTTCAGGTCGATACTGGCCGCAAAATCGCCCTGATGAACTGAACGTCGAACCGACCGGAAAGTCTCCATACTGAAACGAGGAGCAATTATGTACTCGTTCAGGGTACTCAGATCGATGACAGGACGAAATTGGCCGTTTTTCTTCGGCACCAAGAAAAGTCTCGAGTAAAACCCCGGTGAAAGGGTGTTCCTGACCACCTCGATCGCCCCTTTGGTGAGGAGATTGTCGATCTCCTGCACCAGAAGGTCCCGACGCAGAGAATCTGAAGGGACCTGAGTCGGAAGGGGCACCCGAGATAAACTGGGGTGCCGATGGAAGGACAGTCGCAGACCGGAATGAATGACGTCGAGGACCCAAGAGTCCGACGTTATCTCTGTCCAACGGTCGTAAAACAGCGACGGCCTTCCTCCGACTGGAGGCGAATCGACGTGAGAACCTTCACTTGCGGCCTCGACGAGGCCCCCGAGAGGAGAAACCACCTCGGGAAGTGACAGAGTCCTGAGACTTTCCAGCCTGAGGCTGCCAGCGGGCCTGGCCACGTCGGCGCTTCTTATGAGCAGAAGGAGCAGACGGAGCCGAAGGCGTAGCCGACGTCGCCGACGAGGCAGACGCAGCAGCATGCTTGGCGGGCCTGGAACGACCCCCACCCGCAGCAGCAGGTGGGTCAAGCTCTCAGCAAAAGCTGGTCCTTCGAATGACGAAGAACTTCGCCACGAACAGCTTCCACGGAACCATGGAACAACTGAGGTCCTACCAAAGAGGCAGACCTCAGAACAGCACGTTGCTCAGAAGGAAGGGATGGTAAAGAATCCAAAACCGCATCCCGGCGTGCCAGCTCCAAATTGGCCGTGTTACAGGCGTGAGCGTGAGTCAAGTTCATAAGAGCCTGTGACAAAACGCGAAAAGGCGCCTGAGCGTCATCAAACTCCCCTGGTGGAAAATATTCAGCCAGAGCAGCGACGACATGGTCCGCGAGAGATAACATACCCAGCATCTCTCGGGACAGGCCCACCATAGACTCAACTACCGACATCGGGAGAACTGCCGACTTAGGCTTAGTCAACCCGAGGGAAGAAGAATCCTCATCCACAGTAGTCATCCCTTGGAAGACTGGTGGAGAGACGGAATCGTAAACACGAAACCGCGATGGAGGCAGGAAGGCATCAGCTCTAGAAAAGAAGGAACCCTTGAGGGCCTTAGAACGCATTTTGGCGTCTAAGCCCTGGAAGGACTCAACCACCTGAGCCGATTGCAGAGGACGCAAAGCCCCGGAGCTAGAAGGCTCAACAGGGTTACGGCGCTCCACAGTGGACCGCGGCCGGACGGTCACAGAAGGCTGGTCGGAAGGTAGAACGTCCGGCAATAAGCCAAAGACGAAATCCAAAGCCTGCCCCAAGACTGACGAGGGGGGACCATCACCTTCAAGATACTCGTCATCCTCCGTAGCAGAGGAGACGTAGCCCAACTCGGGCTGACCAGCAGAAACCTCCTGTGAATACTGTGCAGTATCCAAGGGGCCAGGCGAGACATCTCGGCGACCGACCAAAGGAGGTTGTGCCTCAGGAGGCACAGGGAGGCCAACTTGAGGGTTGCCAGAAAGCAACCGGGTGAGCGCCAAAACGGCCTGGCGCAGGTCACCCTGAGAATCCGTCGCAGCAGAATCGCCCGACGGAGTGTCCTCCCAATGGACCCTTCTGGTAGAAGAACCCAAATCCTCAGAAGAGACCGACGGCGAACGTCGATCGGCAGACAGAATAGGAGCACGGTGAGAAGACACCGGAGGATAGTCCCGATTGTGACGCCCAGGAGCCATCACTGGCCTCTGCGAAACAGAAGGCCCTGCCTGCAAATCCTCGAAAGGGACCGACGGCGCACGTCGATCGGTAGCTGGACCTAGGACACGGTGAGAAGACACCGGAGGATTGTCCCAAGAATGACAGGAACCTGTCATTGACCTCTGCGCAGCAGACGGCCCCAACTGCCTATCCTCTGAGACCGACGGCAAGCATCGATCGACACCCAGACTCGGAACACAGTGAGGAATCACCGGAGGAAGGTTCCGAGAGTGACAGCTAACCGGGGCTGTCACTGACCGCTGCCGAACAGCAGGCCCTGGATGCCAACGTCCCAACACCATCCCGCTAGCCGGCACACTAGCAGGCGAAGGTGGAACAATAAACGATTCACTCGAGGGACGAGGAATCGCTGCCGAAGCGACCGGCCGGCTCAACCGACTAGGAGCAAACCTAGCCAGATGAGACGGAGCAGACAGCAAACCCGCACAGCCTCGCCGCGAGGCTGGGGGAGGCTGAGAACACACAGACACACCAGCAGATACAGCCTCGGTCCCCCGAGACTGTAGACCATCCCCAGAAGAGATGGAAGAGCCACCATCAGACAGAATAGGATCTGGAGTAGCAACCCCCTCAACAACGGTCGACGGTGTTGGAGGCAGATCGGAGAGGGTTACCGAGTTGACCTCGGAAAAGCTCTCAACGAAAACAGACGCCTCAATAGTGACATCCGAAGACAAAGAGACCGCGGTCTCCTCATCAGGTATCACAGAACAAACACCGTCAACAGTTGCAGAGGAGCTTGCCACAGAAGTCAGATCCGAATCCTGTGTGACAGAGTCACCACGTGCACCAGCAGAAATGTCTGCAACGGCACGGCTACCCTTACCCCGAGAACGAGGGGTTCTAGCTCTGGAAAGAACCACCTTGTTAACAGAAGCCCAAAATTTAGAGGACCAAACCCCACAGATACCACATGATTGGGCCTGAGTGCAATTGTTGCAAGTGACACATGTGGTATGGGAATCGTCCACATGTTTCACCTGCAAACAAGAGGTACAAGGAATAGTCTTAGGCATGATATAAATACAACAATCAAGCTTCCCGCCGACGGAAAACAGAACGAAGGTCGTGTTCACACGTGGGGGAAAGGCAAGATAAAGTGTGAAAAGCACAGCAATAATAATACAAATTAACATTAAATGAGAGTAATAATTTGGTAGCTTGAAAAAGGATACAATCCAGTAGCACACTAAAGACGATTAATAAG
Source organism: Pictodentalium vernedei (assembly GCA_031216915.1). Lineage (NCBI taxonomy): Eukaryota > Metazoa > Mollusca > Scaphopoda > Dentaliida > Dentaliidae > Pictodentalium > Pictodentalium vernedei. Next base: position 503,321,955 of record CM062293.1, read on the forward strand.
TTGTTCACGAAGAATTAATATCATAAACAGCACAGTCACAAAAATTTCCGACCATGAACAATGGCGGAAAATAAAGGAATTGACGTCACGGTTGTTGCGCATGCGCTCGGTAAACGCAAGAGGTGTGCAGAGAGAGTACCTGTAATTTCGAGCGCTGGTCTCGCTCGACCCTTTTTTCGATCTTTTTCGTGCTTTTGCACTCTAGTACTTTTCCAACTCGTTTGGAAAAGATTCTAAAAGCTTGAGTTAGTTCCGAAGTAGGGCTTGCACTTATGTTACAGCCAATTGTAAACAATTGTGAGTAGGTTGAAAAGAAATATCAAAACCTGCACACAAAAGTACAAAACCTGCACACAAAAGTCCAAAATTAAAGTAAATAAGCAGCTAAAGGGTTAAATAATATAATAATAGCCCCAAGAAGCATCCTAACATAAAATAGGAACCATGGCAATATGCTACAAGGTAAGTTGCCACTTGGAAGAGAAGAAAGACAAACCTCAAAACCTGCACATAAAAGTAAAAAAAACATCAAAACCTGCACACAAACGTCAAAATAAGTCCAAAATTTGATTCAAAGGGTTAAAATTAAGATGAAATACCCTGGAAAAGAGTTAAATGTTATCGTGAACACCCACAGCAATATTCAAAGAAGAAAAAAATTTTTTTAAAAGCACAAAAATCCAAACCTGTAAACAAAAGAAGTCCAAAATTGAAGTAATTAAGCAGGGAAAGGGTTAAAGAATACAACGTAGCCCTGAGATGCATGTTTACATACAATAGAAAGCATGGACATATGCTACAAGGTAAATCTACACTTGGAAGAAAGGAAAAAAAAAAACCCCTGAAAACCTGCACGCAAACGTCAAAATAAGTCTAAAATACTATTCAAAGGGTTAGAAAAATTTTAAAAATGCACTGGAAAGATATCAATGTTATAATAACCACCACTGCAATATGCAGTGAGGTCAACCTCACTTGAAATTGTTTTTTTTATCGCAACCTGTACATAAAAGTAAGAAACTGTAAGCCTAAGTCCAAAAGCTGTACATAAAAGTCCAAAAATGAAGTAATTCAGCAGCAAAAGTGTTAAATAATACAAACATAGCCCTAAGATGCATGTTTACATACAATAGAAAGCATGGACATATGCTGCAAGGTAAATCTCTACTTGGAAGAAAGGAAAAAAAAAACATCAAAACCTGCACGCAAACATCAAAATAGGTCTAAAATTTGATTCAAAGGGTTAAAATTAAGACAAAATACCCTGGAAAAGAGTTAAATGTTATAGTGAACCACCATATCAATATGCAGAAACTCTACACTTGGAAGAAAGGAAAAAAAAAAAAACCCATGAAAACCTGCACGCAAACGTCAAAATAAGTCTAAAAATCTATTGAAGGGGTTAAAAAATTTTTAAAAATGTACTGGAAAGATATCAATGTTATAATAACCACCACTGCAATATGCAGTGAGGTCAACCTCACTTGAAATTGTTTTTTTTTATCACAACCTGTACATAAAAGTAAGAAGCTGTAAGCCTAAGTCCAAAAGCTGTACATAAAAGTCCAAAATTGAAGTAATTCAGCAGGAAAAGGGCTAAATAATACAAACATAGCCCTAAGATGCATGTTTACATACAATAGAAAGCATGGACATATGCTGCAAGATAAATCTCCACTTGAAAGAAAGGAAAAAAAAACATCAAAACCTGCACGCAAACATCAAAATAAGTCTAAAATTTGATTCAAAGGGTTAAAATTACGACAAAATACCCTGGAAAAGAGTTAAATGTTACAGTGAACCACTATAGCAATATGCTGAAAGTAAAAAAAAATTTGAAAAGCCAAAAAATCAAAACCTGTACACAAAAGTTCAAAATATTTTAGAGCGGACGCCGACGCCGACATGAGGGCTATGCCATAGGCTCACACAACTAACGTTGGTGAGCCAAAAACCCATGAAAACCTGCATGCAAACGTCAAAATAAGTCTAAAATACTATTCAAAGGGTTAAAAAAAATTTAAAAATGCACTGGAAAGATATCAATGTTATAATAACCACCACTGCAATATGCAGTGAGGTCAACCTCACTTGAAATTGTTTTTTTTATCGCAACCTGTACATAAAAGTAAGAAACTGTAAGCCTAAGTCCAAAAGCTGTACATAAAAGTCCAAAAATGAAGTAATTCAGCAGGAAAAGGGTTAAATAATACAAACATAGCCCTAAGATGCATGTTTACATACAATAGAAAGCATGGACATATGCTGCAAGGTAAATCTCCACTTGAAAGAAAGGAAAAAAAAAACATCAAAACCTGCACGCAAACATCAAAATAAGTCTAAAATTTGATTCAAAGGGTTAAAATTAAGACAAAATACCCTGGAAAAGAGTTAAATGTTATAGTGAACCACCATAGCAATATGCAGAAACTCTACACTTGGAAGAAAGGAAAAAAAAAAAAACCATGAAAACCTGCACGCAAACGTCAAAATAAGTCTAAAAATCTATTGAAGGGGTTAAAAACTTTTTAAAAATGTACTGGAAAGATATCAATGTTATAATAACCACCACTGCAATATGCAGTGAGGTCAACCTCACTTGAAATTGTTTTTTTTTATCACAACCTGTACATAAAAGTAAGAAGCTGTAAACCTAAGTCCAAAAGCTGTACATAAAAGTCCAAAATTGAAGTAATTCAGCAGGAAAAGGGTTAAATAATACAAACATAGCCCTAAGATGCATGTTTACATACAATAGAAAGCATGGACATATGCTGCAAGGTAAATCTCCACTTGAAAGAAAGGAAAAAAAAAACATCAAAACCTGCACGCAAACATCAAAATAAGTCTAAAATTTGATTCAAAGGGTTAAAATTACGACAAAATACCCTGGAAAAGAGTTAAATGTTATAGTGAACCACTATAGCAATATGCTGAAACTAAAAAAAAATGTGAAAAGCCAAAAAATCAAAACCTGTACACAAAAGTTCAAAATATTTGAGAGCGGACGCCGACGCCGATGCCGACACCGATGCCGACGCCGACATGAGGGCTATGCCATAGGCTCACACAACTAACGTTGGTGAGCCAAAAAATTGGATATTTTGTATATTGAAAAGGACACAGAAAAGATATTTCAACAGCAAAACAGCTGATTCTCCTGATAGATCTGATGATGGTGAACATCTGTATGAAATTTCATAAATATCTGAGCAGTAATGTTAATGTTATAACTCGAACAGACATTGGAGGGCGAAAAAATTGGCTATTTGCTACATTCAAAGTGCCAGATCTCACAGAAAAATGTATTGCAACAGCAAAACAGTTGATGCTCCTCAAATATCTCATGATAGTGAACATCTGCATGTCATTTCATCAAAATCTGAGCAGCAGTTACGTTTAAGTATAACTCGAACAGACATCGGAGTGCAGATGGATGGACAGACTGACAGACATACGGATGGTCAGAGGCAATCCAGTATACCCAACTTAGTGAGGGTTAAATTGAAAGAATAAAAAGTTTGCAAATATCTTTTACTGATAAAATGTTTCCACGAAAGCTTTTATCAATAAGACATGCAGTTGTTTTCAGAGATAATACAAGTTCATGACACTGTTTCCTCGAAAATTCAAGAATTGTTTGCATAAACTAATAATTTTACAAAATGTATAATGTGTAACAGATAATGTTGTCATAACGTTGTCCATCTGTGTAAACATGGACCATTCTAAGTAATGTTGTCCATGTGTGTAAGCAAAGACCAGTCTGTAGCCTTGTAGTGTCTTCCAATATTTGTACAAAATTGTGTGATTCAAAAGTTTTTTCTGTTTTTTGACTGATGTATATTTATTTGTGAGTGTTTGAAAATTAGCATGATTAAAAATACAGTTTGTAATTAGGAGAATGTTCTATCAAAGCAGGAGGAGGAGGGATGTACAAAGTGAATAATTTTAAGGGATGGAGCAGTTGCGGTCTAGAAAATGATTTTTTGCCCAAAATGTTGTTTACACACCAGCATAGAACAACACATTAAAGCAATCAACTCGTTCTCAATCCTTCACAATCAAGCCTAGAAATAAGCAATCTGTCATTTGCAAAATGAGGGTGAATTTGCTATCCCATACAGTGGGTCAATTTGTCCTCTTTCTGTTTTGGCCAGAGACCTTGATCCAGACTGAGGTTCACAGAGGGTAAATTTAGTGATGCTACCCTGCTGAGCAGGGTAGCATCACCAAATTCACCCTCTGGGGACCTTATTCTTCAGATGACAGTCTGTTTATTTCCAGGCTTGTTCACAATGAACATACACTTGGTCCCATTTTGCAGCAAGCAAAACCTACAAAGGCTTTCTAGGAAATGAAGCCCATGATCAGGTTTGAATAATAACACTTTTCATTATTACAGCTTTCCAGAGTTGCTTCTATCAATGTTGCCATTCCCAAATCAGACATTGAGTATTGATATTTACAGGGAAGGGACTCTGAAACTGGAATATGAAGAGAATCATTATCACTGAAGAAACAAACAAGTTTTATCTTTAAAATTAAGTTTATTTGTATAATGTACTTTCTATATTCTCTGTGAGTAAAATGACAGCAGGAAGCCTCATAATCCATGCTCACAGTATTCGAGAAAGAAGAAAAAGAAAACACCCCCTTCCTACTGATTTGAAAAAAAAACTCCCAGAGAATCAATTAATTTATTTTGTATGGCCTTAGTTTTTATGGATAAGTGGTTTTTGAGTTTAACTCTTAACCCGCTGAGTATTTTTTAAAAATATTTTTATAAAACCTAGTCATGGCTGCTAAAAAGCAGCCATGACTAGATTTGATGAAAATCTTTTGGAAATTTAACTCGAGAAATCATTGGTCAAAACCTTGATTTAATTTACAGTGGGTAAATTTAATTAAATATGCCCAAATTTTACTTATTCTAGTGACAAGAGATTTGCTGTCTATGGCGGGAATATCTGCCTGCAGCAAGGAAAGAGTTAAATGAGTACTTTTTTCACACACTTGACTTCCAAACAAGGAAACTGAAGAGATTTCCCAGCCAGCACATGGTATGAAAGGTCTCATCATATCATCGAAATTAAGCAACATCAAGCCCGATTAGTCCTCGGATGGGTGACTGTCTGAGCGATCGATTCAGACTCCCGCATTGTGTCCTTGGGCAAGGCACCTAACCCCGATTGTCCACATGGGGGCATGATGATGCCAAGTACTAAGGTGTACGATGTTGGGGAGCTGGCAGCTGTTTGTTGTTGATTCTCTCCAGGTACACCAGCTACCTCCACCCGTAAAACTGTCACGGTCATGATTAGCCATTGTGCATAAGTATGCGACCTTAAACACCAATAAATAAATATGAAAGGTTTTGCCTTACCTGACCTGCATGATGAACCCTGTCGAGGCTTTGCATCATCAAGATCTTAACCCTTTACCCAACGAATCGCCCGCATCCACCCGCGTAATATGCAAATTCAGCAGCTGAAAAAATATTATTTTTCGAAAAATTTCAACAAAACCATATCATGTGACCCTTCTTTGGAACGAGTTCATCGAGCTTGTTCCAAAGAGGGGTCACATGATATGGTTTTGTTGAAATTTTTTGAAAAAAATTAAAAAATGATATTTAAAATAATAAATTTTGAAATCTTCTGCATTGGGTAAAGGGTTAAAAGCCCAGAATTAAGAAATACTGATAGGTAATAAATAAAATGAACAAAAGAAACCTACCGTTTATAATCTCACAGCAGCTGTAATACTGAGTGAATAAAATACTACCTTAGAATATAAGACAACATGACACTGACATAACGACATGATGTCACGACATCTAATTTAGAAACAGCTTATTGCATCTGACTAAGAGACCATTCATAATTCAATAAGTACTGTGGAGACAGCTGATAAATAGCTCATATTGGACTTGCAGAATATTATTGATTTAATATCCACATACGGAAACTTTTACCTTCATGAATAAATTCCTCCAGTTGTACAGTCATCAAATTATATAGAATTATTCTAAGATGATTTAAAATTAATTCACTTCCATGAATAATTTTGTCATTTGAGCGTCTAACTACTTTTTGTTCCATTAAAATAAGGTTCTGCTATTTCTTTTAACCAGGCCTGGAAATAATTTTTTTTGGTGCATCGGTCATAATAGCAGGCTCCATAATGATCGGATCAGTCATACGGTAACCCAGGTCGGTCATATTTTTTGGCTTCCAAATCAAACATTAACTAGCTATAGGGCAAAACCCATGTAAATTATGTTGGGTTAACATCGTAACATTATACAAAATATTAGGACCTACCTGTGTTCAGTTTTATTGAAATGACACTTAACTTTTATAACATTAAACTGCATGACAGGGATGTCTTCAGTCCGCAAATCACTTTTTTTTTTTCTTGAAACGTAACAACTGGACTCCAATGCGACAATTTCTTTGAGTCTGAATGCTGAACATCTCCGCACCTGGAGCCTGGACGTCTCACCACTGGGAAATCTGGCACCTGGTCAAAACCAACCCCATCGTTTTCGGCACCAGGTAACCTTGGCACCAAATAAAATCAGCACTTGCACATCTATCACCTGAGTTGAAGCTGGTTATATTTTTCTGGAAGTATTACTGAGTTACAGTAAAGCTTTCCAGAAAATATGACAAATTCTGCCCACAGCCTTCAAAGAAAGTATATTACACAAAGGAAAGGAAAGAGGAGGGGATCATCTGGTTCGATTTGCGAAGAACATACATGGAAAATGAAAGTGTCAATGACACTGTAGCTCAACTTGTCAAGACATGTACATGTATAGTATGTGACACAGCAATAACAAACATCTGGGTAATGACCTGATAATAGTCTGTACATAAATACTGACTGTAGCCTGTAACAAATGTATAGGTAAAGTATTGTAAAGGTGGGTGACAGTCAGATGCCAAATTAGAAAAGAAATCTTTTGAGTCCCAGAGTGGGCCTGACTGAACCCCAAAATATTTGTTCTCATAGCACAGTGATAACAAAGGCACCCCAAAACACACTCATTCCTGTCCCAAGGTGAAAACAAAGGTACCCAAGAAGTTTCGTGAAGATCAGTTCATAAATACAAGCTGTATAGAAGTTGTGACCGCACTCAGAAACACTCGTTCTTGTCCCAAGGTGATAACAAAGGTACCCAAGAAGTTTAGTGAAGATCGGTTGATAAATACAGCCTCAAGCCCGAGCCGTATTGACATGTGCACTTACAGTGTATAAGTAGCACTAAATAAATCAAAATTCATCTAATTTGAATAATTTCTACACGAGAAAAAAACCTGTACTGTATGTGATGTATTCCATTTTACTAAACATTCATACAAAAATTTATTCAAATCAGAACTTTCATACAGAAGTTCTGTACAAAAGACTGATTGCACTAATATGGGTACAAAATGGCTGCTGGTGGCCATGTTGAATTTTGGACCACACCCAAAAACACACATTCTCATCCCACGGTGATAACAAAGGTACCCAAGATGTTTCGTAAAGATCGGTTCATAAATACGGCCTCTAGTATGAGCCATTTAGAAGTTGTGTACAAAAAACTGATTAGACCTAATTTTCGGTACAAAATGGTCACTGGCAGCCATCTTGAATTTCGGACCGCACTCAGAAACACTCGTTCTCGTCCCAAGGTGATAGCAGAGGTACCCAAGAAGTTTTCGTGAAGATCGGTTGATAAATACAGCCTCTAGCCCGAGCCGTATTGACATGTGTACTTACTGTGTGTATGTCGCACTGAAAAAATCAAAGTTTATCTAATTTGCATAATTTCTGCACGAGAAAAAAACCTGTATTATATGTGATGTATCCCATGGTAACAAACATTCACACAACAAATTATTCAAATCAGAGTTTTCATGTGGAAGTTCTGCGCAAAAATCTGACTGCCCCTAATTTTGAACAAAATGGCTGCCAGTGGCCATCTTGAATTTTGGACCGCACCCAAAAACACTCGTTCTCGTCCCACAGTGATACCAAAGGTACCCAAGAAGTTTCGTAAAGATCGGTTCATAAATGCGGCCTCTAGTCCGAGCCATAGTGGCATTTGCACTGACAGTGCTGAAAGTGATACTAAATACATCAAAGTTAATCTAATTTGCATAATTTACGTACAAGAAAAAACCCGATTATATGTGATGTATCCCATGGTACTAAACATTCATACAAACTAGAGTGATGTCACGCATGCAGCCCGACTGTCCCAGGAATGGCAATGCTTAGACGCAAAATAGTCGGAGCCATTTTTTGTTAACAGTTTACCTAACAAATCTGCCATATCTGCACTCGTGATATACAAAATTTGCTATTCAAATTTTATTTTTTCATTTCTCTACCTCAAAACATACCTCCTGATATATTATTTATTTATTTATTTATTTATTTATTTATTGGTGTTTAAGGTCACATATTTCTGCACAATGGCTAATCATGACCATGACAGTTTTACGGGTGGAGGAAGCCGGAGTACCCGGAGAGAACAAACGAGAAACGGTGAGCAACTGTCAGCTCCCCAACATACGAACTACACACAAGCAGGGTTAGCATTGGTTGAAGACAGGTGCACCATCAATGTGCAGTACGTCTTTGTATACTGCATCACCGTGCCCCCACATGGGCAATGGGGGGTGAAGTGTTTTGCCCAAGGACACAATGCGGTTGCTGCAGGTAGGATTCAAACTGAGGACCTCTCGGCTTGCAGCTCCTGACTTATTAATGGAACAAACTTGATGAGCTTGTTCCAATAAGGAGTAATAAGCCATGGTTAGAAGTAAATAAAAAATGAAAAATGGGTGGTGTTTGTCTGGGTTTTTAACCACAAACTTTAATCAAAATTGTAAAAAAGCATTTTTGACGAAAGAAAAAAAGTTCCTAATCCCCCCCACCCCCTGGGGTGGAGGGGGGGAGGTGGGGTACGTAAGTTTAAAAAAAAAGGTTCCACATGTAGTGACTGTAAATAGTTCAAAATGTATATTGGAGAAAAGAAGAAGAAAAAAAGCCTAATTGGGTGGGGTGGGGGGGGGGGGGGGGGGGGGGGGGGGGGGGTAGGGGTGTTTGTCTGGGTTTACGTGAGTTTAAAAAAAGGTTCCACATGTAATGACTGTGAATAGTTTCAAAATGCATATTCAAGGAAAGAAAAAAAAACTGCCTAATTGGGGGGGGGGGGGGGGGTGTAAATTTCTGTCTGGATTTTTAACCACAAACTTTAATCAAAACTGTTAAGAAGCATTTTTGACGAAAAAAAAAAAAAAGTGCCTAATTGGCCCCCGGCAGGGTAGGGTGGGGTGAGAGCTGGGGGGGTACATAAGTTTAAAAAAAGGTTCCGCATTTAGTGACTGTAAATAGTTCAAAATGCATATACCAAGCTACAATGAAGTCCCTTCATAATCATGGCCTGTGGAATATTCTAAAGGTTTTTGGGCTTCGGGCCTCTGTTGCCGTCTCAGTTGGCCAAAAGGGGACGTTCTCATCTAGACATTATTTGAAGTCAACCTATCAAGTTACAATGAAATCCCTCCATAAATATGACCTGTAGGCTGTGCTAAAGGTTTTCGGGCTTCGGGCCCCTGTTGCGGTCACAGTTGCCCAAAAGGGGATGTTCTCATGTAGACATTATATGAAGTCAACCTATCAAGTTACAATGAAATCCATCCTTAAATATGACGTATAGACTGTGCTCAAGGTTTTCGGGCTTCGGGCTCAGGCAGCCATCATGGTTGAATGATCGCAACCAGAAGGGGACATTCTCATCTGGGCATCATGTGGATTGATCCTATGAAGTTACAATGAAATCCCTTAAAAAAATATGACCTGTAGACTGTGCTGAAGGTTTTCGGGCTTAGCCGTCACAGTTGCCCAATCATGTCCAAAAGGGGACTTTCTCATGTAGACATTATATGAAGTCAACGTATCAAGTTACAATAAAATCCCTTCATAAATATGACCTGTAGACTGTGCTAAAGGTTTTCAGGTTTTGGGCTCGGGCAGTCGTGACGGTTGATAGATCACGCCCAAATGGTGAAATTCTCATGTAGACATCATACGGAGTCAACCTATCAAGTTACAATGAAATCCCTCCATTAATATGACCCGTAGAGTGTGCTAAAAGTTTTTGGGTTTTGGGCTCGGGCAGTCATGACGGTTGATAGATCACGCCTAAATGGGGAAATTCTACATCATACAGAGTCATCGTATCAAATTACAATGAAATCCCTCCATATTAAACATGACCTGCAGACTGTGCTAAAAGTTTTTGGGTTTCGGGTTTGGGCAGCCATCACGGTTGACAGATCATGCCCAAATGGGGACGATCTCATCTAGGCATTATACAGAGGCATTCTATGAAGTTGAAATGAAATCCCTTCATAAATACGACTTGTAGACTGTGCTAATGGTTTTCGGGTTTTGGGCTCGGGCAGCCATACTGGTTGACCGATCACGACCAAAAGGGGGCGGTTCTCATATAGACATGACCTAAAACCTGCATATGAAATTTTGTGACGATCAGACAAGAACTCCTGGGTATGGCCTGTATTTGAAGGTTGAATAAAAAAACTTTAACCACAAACTTTAACCAAAACTCCAAATGTCAACTAAACAGGCAAAAAAAAAAAAAACCCACTTGAACCTTCAGTAAAAAACTTTAACCACAAACTTTAACCAAAAATCTAAAAGTTAACAGACGGATGGACAGACTGACAAAAGTCATTACTATAGCCCTCATTGTAAAAATTATTCAAATCAGCGCTTTCATATGGAAGTTCTGTGCAAAAAACAGATTTCTGCATCGTCGGTACAAAATGGCGGCTGGCAGCCATCTTGAATTTCGGACCGGACCCCAAAACACTCGTTCTCGTCCCACAGTAATAACAAAGGTACCCAAAAAGTTTCGTAAAGATCAGTTCATAAATACAGCATCTAGCCCGAGCCGTATTGAATTGTTGACGGACGACGGACAACTGGCCATGGCATAAGCTCAAATTTGGCTTCGCCAAAGTTGAGCTAAAAATAGAGTACAAAATGAGTTTCGGTTTCATTTGCGAAAGGAGCATCTCTCATTTATAAATTTGTCATGTGTTTTGCGATTTTGTATTTGAATTTTTTGTTCACCAATCACCATCAACAGCCATAATTAATGATTCAGAACACAAGGTCTCATGTGAAAAATTAATATACTTGGTAGAAAAATGCGCCGGTCATTCATGGCCGGTTGGATACAGTTAGCGCCGGTCACATCGACATTTCATGGCAGTCACTGTCCGTGACTGACCACTTATTTCCAGGCCAGTTTTAACTGGTTGAGTGCTGGAAGCCCAAATTTGGGCTCTAATAGCAATTGTTCACACTGTCTTTGAGTCAGGTGAGCTAGTGAGGACAGGCTACCTTCCACGGGTGGATAATATTTCCATGGACGCAATACCTTTATATTACAAGAAGTAACTGAAAGAATTATCATAAAAATTTAATTAATGAAGCACTGGGTACAGTGGAGTCCACTTAATTGGATATCTCTTAACTGAATAAGTCTGTTAATTGAATATAATTTCCCAACACGATACCATTTCCCATACCTCCAGTACAAATTTGACCAGTTAATTGAATATAGGTTATAGAGTAAACCCATGTTAATTGAATAAAAAATCTTGTAACCTGTCGAGAAATTAGCCTGATGCGCCCCAGTTTTCCTTTGTTTATAGACCTATTTGGCCTCAGTACTTCCAATACAGGCATTTAAACTATTATATCTTGTTTGACAGAGCTCATGGAGCTCTGTAAAACAAGATATAATAGAATAAATGCTAAGATTATCTCTTGAATACAGGAAAGTGACACAATCCATGTTAATTGAATACTCCAGTTAACTGAGTAATTTTCATTGGAAAAGTGCCTATTCAATTAACAGGGTTCTACTGTACAACCCGGTGCTTCATCAATTAAAATTTTGCTGATGATGATTTTTATTACCTGGTAAATGCATACGTGGACATCACTGCCCACACACGCATAGATTACGACCAGACCATGGTAACTGTACTGTAAAAAAAATACTTTAGATTTTATGGACATACTTCATATTTAGTTACAATTTGTTCAAATGAATTTCTTTTGTTACAAATCCTTATGAATAAATTTTGACTTGTGAAATTAAATTAGTGTTCTACCAGTTAACACTGTTCCCACGAAAAGTTGTAAAGAAGCAATCTGATAAAACATTTTGAGTGACAGGCATGCAGATTTCACAGAAACAATTGTTCGGTTTCCGTGCAGGTTCCATCAGGCCAAAACCATGGAAACGAAAAACAAGTCCCCACATATTTTTTAGCATTTCGCTTTTCATCAAGGGGCACTTAAAACACACTACATGTTTTCTGTGAAAACTAAAAATGTATTACATGTATTTATCTTACAATCAACATGTATTTTGTCTGTATTAACTCCGCAACTGTCGTGTATCCGACCTCCTGATACAGATGTTTGTATCAGGGGGTCGGATACAAGCACGTTCCTTTCGCGTGAGCTCCATTTTTTTTTTTTTGTTCATCCATACAAATAAATAGTTTGTTATATATTCGTCTACATTCTTCACTTATCCCCAATATATTGTAAGATAAAATGATTATTACCATTATGTGGATGTACAAAATATGTATCCGAGTCTCGCTCTGGGTTCTAAGGGTAGATCACGACTCGTCTTCGACTCGTCAGAATCTGCTCTTAGAACCCAGAGCTCGACCCAGATACATATTTTGTAAGTCCACATAATGGTAATAATCTCTATTTATCATTGATAAAACAGTGATACATTTCATAACAGTAACAATGGTGTGCTCGCTTTGACAATCTCAGTCGATTCAGATTCTTTTGATTACTAAAATCGAATGCACCCAATGACAGCAAAACCATGTGAAGACAAACACTGGAAACTGTATCATCGAAAAGAATAACAAAATTACATTTATCACAGAAACAGATGACGAGGGGAATATTTGTTTGCTAAAATGCAAGATATGTTCTTCCAATTTCACAGCACTCAATGCAGAATCAAGAAGAGGTCCAGCTTTATTTATAATCAAGGTTTACAGACATTTTGTCCCAATCAATTCAGTATCCTTACCTTCCTAAACAGGTTGTTTCGCACTTGGATGATTTGCCCCTGTTTGAGACAAAATATGAAAACAAGAGGCCCACAGGGAGCCCATATATGAACCCAGGAACCTGGATTTAACAAACTTGAATCTCACCCCCCCTAAGGATGCTGCATACCAAATATCAAAACATTCCGACTGCTGGATCTGAAGAAGAAGATTTTTAAAGAAAATTCCTCATTTTGAACTAAGTTACAATTCAAGCTCCCACAGTGAGTCCAAATATGGACCTAGGGACATGGCTTGAACAAACATGAATCTCCCCCCCCCCCCCCCCCCCCCCCCCCCCCCCAAGGATGCTGAATATCAAATATCAAAACATTCCAACTGCTGGATCGGAAGAAGATTTTTAAAGAAAATTCCTCATTTTGATCTAAGTTATAATTCGAGCTACCACAGTGAGCCCAAATATGAACCCAGGGACTTGGCTTGAACAAACTTAAATCTCACCCCCTTAAGCATAGTGCAAACCCAATATCAAAAGATTCTGCCTGCTGGATCTTGAGAAGAAGATTTTCAAAGAAATTTGCCTGAAATGCACTAAGTTCGAATTCAAGCTTCTATAGTGAGCCCAAATATGAATCTAGGGAGCCGATTTTAACAAACTTGAATCAGATCCACCCCACAATGTTGCATACCAAATATCAAAAGATTCTGCCTGCTGAATCTGGAGCAGAAGATTTTTTAAGAAATTTGCCTGAAATGCACTAAGTTCGATTTCGGGCTTCTATAGTGAGTCCAAATATGAATCCAGGGGGCCGATTTGAACAAACATGAATCAGATTCACCCCACAATGTTGCATACCAAATATCAAAAGATTCTGCCTTCTGGATCTGGAGAAGAAGATTTTTTAAGAAATTTGCCTGAAATGCACTAAGTTTGATTCGAGCTTCTTTTCTGAGCCCAAATATGAATCCAGGGGGACGAATTGAACAAACTTGAATCAGATCCACCCCTCAATATAGCATACCAAATATCAAAAGATTCTGTCTGCTGGATCTGGAGAAGAAGATTTTTTAAGAAATTTGCCTGAAATGCACTAAGTTTGAAATCAGGAGCATATGAACCCAGGGGGCCAATTTGAACAAACTTGAATAAGATCCACCCTACAATGTTGCATACCAAATATCAAAAGATTCTGCCTGCTGGATCTAGAGAAGAAGATTTTTTAATCTTTTCCCATTGCCTACAGTATTAAAAAGTGCTGACTCAGCACTTTTTCAAAGTCCTGAAAAAAGTACCTTGTGATCAAACCGATGGGGATTTTTTTTAACCATTCTATTCAACTGGATAAAAGTAAGCTTTATACAAAATAAGAATTCTCTGTGCCATGTAGTTTTGGAGATATGGCAGTTTTAATGTTTTTCCTATTTTTAACTCCCGAGGTTCCCACGGGGCAATGAGAAATTTTTTTTTTGCATCAATCAACTACTTATGACCCATTATCATCTCATATGAAATTTGGTTCAAATCGACCTGACGGTTCTGAAAATAGAAATTTTAGGCATGGACAAAATTTTTGCCCCTCCCATAACGAAGGCAAATAATGCCCGACAAACTTCCCTGGAACAAGCTTGATTCTAAACCTCAAAAGGACTCTGTATACCACATATCAAGTCTCTGCTACTGGTGGTTCATTAGAAGATTTTCAAAAAATTTGGCCATTTTTTCCCCACACCTCTGCTCAATATGGGTCGAAACCTATTTTGGATAAAAATCAAAATGCCCCTATATAACCACTACTTACATGAAATTCAATTAAAATGTGGCCAGTGGTTTAGGAGAAAGAGGCTCAAACACCACCTTCATGACAGACGACGGATGAAGAGTGATAAGAAAAGCTCACCCTGACTTTCAGTCAGGTGAGCTAAAAATTAGTTATTCAAAAAAAATTTTTGCATGTGTCATCTGCTCTTCATGTTAGGTAAAGGGTTAAAAATGATAAATTTTAAACGTTTTCTCCTCTGATCATTTTTACTCATTTGACACTTTTAAAAGGCATTAGCTACAAAGCTTTCATCTTCTTTTCCAGGTTTACAAATAAATATGCTTCTTGTGCTGTTTATGACAAATGATAATCCATTTTCAATTTTTGCCTCCAAAACATGACCTCATTCCTGTGAAGGGGTTTAAATCATGTTTTGGAAATGAAACGTTTTTTTAGTAATTCAAAAAATTTTATATTTATTTCTTTATGATCATATTCAGTTTGTACTATTCATAATAAATGTTAACCCTTTACCCAACGCAGACGATATCAAAATTTATTTTCTGAAATATCATTTTTTCAAATTTTTCAAAAAATTCAACAAAACCATATCATGTGACCCCTCGTTGGAACGAGCTCAATGAGCTCGTTCCAACGAGGGGTCACATGATATGGTTTTGTTGAAATTTTTTGAAAAATAATATTTTTTCAACTGCTGAATTTGCATATTATGCGGACGGATGTGGGCAATTCGTTGGGTAAAGGGTTAATCAAATTTTGGTATTTTTTTCTTCTCCTTTCGCCGCCAATACAGCTTACAGCATCTGAATGGAATGACCTCGTTCCAACGAGGAATCATTTAGTTATTAGGGTTTAATGACATTTTCGACAGTCAGTGCCCCTCATGTTGGACAGTTTTAAGGATGGAGGAAGAAAGAGTACCCAGAGAACCACCAATGAATGACGAGCAACTGTCAGACTCCCCAACATACTATCTTCACACAAGTAGAGCTAGCATTGGCTGAAGACAAGTGTACCATCAACATGCAGTATGCCTCAGTACACAGCGACACCTTGCCCCTTTCATTTTGAAGTCCAATGCCACATCTGAGCCACCCCTGCTCCTGAGGAGTCATTAGGTATGTTTTTGAAAAGAAAAGTTTTAATCATTTAAGGATCTTTTGTTCAGATTGATGTCTGTTAGTTAGAGTTATGTAATGGGTTGGACATATGTGATACTCACAATTTCTGACTTGTGCCAATCGACTTCAACTAGGTTCAGTACACCCAGGCCAGATGGATGTATATATGTGTAGGTGGTTGTTAAAACTGAAAGATGCCACATCCCAGAATTAAGAAGCACAAGGGATGAGCTGATACACAGTTTTGAACACAGTGATAATAAAAAGCCAGGTTGTATATCATACTGATAGCCATGTAATAAAACATTATTACCTAGCTTGTACCACTGTACTGCATACAATGTGTTAGAGACTTCAAGAATATAGAATCACATCTGTGGTGCTGAAACAT
Organism: Pictodentalium vernedei; assembly: GCA_031216915.1. NCBI lineage: Eukaryota > Metazoa > Mollusca > Scaphopoda > Dentaliida > Dentaliidae > Pictodentalium > Pictodentalium vernedei. Next base: position 503,338,393 of record CM062293.1, read on the forward strand.
CTGGCTTCTGAACACCAGTTCTGTCTGGTAAAGTTCTGTGAAGAGAAAAAAAATATTTCAATAAATGACTAGAGATTACCTCCATGTTTGAGTCCTGATCCTCAATTTTTAACCCACCTAAACTAAAGTAAGGCCACACAAAGAAGATCTTCTGTTTCTCAGGCCATTATTTGTGAAATTGCATGCAGGCGGGCATTTTTTTATTTTATTTTTTATTTCAGTAATTACTTCTTTGCCATCAAAAGTTCATGTTCTTGGTTCAAGTTTTAGGCCTCATAATCTACAGAATAGCATGGGTGGTGGTGTATTTCATCCCTTGAGTGCAAGAAGGCTTTGCAATGCTGAAGCATTGCAAAGCCTTCTTGCACTCAAGGGACAAATTCATCAATTGTTTTAACTTGGGTAAAACATCAGACATAAACCATTTAATTTTAATTTTTTTTAAGTTTAAATTGGTTATAAAAAGAGAGCATGCAGCAGCCAAAAGGACCATGTGGGAGGGCCTGAAAAACAGATTTTTTATTTTTTTAGGCCTAAGTAATTTTTTTTCTCTCCCAGTGGTGTAGCCATGGAGGAGGGACCTGTGGGAACCTTGCCCTCTCCTAAAATTTTCACTGCCCATCTCCCAAAACATTGCTCAAAAGCAACTCTCACACAACATAGAAACCTAAATTGGTCACCACTTTTGGTCTACACATGTTACAAATGCTTCAGATTCACTCTTGGAGCACTGAATTTTGCAAAGTTTTCTCGGGAGGGGGGGGGGGGGGGGGGGGAGGGGGGATGCTGACTAGGACTCTCCAGTCATTATCCCCTCCACCCACTTCCCTTCAGAGAAGTGGGGGAGGGGATGATGGCTGGAGGGGCCTACTTAGTTCTAGGACCCTCTGGTCATTATCCCCTCCACCCACTTCCCTTCAGAGAAATGGGAGGAGGGGCTAATGACTAGAGGGGCCTAGTTAGTACTAAGACCCTCCGGTCATTACCCCCTCCTCCCACTTCTCTTTAGGTAAGTGGGAGGAGGGGCTGATGATCAAAGGATCCTAGTTAGGACTAGAGAGGCCCCTGGAACCTCACACGACAGCCTACATACAATTATGCATGAACAAAATTTGACTAAAATAGAGCTCCTTTTACTTGTAGCATGGTACCCTTGAAAAAAAATACTCGCATTATAAATCACCTTCGAAAAATACTTTATCACTCAAGCAATTAATGGAACAGTAGTGTGAGAAATGGTTTGCTAAATGTCTTCTATTACTGGCAGTGTTAAAATCTGAGATTCCTGCAACACCCCTGAGAAATTATTTGGGGTGTCTACAGAGGCCGAATATAGGACCCATTCCCAATGGAATTTTGTCATAATTTTTCCCAATTCAAACCCCAAATTTCCGAATCTGACCACTTTCAAATATAAATTGAATCCTTTAACTCTTGAAGGCCTAATTTTGACCTTCTTCATTTTTTCTGTAACAGAAACAGGTGCCTCAACAGGCAGTTTTTGGATACAGTTACAAGTTACATCCAAAGAACCTTGTCAGTTGTTTCTAGGCAAGTCTTGGCTGCCTATATGGGCAGCCAAGACTTGCCTAAACACAATTGTAAAGCCACAGACTGACTAATGTTAAAGGATAGCAAAAAGTGTTATAGGCTGGCTTATGCAGTAATTACAGTGTTGCATAAGCTGATAATCGCTGATTAGTCCTTCAGATAACTGCTACGCGCTGCTTGGCAAATCTTGTATTTATAAAAAGGTTTAATTGCTGTTTTGGAGTTATGTTTATCCACCGCTGTTATGAGTAATTGTTTTGTACATAAATTGCTAATTTCTTGTTACCAGTAGTCTGGCTATTGCGGCTGAGAAAGAAAATGGATTGGTTATACCGCCGCTAAATGTAAATAAATGTTTAAAGTTGACAAGCGCTTTGAGTGAGCTAATTTTCCCCGCAGTATACGCTTTACGACAAATGCATAAATATCTTCATTATTTAATAATAAAAGAACAATTTATTTCATAGAGATTTAATAGACTGATCATAATTTCATGCAACTGTTTGTTATAAAACTTACTACGTGTATTATACATGTTGGTTAGTAGCTTCTGTATTAATTTTCTCAGTTCAATATTAAGGCTGTAACTAGTGCTCAAACGACTAATGAATTCCAAAGTCAACTAGTCAATACCCAAAAGTCAAGTCAACTTCGACTAGTCATTGGTGATAACTTGTCTCCTTATAACAGTGTTGGTGTTCCGGTAGAGTGCTGAAGGTCCAAATTTGGCTTCACTTGGGCATTCATATACAGCAACTTACTGGAACTTTATTCTGTTAATGTTCTTCTAATTATGCTAAGAGTGAAATTATATAGTCTTATTTAATTTGCCTTGTTGTGATTTATGGGAGAGTGCCCATAGGCACTCTCCCATAAATTGCAACAAGGCAAATTACCGGTAATAACATATCCTGATAGCCCAAAATAATTCAGCACTCTACTAGTACCAGTTAAAACAAACTACTGTCACTACTATTAGATGGCAATAGATGTATACATTGATTGCCCAATATTGCTGTTCAAACTGTCTGACAGTGGCACAGAAAGGATACTATTTACCTAAAAGCTTGAACTCCTCCGACTAGTCGACTGCACAATTGAGAGTCGACTGCAGGTTTGCCCAGAGTCGACATTGACTAGTCGACTAATCGTTTGAGTACTAGCTGTAACGATTCATCACAATTTGATTGCATCGCAATACATTTGTTCACGATACGCACATCGTATCCAAGCCAGAAAATAAGCAGACTGTCATCTGCAAAATGAGGTCCCAGAGGGAAATTTAGTGATGCTACCCTGCACAGCAGGGTAGCACCACTAAATTTACCCTCTGTGAACTTCAACCTGAATCAGGGTCTCAAAACTAAACAGAAGGAGGTACCCAGAGGTTAAATTGACTCACTATATGAGATCAAATCAAATTCACCCCCTGGGAACCTCATTCTGCAAATGTCAGACTGGTAATTTTCAGGCCTAATCGTATCGTTTCATGTGTATCGCGATACAAAACGATACACTTCCAGGTCGGCATGATGTTGTTAAGAAGTTGCATTTTCAGGCCCAACAAGTCTATTTTGTGCTTTTCCAACTTATAATTCCACTTGTTCAATTGTATTTCTGTAAAATATCAACTCTGTGGAAATTATAAGCATAGTTTGAGGCAACAGACCTCTCACCTCCGAGTTGAACCCAGACTCCCACAGGTCCATTGGCTGACACTCATTTGTCTTTCTCAAGCACTAAAAAAGAAATTAGATGTTACTGGTCAAATGAAAGTTGGACTCTGAAGTTTGTGGGCCTTTTATTACTGATAATTCACTTTCAACGTATGCATGTAATGTATCATGAAAAAATTGTATCATGAAAAAAAAAACGCAATACATATCATATCGTGAGTGAGGCGTATCGTTGCAGCCCTATTCAATATGAAGGTGACGTTTCTTCTTCTTTGTGTTTCTTCCTCCAAATAAATTCCCAATTGGAGCCTTCAGGGTGCAGATTTTCCCAATTACATGGGCCCCGGACTCTTGCCCAAAGAGGGTAGAATAATCCCTGCCCCTAAAATATGACCTCATGCATGGTCTTGAGCAAACTGATAAATTCTCATCACAAAGAAGTTAAATTTCACAATGAAAGGAATATGACTAAGTGATTTAGGAAAAGAAGAGTTTTTAATGTTTTCCCCATTTCTCTCAGTGTTACAACTTCGGTAACACCCTAAATATGACCCTCAGCAGTCTGGTTTGAACAAACTTGTAAACGATCCTCACAATAGCATTGATTTATTTGTTTATTTATTTATTTGAGATTAACCCTTTACCCAACGTAACGGCCAAAACCGGCCAGTGCTATTTTCAAAAATCGCCAATTAATTTTCAGTATTTTTTTCATTTTTTGTCTCAAAAACATAGGTTATGACCACTCGTTGGATTGAGCTCATCGAGCTCGTTCCAACGAGGGGTCATAACCTATGTTTTTGAGACAAAAAAATGAAAAAAAATAGTTATTCAAGAATTTTTTTTGCAAGTGTCGTCTGCTTTCCATGTTAAGTAAAGGGTTAATGACACTTTCGACAGTCAGGGTCACCTCATGTTGGACAGTTTTACGGGGGAGGACTAACCTGGAAAGAACCACCCAGCAATGGCAAGCAACTGACAAACTCCCCAACATACTAGTAACACTACACATGGAGGGTTAGCACTGGTTGAAGATTAGTGCACCATCGACGTGCAGTATGCCCTAGTATGCACAGTGCCCCCAGGCCCCATGTGGTTCAATCGGAATGAAGTGCCTTGCCCAAGGACATAACACAGCTACCCCTGGCTGGGTGTTATAGTCCCCATATTATATTGAGATTGATATATCCTTAGTGGATAATTATATTAAGTTTGATATTTTTCTGCATTTTCTGACTGGTCTCACTCATTTGCACCGATTGACCGTGTTTACATCTTTGTTACACTGATCTAATGTACATATAGATGTTGATTGTTTAAGTAGGTCAAGGACCTTATTTACTTGGATTGTGATAGAATCACCTGGAAACTGACAAAACATTGGAGATTCTTCTAGGACATTCTATCTGGTTGGTATATAAAGGTTTGTCAACAGAATTCAAAAACTCATTTTCAGAAAGCCATTTCAGAAAAACTCACTTCCGTTGTTTTCATTGGAGATTATTATTGTTTCAGAACAGTGCATTTATTATAGAAGCAGTGCTTCTTTGTGAATTTGGAAGATTGATTCCAAAAGAGAATTTTGAAGAGAATCTATTCGTCTTGGAAAAGAGAATTTATACTTTCTGTGAAACAGAATAATATTATTTTGTGATAAGCCAGGATTCTACTGGATTATTTGGAAATTACCTGTGGTGCCAATACTTCTTGGATTTTTACTCCATTTGAATTTTGCAGAGCATTTTATTATATTTTACTGGAGACTGCTGAAATTTCTAAGTGGAAATTTTTATTACAAATCTACAGTATACTGTTTCTGAAGAGACATTCATGGATTTAATACTACTAGCTGGTAACTTTCTTCACAAGATTCTTCACCACTGGATTCTGTCAAACTGTACTTTGGACTAATTCTATAATTGATAAGTACCACTGTTTTTATTTTCTGTAAACCTATTAGTGTAAAAGATCTGTGTATCGTTTTTTTTTTATTAATTTTTTTTTTAATTAAATTTCAGAATAATTGAATTCATAGTTATTGTTGCTGATTGTCAGATTTCTTTCTGTTACCAATATCAATAATATTTCCATACCGTAACACTGGGATCGAACCATGTACCTTTTAGTGTGAAGAGCAATGCCGTACAACTCAGCCACCATGTTCCATGTTACACTAGTAAATATCAGTAATGAATGTTTGAACGTCTTACCCATCCCCATTCAGGGTTCTTACAGACTTGTAATGTTCTTTTCCATAACTTTTCCATACCTCTGACATCAAATTTCCATAATCCCAAAGGTTAAAATAACTCAGTATACAATTCTATTTTTTTTTGTCACTCACCCCCCCCCCCCCCCCCCCCCCCCCCCCCGCCAACTTTTTTAAATCTAAAAGACCCGAGTCCAACGCTGATCACTTTGTCCTGCAATAAAATGAAGGTTCAAAAATTGAAGCCTTAGGTAAACTTTCAAGTTACATGCCAAGTACCTTAGCAGTTGTTTCTAGGCAAGTCTTGGCTGCCTAAATAGGCAGCCATGACTTGCCTTGAAACAACTGCAAAGCCACCAGATGTATTCTATCAAGGTGTGGCAAAAATGTATACAATCCAGTAATCCTTTAAGGGTTAAGAAGTCCCAAACACCAATGACTAAAGTATCGATTCTTGGTGAACCCTAAAAATTGAAAGTACAAATATTTTTCGAATGGTCACATAAGACAGGAGAAATAGTCATGTATCTGTTCCAAAACCCACCTCAATTTTTTATATATTTCCAGGGCTTGGAAAATCAATTTACTCTTTTCTTTTCTAAGACTTTCCATATCTTTCCATAACCTGTATGAATCCTGCACTCCTAAAGTTTGCAATGCTTCAGGCCTGGATTTCTGAAAAATCCAGGGTGGCAATAAATCGCTCACCTGGAAGCTACTTAGGCGAGCAAATTGCTCTCCTGAAATCGTTTTCACTTTTTTGCTTCACAAAGATCTTCTAAAGACTTAGTTAACCCCCTGCACACTGATGTCAAAATATCTAAATTTTAGACAGAAAAAATTTCCCATAATGCAACTAGAAATTTAACCAATTCAATCTCGTTTGACAGAGCTCATTGAGCTCTGTCAAACGAGATTGAACTGGTTAAATTTCTAAATGCATTATGGGAAAAAACAGCTTCCTGAAATTTTGGTATTTTGACATCAGAGTGAAGGGTGTTAATACCGGGTTGGGTAATTTCTCCTTGGAGTGCATTTAAGCCAATCAATTTTAAGTGAATTAATAAAATGTTAACGAATGAACCTGTATTCATTTTTTACTATCCCCTCTACCCTAGTGTGGTCAGAGCGATCAAGAAGTTCAGGGGTACTGACTGGTACATGTAGTGGCCGACACACACATGTACCCAGCATATTCTGTACACACGTTCCATGATCCATCACCATCGAAAATAGCTGAAAGTAGGTGAGCAAAAAAATGCTTATGCCGGATTAAATTGCGTGAGCAGTTAAGGCAAGCTAAAAATTACTTGCGTCAGAATTCCATGACTGATGCTTCCTACATGCCTGTGTTAGTCCCATACCTAGCTTTGTCTATTGAATTCCCCAACTATGCCACACACTCATTGCACATCAGTCACTACTCTGTATATCAGTGCGTGAGTGGATCCCCCCACCAAAATGTGAAATGCTTTCTACATCCCTGCTTTTTGGCCAATGCAAAGCAATTTGCCATGCTGTATACAGTAGAATTCTCTTAATTGAATATCCATTTTGCCAGTGAAAATTATTCAATTAACAGGAGTATACAATTAACAGGGATTTGGTCAGTTTCCTGTGTTCTGGTGGTAAACTGAGCATTTATTCTATTATATTTTGTTTGACAGAGCTCATAGAGCTCTGTCAAACAAGATATAATAGAATAAATGTCTGTATTGGATGTAGTGTGGTCAAAAAGGTTGATAAATAAGGGGAATTTGGTGTGTGTCACAGTAATTTTTTCGACATATTACAAAGATTTTATATACATTTAACAGGAGTTTACTCTATAACCCATATGCAACTAACAGATCAAATTTGTACTGACAGTATGGTAAATGGTTTTGTGTTTGAAAATTATATTCAGTTAACAGGGATATACAATTGAGAGATATCCAATTAAGTGGGCTCCACTGTAGTATGAAATTTTCTCTGTTGTACTATATGGCTTTCATGAATTATGAGTCAGTTGCTGTGAGTGGAAAAACTATTGTACTTTAACCTGTTATAACATGCAATGATGAGATGCTTTTATAACAGAAGGAGAATCCAGTTTCACACAACATCCAATGATTACTGTCAGATAACAATGAACAAGATCTTATGATACTTGCATTAAATTTCTGAAAGTACCGGTAGTAAGCAGATTTCTGACTCATGCTGCGTTATGGTATCAGCTTACCAACATGAAGACAAGCTGATGACAGTGATAAAATGACTTGCAGCATTTATTCTTCAAGAAAAGATGAGTTTTCTGTAGAAATCATCTGTTTAACCCTTTACCCAACGAATCGGCCGCATCCGCCCACGTAATATGCAAATTCAGTAGTTGAAAAAATATTATTTTTCAAAAAATTTTAGCAAAACCATATCATGTCTCCCCTTGTTGGAACAAGCTCGCCGAGCTCGTTCCAACAAGGGGTCACATGATATGGTTTTGTTAAATTATTTGATAAATTTGAAAAAATTAAAATTTAAAATAATAAATTTTGATATCGTACGTTGGGTAAAGGGTTAATATTTATCTAACAATGTCGACTGACAGATTGAATAAAGCATGAATCTTGAATAACTTTATTTTTTATTACTCAAGTCTAAGTTACAAGTAGGTCTATTATTATTATTATTTATTGGTGTTTAAGGTCATATACTTATGCACAATGGCTAATCATGACCATGAGAGCTTTACGGGTGGAGGAAGCTGGAGTACCTGGAGAGAACCACCGAGCAACGATGAGCGGCTGCCAGCTCCCCAACATCATAACTCCACACTGCAACACAGGCAGAGTTAGATTACTTGAAGACATGTGTACAATTGACGTGCAGTACAGCTTAGTACACCGCATCATCGTGCCCCCATGTGGACAACCGGGGTTAAGTGCCTTGCACAAGGACACAAAGCATCCAATGATTAACCGGGCTCGACATTGCTTACAGGTAGGTCTATAAAATAAATATTAATATCCACATTGATACAGAAAATATAATACCTCTCCATCCATCCATTCATCCATCCTTCCATCCATCCATCCATCCATCACATCAGTCTGTCCATCCATCTATCTGCCTGTATGTCTGTGGGCCCATCTATCCATCCAGCAGTCTGTCTATCCATCCATCTGTCCATCCATCTGTCTGTATATGAGCCCATCCATCCATCCAGCAGTCTGTCATCCATCCATCCATCCATCTATTTGTCTGTATATGGACTCATCCATACAGCAGTCAGTCCATCCATCCATCTGCCTGTCTGCCTGTGGGCCCATCCATTCATCCAGCAGTCTGTCATCCATCCATCCATCCATTGTTGGCCCATCCATCCAGCAGTCTCCATCCATCCATCCATCCATCCATCCATCTGCCGGTCTGCCTATCGGCCCACCAATTCATCCAGCAGTCTGTCATCCATCCATCCATCAGTTTGTGCATCCATCCATCTGCCTGTCTATCTGTGGGCCCATCCATCCATCCATCCATCCATCCATCCATCCGTCCATCCATCTTTACATCAAAACATCCTACCATCCATCTCTCTGTACATCCATCTGTACATCCATCACATCAGTCTGTCCAACCATCCATCTGCCTGTCTGGGCCCATCCAACCATCAGTTCATCCATCCATCTCCAGTACAAGCATTGCATCATCCATCTTTCTTCCATTTATTTGTATTTGTTCATCCATCATTGGTATGTCTGTACATTCACCCTAAGATCCCCATACGGCCACAAATTGCCCTTTTAAAATTACTCTGAAAAAAAGTCTTTCAATTTTGAGATGAGCTGTCACTGTTAATTGAACACCAGCGCACCTGCAATTTTTACTTTTTGTGAATAGAGAGAACAGTACGCCCCGGTTCCAGCCTAGCGAGCAATTAACCCTTAACTAACAAATTGGCTGCATCCACCATGCAATCCAGTGGAACCCTGTTAATTGAATAGCCAATTTGGCAATGAAAATTATTCAATTAGCAGGAGTTTTCAATTACCAAGGATTGTGTCACTTTCTAGTATTGTATAGAAAAACTTAGCATTTATTCTATTATATCTTGCTTGACAGAGCTCCAAGGGCTCTGTCAAATAAGATATAATAGATTAAATGCCTATACTGGATGCACTGAGGCCAAATAGTTCTATAAACAAAAGAAAACTGGGGAGAGTCAGGGTAATTTCTCTATTTCTCTAATTTATTTATTGGTGTTTAACCCTTTCCGACTACGGTTATCGTGACGTTTTAACGTCACGAAGAACCAGGTTTTGGCGACGTCAAACACAATCATTAGCCATTTGAACCCTGGTGGTACCTTCCATATCAGTTCAACGATAGCAACAGGAAGAGTCCATATTCATTATTTGGGGGTAGACCAATTAATATTTGCAACGTGCAGCCTTGTGGCTGCACGTTGAAAATATTGATTGGTCTACCATGCACATGCACTTGGCATCCATCCTATTTAATGTAATTATGAAGTATCATGTTCCTGGACGAAAAACCAGCCGCTCGGGTTCAAAGTCGGAGTACGTATTATTTACGTACCGTAGTCGCAACGCTCTGCAATTTTCGTACGTACTATTACGTATTGTAGTCGCAAAGGGTTAAGGTCGCATACTTATGCACAACAGCTAATTGTCACTGTGACAGTTTTCAGTGTGGAGGAAGCCGGAGTACCCAGAGAACCACCGGGCAGCAATGAGCAACGGTCAGCTCCTCAACATTCCAACTCTGTTCAAGCTCTGCTCAAGCAGGGTTACAGCGGTTGAAGACATGAGCACCATCGACGTGCAGTACGCCATAGTACATGGCATCATCATGCCCCCATGTAGGCAACCAGGATAAAGTGCCTTGCCCAAGGACACAACACAATACATCCTGGCCGGGGATCGAACACTGAACCTCTAGCATAGAAATTCAACAGTCTACCACTGAACCAGCCACTGCGCTCCCCGACAGGTTGAAAGATATTTCATTCAATTAACAGCAGTTTACTCTATAACCTATATTCAATTAACAGGACAAATTTGTATTGGAGGTATGGTAAATGGTTTTGTGTTGAGAAATTATATTAAATTAACAGGGTTATTCAGTTAAGAGATACTCAATGAAGTGGGCTCCATTAACAGGACAAATTTGTATTGGATGTATGGTAAATGGTTTTGTGTTGGGAAATTATATTAAATTAACACGATTATTCAGTTAAGAGATATTCAATGAAGTGGGCTCCATTGTATAAAAATGGTGCAGTAGAAAAAAAAATCAACAAACTAATATCATGTGACCCCCCCCCCACCCCCCATTGAAAGAGCTGGTGGGGCTTGTTCCAATGAGGGGGGGGCACATCATAGGTTTTGCTGAACTTTTTTTAAGAATTGGGGGGAAACATTGAAATAAAAATTTTGATATCGTGTTTTCTGTAAAGGGTTCAAATATATTCTGGAGAAATAGGCAGGCCATAAAATTTGAGAGGAATGATTATATCATTCCTCTGGTGGTTATCTAAAAAAAAAAAAAAAACAGATAACTGAAAAGTTGTTTGTCTGGAATTACAGTTTGCCAAAAAGTTGTGTCTAGCACTGCATAATTTGACACACTTTAAAGACCAGTAAATTGTTACTCACTTTCTGTGAAGAATCATCTGACTTACAACTGCTCCATTGAAGTTGCATTTCATGTATTATTTCCCAAATTAAAATAAATTGGATTATTACTATTTTTTAGAATCTCTTCTCACTGTGCATCAGAGGAATGTACGGTGTGTAGATGTTCATTGGTGTTTTCCTTAATGCCGTAGGGATGTCACAATTTTTTAATTTAGGAATCGATTAATCGTCGCAAATACAGTAGAATCCTCTTAATTGAATATCCATTTTGCCAGTGAAAATTATTCAATTAACAGGAGTATACAATTAACAGGGATTTGGTCAGTTTCCTGTGTTCTGGTGGTAAACTGAACATTTATTCTATTATATTTTGTTTGACAGAGCTCACAGAGCTCTGTCAAACAAGATATAATAGAATAAATGCCTGTATTGGATGTAGTGAGGCCAAAAAGGTTGATAAATAAGAGGAATTTGGTGCGTGTCACAGTAATTTTTTCAACATATTACAAAAAATTATATACAATTAACAGGCGTTTACTCTACAATTGATATGCAATTAACAGATAAAATTTGTACTGAAGGTATGATAAATGGTTTTGTGTTTGAAAATTATATTCAATTAACAGGGATATACAATTAAGAGATATCCAATTAAGTGGGCTCCACTGTATCTTCCTTGTCAGTTAAATGGCAGCAATTTGAAGAAGCCACGTTCATTATCTGGGGGTAGACCAGTTAATATTTTTAACGTGCAGCCATGGAATACTAATTGGTCTACCCCACACATTCACTCAGCAATCATCTGACTTAATAATGTTATGATGTATCATACTTCTGGGCCAGAAAAGTGGCCACTCAGTTTCAAAGGGTCAAGTAAAATTTATAGGAATTTTTTATCAAATAATTTAGAGATAAAATTTGTACTGAAGGTATGGTAAATGGTTTTGTGTTTGAAAATTATATTCAATTAACAGGGATATACAATTAAGAGATATCCAATTAAGTGGGCTCCACTGTAATCGATAATAATTGATTAATCGTCCCTAGATCCCCCCCCCCCCCCCCCCCCCCCACAAACCCGCTCTTTGAAGTCATTAAAAATGAAGTTGAAGTCAGTTGATCAAAACTTTGCTGTTCTGAACTTTTGAATCATCAGTGTAAAAATCAATACCAGTCGTCAGTTGCAAACTTCGCAACTGACGACAGTCTTGATTGTTACACTGACGGTTTAAAAGTTCAGTACATCAAAGCTTTGAATGTACCTGAAAGACAATTGCTTCTAACTGTTTCTGGAGGTTTAACATCGACGTTCTTGACCTTTTACCTTTAAAAACAATAATTTTTTCATCAAATTTTTTTTAATTATTAAACGTCTAAAGCGGGGTAAAATTTACTGATTCTTTGACAACGAAAAATACTAATCGATTTTGGCATGACCAATTGACAATCAATTGATCGATTAATCGAGACAGCACTAATGTCAGGACTCAACAATAGTGTGCTTCACTTCAAATGGTAGAGAGCAGTTCACAGCAAGTCTCCCATTTTCAAAATCTACAGTGTATTCATTCTAAGAACTCTACTGATAGGATGTGTTTACAGTACACGGAGGGTGAATTGTCGCTAAATCGTAGTCGGTTATATAATTCACCAGGCGATTATTTATTATATTTTGAGAATGAAACACAAGAAGCACCTGCAAACTTTCATCCCATGGACCACCAGGTGCGAGTGACATTGAAAAAATAAAATTATAAATATCTTACAGGTGGAAAACCTACAGTTAAAACTAGAAGTCCTGTCATGAAATACGCACAAATAGCACGTTGATCTTCGCGCTAATATACGCGTTATGAACATAGTAAGGCTATCAAATTCTGTACATATGGCCTGTGCACAAGCAATGTTTCGGCCAATGGACCTCCGGGTAACCCGGAGGACCATTGGCAGTAACATTGCCTGTGTTTGCCATGAGTAACAAGGGGAACCTGGCGTGCTTTAGATGCCATTCGATATGGCGCAATTCCTATGTGCAATTAAGCCTAGATAAGCGCACAGTTCGTGACAGGACTTCTAGTTTTAACTGTACACCCCGATTTAGCAACAATACACACTCCACAAACTGTATCTTGACAGTGTTTTAATATCATTGTTAGCTGCCTGTACATACCACCCCAGTTCTGAGAAGTCAGAATGTATAAGAATGAAAAATATTCAAGTCCATCAATAATTTATTTATTACTCTTCATAAAAACAATAATGACTGTGATAAATAATTATTCAATAGTGCATCAAATGACAGGAAATGTTACTTTGACATCAAGAAAACTCACAAATAGTATAGAAGAGGCTTCAATCATTAAATGTACTGGGAATTCTGTGCTTAACCCTTTACCCAACGTAATGGCCAAAACCGGCCAGCGCTATTCTAAAAAATCGCCAATTAATTTTCATTATTTTTTTAATTTTTTGTCTCAAAAACATAGGTTATGACCCCACGTTGGAACGAGCTCGTCGAGCTTGTTCCAACGAGGGGTCACAACCTATGTTTTTGAAACAAAAAATGAAATCAATTAGTTATTCAAGAATTTTATTTGCAAGTGTCGTCTGCTTTTCATGTTAGGTAAAGGGTTAACCCTTTACCCAATGCAGACGATATCAAAATTTATTATTTTAAATATAATTTTTTCAAATTTTTCAAAAAATGTCAACAAAACCATATCATGTGACCCCTTGTTGGAACGAGCTCGATGAGCTCGTTCCAACAAGGGGTCACGTGATATTTTTTTTTTTCATTTTTTGAAAAAAAATATTTTTTTAACTACTGAATTTGCATATTACGTGAGAGGATGCGCCCGATTCATTGGGTAAAGGGTCAATGTATATCTTCGAAATAAGGCCGGGCGGTTTATCGGATTTTCGGTTCGGTTCGTTTTTTTTTTTCAAAACCGAAACCAAACCGCCGCCTTAACAAAAAAACGAGACTTTTGGTTTTAACAAATTTCCCAGAACTGATGAGTTTATGAACTTTCAATTACAGTCATTCTGCACGGAAAAGGCTGAAATGCCAGGCAAAGGTAACACTGTGCTGTTTATGCTTACATCGAGCGGACCGACAACAAATCCCTCCAAAACAGAGGTAGCAAATTTCTTATACCTCTACAGATATCTGCAGAACAACCACCAGAAGGAATATGAAAAATTAAAAAGTCTTATGTAAGAATCCACTTGAGTGATTCAAGAATCGCTAAGTAAATTTAATTAACCAGGCACAGTCTCAAGCTCACTCATATTCGAACAAATTGGTATTGAAAGTTACCTGACAAAAAATGGTGTAAAAGTAATATAAATTATCTTGGACCCGAAATCATCTGCATACGGCGCATAGTAAATTTGATTGGAGGTAAACATCAAATTTATTGAGTTTTAAAACCTCAAAGTACACATGGGAAAAATGGCGGGTAAATAGAGATTATTACCATACTGTGGATGTACAAAATATGTATCTGAGTTGAGCTCCGGGTTCTGAGGGCAGATCACGACGAGTCAGACACTCGTGATCTACCCTTAGAATCTGGAGCGAGACTTGGAAACATATTTTGTACATCCTTATAATGGTAATAATCATTTCATCTTACAATATATTGGGGATAAGTCAAGAATGTAGACAAATATATAACGAACTATTTATTCGTACCGATGATCAAAAAGAAAATAAATGCAACTCATGTGAAAGGAACATGCTTGTATCCAACCCCCTGATACAAACATCTGCATCAGGGGGTAGGATACACGTCAGTTGCGGAGTTAATACAGACAAAAGACATGTACTGTCAGCAGCTGGAAATGGTCAATCTTAACCCTTTACCCAATGTGGATAGCAGATGATACTTGCAAAATAAATTCTTGAATTACTAAAAAGTTTCAATTTTTGTCTCAAAAACATAGCTTATGACACCTCATTGGAATGTTCCAACGAGGGGTCATAAGCTATGTTTTTGAGACAAAAATTGAAAACATATTAAAATATGAACGAAGATTTTGGTATATAGCTCTGGCCAGTTTTGTCTGCTATGTTGGTAATATCCCTGAAAAGGGTTAATGCTGTAAATCATCAATGGTATGGCAATTATTCAGCTACCTATTACGGCTAGTGATTATTTTGTTAACCAAGGTTAATCCATTAGGGCTGGGTGGTTTTGAAATTTGCATTTCGGTTCGGTTTCGGTTTTGTACAAAAACTCGGTTTTCGGTTTGGTTTTTCAAAATATCTTGTAGAGGGTAATGTACACATAAAATGTGTCTGTATTTGTCATCCAAGTCATGAGGCTCATATAGTGTGTTGAGTCATTCGGGTTACTCAGTGTTCACCCCTCTTCTCTTAGCTAATGGACATATTGTGTTGGGCTACTACAGTGGTGGAGCCATGAGGTATCTAGGGAGACCAGCCCCCCCCCCCCCTTCCCCCAGACTCAAAATCCCAATTTCTTCTCCCATCCCCAAAATTGAAAAGATTCTTTTTGATTTCCTGCCCTCAGTACAAGTACAGTACCCTCAGTCCTGAGATTCCACCCCCCCCCCCCTAAAAAAAAAACCCAACTCTTCACCAGCATGGTCCACAGGATTTCAAACCATGGCTCCACCATTGGTAGGATCTGCCTTGTTCTGTCAGTGAGATTTGGGGCCTTGTCAAGAGGCAGAAATTCACAAGAAAAAGTGCATTTTAGCAAGAATCAACATTTCCTTATTTTTTATGGAGTCGCTAAGCTCTCACCCTGGTTTTGGTGGATAATATGCAACTGTTGTGCTTATTTCAGTAATTATCACATCGTTTGAAAATGAGGATGCGGTAGCCGAGAGCGTAACACGTTGCGCTCGGAGCCCAATTAAGGTTTGTGAGTTCGAACCCCAGCTGGGGAAATGTAACGTAATGCAATACCGGCATGGATTCAAAACCACACTGCTCCTCCATATCGCAATGTTCAGGGATGGTGGTATGTCCGTCCTATCAGGTGAGGACGTAAATGGCTGGTATGTCCATCCTATCAGGTGAGGACATAAATGGCTGTCCAGTGTGCAGTGATTACTGTGCACGTTAAAGAACCCTACTGCAGCAAAGGAGTTGCAGCCTGGCAAATTGCCTGATTCCCCCCACCCTATGCAACATAATAATAATAATAATAATAATAATAATAATAATAATAATAATAATAATAATATAACAATAACATGATTTTTGAGGGCATTATGGTATATTAGCGGCCCTGCAGAAATTATTAACAGCCCAAGGGCTTATTAGCGGCCCGAGACGAAGTCGAGGGCCGCTAATTGGCCCGAGGGCTGTTAATAATTTCTGCAGGGCCGCTAATATACCATAATGCTCGCAAAAATAATGTTATTACTATTATTACCATTTGTTTGTTTACAAATGCGCATCGGAGAGATCAGGGGCGACAATTTGGGGGAATTCCCGTGTCACAAATTGAGTGCATGAACGTCGAAATTAGGAAAGTGATGTAATTTTTCGGCAATGACGGCTTCTTACAATTGCTTCATAATAAAAATAATCTGGATTACTTACCTAATAACAACAATCTAGCCATTGGTAAGAAAAGTTCGGTCGTTTATGAATCATTTCCCTGGTATCGTCGTTTCGATTCAGCTCCTTGCCGATCGAGAACAAGCGGTGATCACGTGATGTAACAATGATGCCAGAGGGCGATTATTTTCATTATCGGCCCGCGGCCCGGAACTTAGGAGATTGCCATGTATTATTTACTTTGAACGCTCGGCATAACAGCGTTAATACACTAGGGAACGCCCTGCAAAGTGGTAATAATAATAATCGAAGATATTACCAACTTTACTTTGACCTCTTGGCTGATCCCTGCTTTGATTTCATCTCAGTCAAGACAGGCGATCAGGCTTGGCAATTTCAGGAGAGCGATTTTTTAGCTCTCCTTACTGCCCTCCTGAAAGAATTAAGGAGAGCGAAAAATTGCCCTCCTAAATATTTTGATCTGGGATGATTGAGATTACATGTATTATGCTCACATTAAATTTGTGTTGTAAAGCAAAAATGTAATTTAACTTCGAAGTCACATAACATCACGTAATTTCATTTTGAAAGTGGTTTAGTGGTAAAAGGTAATGGCTGCAACCATACCCAAACACAGTTGCAATCATTTGAAGCAAAATGGGTCACAGCAATATTTTTTTTTTCTGTCAGTTTTAAGTTCAACAACTGACATCACAGTTTGAGTGGTAATTATTCAAGGAATATTGACACTATAATATACTACCATTACTACTATCCTGTCACTTGAAGCACTTGCACCAGGATGTGACTGTAGATTCAAGCAGACCTGTTGTCCAAGAAAGTCATACGCCTACCATTACCACCTTCAACCCCCCTTAGGGGGTTGAAGGTGGTAGTGGTAGGCGTATGACTTTCTTAGACAACAGGTCTGGGTACACACACAGGTCTTGTCAAGTGTGTGTTCGGTTGTTGAGTGAGACATCTAGATGTCTAAGAGATTTCGCTTTACCTTAGTAAAGTTAATAAAATCACTGATGTAGTCTGTTGGTTTCAGTTTCAATGAGTTCGTTCAACTGGATACTTAAAATGCTGTGTAAAGCTAATTGCTCTCCTAAGCTGATTGAGGAGAGCGATTTTTTGCCCTCCTGCATTTTTCAGAATGCCAGGCCTGGGCGATTGACGTTTTTAAAGGGAGACGGCTGCATAATGGGATTTGAAAGAAAGTTTGCAATATTGCATCTTGGGATTTTTTGTGTTTACAAAATACACATGGTCATGGGAAAACATGTGTTGATTATAACATCTTTGTTTTGGGAATGCAGCGTGTATACC
The DNA here is from genome assembly GCA_031216915.1 of Pictodentalium vernedei. NCBI lineage: Eukaryota > Metazoa > Mollusca > Scaphopoda > Dentaliida > Dentaliidae > Pictodentalium > Pictodentalium vernedei. Next base: position 503,356,336 of record CM062293.1, read on the forward strand.
TGACAGACCTCAAGTACTGTGCGATACCTTAAAGTAAGTTCAAATAGTATACAAACAATTCCCAATAAGTTTAAAAAAAACTTTCAATAGTTACCTGCCATCAATTTAACAGGATATGTTCTATTTAGTCTGTGAAACACACAGACTATTGTTTTTGTATGGTTTCTTTTTCTTTCTTTTTCTTCTTCTTCCTTCTTCTTCTTCTTTTTCTTATTCTCCTGTCTTCTGTCTTCTATGCACTTCCTTGTCCGCACGATAACTCGAAAACAAACCGTCCTATCTCGCTGATTTTTGGCATACTGGTGGACAGTCAAAAGTTCTCGGCCACCTATGTTTTTCAGGTCGCTAGAGCCACTGAGTATGGCCTAATCGGCCACAGGGCTTTCACAGCCTCCAATTTCCTGATACAGTAAATTCTCCCCAAGCAATAGGATGCTATGTTATTCCCACTGGAGATAATGTAAACACCACTGGAGTCAGCTAGCTGTCACAGCTGTCAAGAAATGAAATGTAATCTAACCTTGTTATGATAATGGGATGTAAGTTTCTGGAACTAAGTTGAGAGAAACCATTTACTTGCAAGGAAATAGATTAGAAATTACTCAGTTCAATGCTTTTAACCCTCTCAAGACTTCAATATGCATTGCACATATTTTTCTTTCAGGCAGAATAAGGTTAACCCTTTCCATAAAACAGCACTGAATAATTGTAAAACTTGTTGAAACCTATCTTATTCAGTTCAATGCTTTTAACCCTCTCAAGACTTCAATGTGGATTGCACATATTTTATTTCAGGCAGAATAAAGTTAACCCTTTCCATGAAACTGCACTGAATAATTGTAAAATTTGTTGAAACCTATCTTATTCAGTTCAATAATTTTAACCTTCTCAAGACATCAATGTGAATTGCACATATTTTATTTCAGGCAGAATAAAGTTAACCCTTTCCATAAAACTGCGCTGAATAATTGTAAAATTTGTTGAAACCTATCTTATTCAGTTCAATGCTTTTAACCCTCTTCAAGACTTCAATGTGGACTGCACATATTTTATTTCAGGCAGAATAAAGTTAACCCTTTCCATAAAACTGCACTGAATAATTGTTAAAACCTATCACAAAACTGTCAGGATGCCTGTAACAACGCAATACTGACATGGTCGACTGTAATGTTAACTGTGTTAGTGCTATGACTGTTTAAAACTCATTTGTTAGAGGAGTTCTATAGTCTTTCACTGTGCTCGGCTCAGTCTCACCGAGAGTGCAGAAACCTTTGGTGCCAAAGTGCCATTAAGAGAATGTCTCTGATTTGTGCCGTTCCATCCCTCCGGAGTGGAAAAGCAGTACTGTCAGCTGAGAAACTAAATGTTTTTCCTTTTATTTTCTTAACATTTAATTCTATGTGGAATGGGACACCCTTTCAGTGTGCCTTCCAAAGTAAGGGATTCTTAACCCTTTAGCCAACATAACGGCGAAAACCAGTCAACATTATTCACAGAAACGTCTATTCAGTTTTAATTACCTTTTCATTTTTGCTTGAAAAACATAGCTTATGTCCCTTTATTGGAGTGAGCTAATTTTTTAGAGGATTATTTATTCATTGGTGTTTAATGTCACATATTTCTGCACAGTGGCTAATCATGACCACGACAGTTTTTCAGGTGGAGGAAATCGGAGTACCCGGTAAGAACCACCGGGCAACAACGAGCAACTGTCAGATCCCCCACATACTAACTCCACACAAGCAGGGTTAGCATTGGTTGAAGACGGGTGCACCATCAATGTGCAGTATGCTTCAGTACACAACGTCACCATGCACCCACCTGGGCTATGGGGTAAAGTGTCTTGCCCAAGGAGAGTGCGGACCTCACACCTTGCAGCCTAGGTGCGCTCCCAATTAAAGGATTAAAATGGAGTACTTAAAGGGAGTATTTTAACCCTCTGAAGATCTTAATATGGGGGCATTATTCAGAAAGACTGGGAAATGCATTTTATTACACCTTAATGCATTTCTAAAGTTTATGAATGTATTTCATCACTCAAATTAGTGAGCAGAGCCAAAAATGTCCATTTCTGATTCGTGTATCAAACCCTTTGAATGCTGGTCACATATATGCCATTTCTGGTTTCTTATAAAAATGTTCTGATTTCTGTATGAATATCTGTAAACAGTGCTAACGAAAACCCATTTCTGATTTGTTCAAAAATATTTTACTCCCGAAAAAATAAGCCTCCATGAATTCTCTTTCTTTATAGTTTATTCCTGATACTTTAACCCTTTTCACACAGACTTGAATTTACTGGTGGCAGTAAATTCTGTTTCTCTAGTTTAATTTAACCATTTTATTGTTGACAAAAAAACATAACTGCCAATGTGCAGCGTTATCTCTGAGCATGTGACTTCAGAGAACGTGCCAGTAGTCGGTTAATTAACATAATTTACTCATTATTACATCATTTTTCCCATGTGAACTTTGAGGTTTTAAAACTCAATAAATTTTATGTTTACCTCCAATCTAATTTACAACGTGCCGTACGTAGATGATTTTGGGTCAAAGGTAATTTATAATACTTTTATACCATATATTGTCTGCTTGCAATACCTCTTTGGTCGAATATGAGTGAGCATGGGGCTGTGCCCGGTTCATTAAATTTACTTAACGATTCTTCAATTACATGTATGGATTTTCATATCCCATCTACTGGTGGTTCTGTAGATATTGTTTAAGATATAAGAAATTTGCTACCACTATTTGTGGGGGGAGGGGGAGATTTGTTGTCAGTCCTCTCGAAGTAAGCGTAAATGGCACAGCATTTACCTTTGCCCGACATTTAAGCCTTTGGCATGTGGAAAGCAAGTGACTGAGTGGTCATAAACTTAACCAATTCTGGGAAATTTGTTGAAACCGAAAGACTTGTTTTTTTGTTAAGGCGGGGGCTCGGTTTCGGTTAAAAAAAAAAAACGAACCGAAGCGAAAAACCGCCCAGCCCTATAATCCATGTGATTAATTGATGAAGAACAGGGCTTATATTTCATCTAAATTTGGGAGAATCCACTTGGATTCTCATGAAAATGGTTGCGAGAATCCATACCTGCTATGATTGTCCCATGAGGTCACTATGGTTGAACCCTTTGTATACTGATAATACATATTAACCCTTTACCCAACACATCTTTTTACTTTTTAAATTATCAACTGACATTTTTTTAAAATAAACAATATTTACCTTACAAATATGGATGTCATTGAAATAGGATATTTCAGGTCATGTTAGTTAGGGCCCTGCGAATCGGGAAATATATGTTCAAATCGAATCTCGAATCGAATCGGGACTGACCTCGACATCGAATCGAATCTCGAATCTAATCGGGATAAACTCGAGAAATAACTATAACTGGCACTATCTTGTGCAGAAATGTCCGGAAAGCACTGCGAGAAGAGATTGTTGACATAACTTGACAACTTTGCGTTGTTTTAATTTTTTTTTTTCGTTGAATGGCCATTCAGATGTTCACTTGGCCCGACAATAAATTCAAGTCATAAATATGGACAGAAATTAAGGTGTTACCTCTCCAGAGACATTTGAGACACCCCTCTAAATTGAACCATGAGAATTAAAAGCACAAATGCAATACAAATGGCAAATTAATTCCCATGGGTTGAAGTTGGCTACAGCCGCTAACTTCATGTACGTTAGCGTGGCTAAATACATGTATATCTTATAGGAACCCCATTATTGTAATGTTTGGTTGTTTTTGTATTATCAGGATTTGGGTTTTGTAGATTTCGGTCCGTTCTCAACTCAATAACTCAGTATACATCAAAAGCAGCGAAGGCATTAAACTGTGTTAGTTGCTGCAGGCATACAAAGAAAGCAGTCTTTTTCAGCCTTTTCATCAAACTTCACTGTGAAGTATTATCGTATAACAGAAGAATGAGGAGATGGTTGCTTAACTTGCTTTCTACTGCTAGTAGCAATGATGATCACAATTACCACGCTTCTAATAAAGTACGAGACTAAAGTAACGACAGAGCTGCTGAGCAAACAGGATTCCGTGAATAACTCTCACAAATTCCTGGAAATCTATAAACAGCAAATTAGCGGCGTGTGGTTTTCTGGGAACTGAACTGAAAGTGAAACGACAGAATTTTGCAATGAATTTGACTATTTTCCTGATAGAAACATTAAAACTAGAAGAGTTTGCTCCTTATTTCAACCGATGTCGACATTGTCAAACACTGATTCGTTTTCCTTGAAGCTTCGTTTGACTAACGAATCGGCAAACTATTCGAGATCGATATACGAATACCAAAGCAATGTTGACATCGAATCGAATACTTCGCAGGGCCCTAATGTTAGTCTTGTATTGGTTAATTTGCTTTTGCTTTGCTAGGTAAAGGGTTAAATTGACTCAATTCTTTTCCTAGCAGGGCTGAAGTGAGAATCTACATGAATTCTCGCTGGGTTTGATGTGAAAATCAATTCTCGGATTCTGATATTTTAACATCTCCATGCAGAGGGTTAACATGTTTATACATAACATGTATAAGCAAATTTTACTTGAGAAATGCAAGTACTTTATGCTATCAGCTGCGCAATAATTGTGATCTTTAACAAAAATACTTCACATGCATTACCACTGACTACCAAACACACTAAATTTAAACATAATAAAAAGCATTTTGTCATGTCATATTGAATACAAAAAGTACAAAATCAAATCCATATTTAATTTAAGACATCTACTTCAAAAGAAATCATGGACCATTAAGCCTTAATAAATCTATATTTTACAGGTAATATTCATGTGAAAAATCACAGACGAAATTATACAACACAGTTTTTAACCCAACTTATCTTGTATTCATTTATCGAAGACAGCAGTCAAATGCATTGGTTTTCTCTTAACCTTTTACCCAACACAGATGATATCAAAATTTATTATTTTAAATACAATTTTTTTTTAATTTTTCAAAATATTTCAACAAAACCATATCATGTGACCCCTCATTGGAATGTGCTCATTGAGCTCGTTCCAGTGAGGGGTCACATGATATGGTTTTGTTGAAATATTTTGAAAAATTTAATTTTTTCAACTGCTCAATTTACATATTACGCGGGCGGATGCGGGCGATTCGTTAGGTAAAGGGTTAATTGAATAACCCTGCTAATTGAATATAACCTTTTACCCAACGTAACGGCCAAAACCGGTCAGCACTTTTCACAAAAATCGCCATTCAGTTTTCATTATTATTTTCATTTTTTTCTCAAAACCATAGCTTATGACCCCTCATTGGAATGAGCACCTTCCAATGAGGGGTCATAAGCTATGGTTTTGATGCAAAAAGTAAAAAAAATTAGTTATTCAAGAATTTTATTTGTAAGTGTCATATACTTTTTGTGTTAGGTAAAGGGTTAAAAAGCCAGGATTCTACTGTATTATTTGGAAATTACCTGTGGCGCCAATACTCTTGGATTTTTACTTCATTTGAATTTTGCAGAGCATTTTATTATATTTTATTGGAGACTGCTGAAATTTCTAAGAGAAAATTTTATTACAAATCTATGGGATACTGTTTCTGAAGAGATATTCATGGATTTAATACTACAAGCTGGTAACTTTCTTCACAAGATTCTACACCATTGGATTACTGGATTCTGTCAAACTGTATTTTGGACTAGTTCTATAATTGATAAGTACCACTGTTTTTTATTTTCTGTAAACCAATAAGTGTAAAAGATCTTTGTATCATTTTTTTTTATATTAATTTTTTTTTAATTAAATTTCAGAATAGTTAAATTCATAGTTATTGTTGCTAATTCTCAGATTTCTTTCTGTTACCATTATCAATAATATTTACACACCGTAACGCCATCTGAGCGATCGATTCGGACTCCCGCATTGTGTCCTTGGGCAAGGCACTTAACCCCAATTGTCCACACGGCGGCACGATGACTCCGTGTACAAGGGCGTACTGCACATCGTTGGTGCGCATGTCTTCAACCAATCTAATCCTGCCTGTGCTGCAGTGCGGAGTTACGATGGGGAGCTGGCAGCTGCTCATCGTTGCTCAGTGGTTCTCTCCGAGTACTCCGGCTTCCTCCACCCATAAAATGGTCAGTCTTGATTAGCCACAGTGGATAAGTATGTGACCTTAAACACCAATAAATGAACAAATAAATAAATAAATATTACTTTCCAAAGTGTGATTTACTAGGATTTCCAGGTTTGATTATAAACGATAACTTCACAAGTGAATTATGCAATCAACAATTGTTTCATGTATCTGTGCATGCAAACGAAGACGCTTTGCCGTAGGTGTAATGGGGACTTTATAGTTCTTTTAACCCTTTACTAACATGACACTTGCAACAAGAGGCCCCAGGGGGCCTGAGGGTGCTCACCTGACATGGTAGCCTAAATATCAACCCAGAGAATTGATTTCCACAAGTTGCATCTGCTCCTCCTTAGAAAAGCTGAAACCAAATATTCTGACCAGTGGATCTAAAAAAAAGATTTTTAAAGAATATTCCTCATATTGAACTAAGTCATAATTCGGGCTCCCACAGGGAGCCCATATATGAACCCAGGGCCTTGGCTTTAACAAACCTGGATCTCACACCCCTAAGGATTCTGCACACCAAATATCAAAACATTCCAACTGCTGGATCTGAAGAAGAAGATTTTTAAAGAAAATTCCTCATTTTGAACCAAGTTACAATTCGAGCTCCCACAATCAGCCCAAATATGGACCTAGGGACATGGCTTGAACAAACTTGAATCTTACCCCCCTAAGGATGCTGCATAAAAAATATCAAAAGCATTCATCTGCTGGATCTGAAGATTTTTAAAGAAAATTCCTCATTTTGAACTAAGTTGTCAATCAGGCTCCCATAGTGGGCCCAAATATGAACCAAGGGACTTGGCTTGAACAAACTTTAATCTGAGCCCCCTAAGGTTGCTGCATGCCAAATATCAAAACATTCCAACTGCTGAATCTGAAGAAGAAGATTTTTAAAGAAAAATTCCTCATATTGACTAAGTTATAATTTGGGCTCACACAGGGAGCCCAAATATGGACCCATGGACTTGGCTTTAACACACTTGAATCCCCCCCCCCCCCCCCCCCCCTAAGGGAGCACAAATATGGACCCATGGACTTGGCTTTAACACACTTGAATCCCCCTCCCCCCTCCCCCCCCCCCACCCCCCCAAGGATTCTACTCACCACATATCAAACCATTCCGACTGCTGGATCTGAAGAAGATGATTTTTTAAGAAAATTCCTCATTTCGAACTAAGTTACAATTCAAGCTCCCACAGTGAGCCCAAATATGGACCTAGGGACATGGCTTGAACAAACTTGAATCTCACCCCCCTAAGAATGCTGCATACCAAATATCAAAACATTCCGACTGCTGGATCTAAAGAAGATTTTTAAAGAAAGTTCCTCATTTTGAACTAAGTTATAATTTAGGCTCCCACAGTGAGCCCAAATATGAACCCAGGGACTTGGCTTGAACAAAATTGAATCTCACCCCCCTAAGCATGGTGCATACCCAATATCAGAAGATTCTGCCTGCTGGATCTTGAGAAGAAGATTTTCAAAGAAATTTGCCTGAAATGCACTAAGTTCAAATTTGGGCTCCTAAACTGAACCCAAATATAAACCCAAGGGGCCGATTTGAACAAACTTGAATCAGATCCACCCCACAATGTCGCATACCAAATATCAAAAGATTCTGCCTGCTGGATCTGGAGAAGAAGATTTTTTAAGAAATTTGCCTGAAATGCACTAAGTTCGAAATCGGGCTCCTATACTGAGCCCAAATATGAACCCAGTGGGCCAATTTGAACAAACTTGAACCAGATCCACCCTACAATGTTGCATACCAAATATCAAAAGATTCTGCCTGCTGGATCTGGAGAAGATTTTTTAATGTTTTTCCCATTGCCTACAGTGTTAAAAAGTGCTGACTCAGCACTTTTTCAAAGTCCCGAAACTGTACCCTATAATAAAATCGATGGCATTTTTTTTTTACCAATTCTTTCTGTTGGTCCTAAGGAAGCTTCACACCAAACAAAAATTCTCGGTGCCGTGCAGTTTTGGAGATATGGGCGTTTTAATTTTTTTCTATTTTTAGCTCCTGCGGTTCCCATGGGGCTACGGGAAAAAAAAAATCAGCATAAATTAGGTACTTATGACCCAATAAGCCCTCACATAAAATTTGGTTCAAATCAGCCTCTCGGTTTGGAAAATAGAAATTTTGGGCGGGGCCAAAAATTTTGCCCCTCCCATAACGACGCCAAGTATAGCCCCACAAACTTCTCTTGAACAAATCTGAGTCTACACCTCAAAAGGAAGCTGCACACCAAATATCAAGTCTCTGCTACTGCTGGTTCATGAGAAGAAGATTTTTTAAGATTTCAGCACACTTTTTGGGTTTGGCCCTACCCATGGGCGAGGCAACTTGATTTGAACAAAATCAAATTGCGATGTCATAACAAACTATTTTCTCAAATATCAATTAAATTGGTTCAGCAGTTTGGGAGGAGAAGACGCAAACACCATGTTCACGGATGACGACGGACGGCAGACGCCGGACGACGGACGGTGAGTGATCACTATAGCTCTACTGACTGAAAGTCAGGTGAGCTAAAAACAAATTCCTGAAGAACTATTATTTTCATTTTTTGTCTCAAAAACATAGGTTATGACACCTCATTGGAACGACCTCGACAAGCTCGTTCCAATGAGGGTTCATAACCTATGTTTTAGAGACAAAAAATGAAAAAAATAATGAAAATTACTTGGCGATTTTTGAGAATAGCACTGACCGATTTTGGCCGTTACATTAGGGAAAGGGTTAAATAATATAATTATCGTTAATAATGAAAAGTAATAAACAGAGTAATCACTTGACTGGACTGGTTACATGAAATAATTCATCTGAGGCGAGGGACTATTCTGTAAAACACTCGTGCGCATTTGCGCACTCGTGTTTGTACAACGTCCCTCACCTCTCATGAATTATTTCACAAATTCACGTAACCAGTCCAGTCAAGTGATTACTCTCTATTTCATCAACTCTGCTGCACAGCAGCCTTGACTAGACTTGATGAAAAAATTCACAAAAATTAGTTTTGAGAAATCACTGGTCAAAATGTCTTTACAATTTTCAGGCGTAAATTTGGTTAAATATTCTCAAATTTTGTTTGAAATCATGTTGCAAATTACCTTGAAAAAATTATGTCGCACTCCACCAGCTAAGTGTCAACAAAAATCTCATCAAAAATCAAACGAGTATATTTGATTGCTAAAAAATCACTACAACCATAAAATCAGAAATGAAAGTGTGAATGACGATGAAGCTCAACTTGTCAAGACATGTATATGTATACAGTTGAAACTAGAAGCCCTGTCACTAATAGTGCACTTATCTAGGCTTAATTGCGTGTTGGAATTGCGCGCAATTGCCATATTGAACGGCATCCAAAGCACGGCAGGTTCACCTGGTTATTCATAGCAAACACATGCAATGTTTCTGGAGGTCCATTGGCTGAAACATGGCTTGTGCACAGGCCATATATACAGAATTTGATAGCTTTACTTGGGCCATAATGCGTACATTAACGTGCATATCAACGTGCTATTTGTGCGCATTTCATGACAGGACTTTTAGTTTTAACTGTAGTATGTAACGCAACAATGACAAACATCTAGGTAATGACCTGATAACAAAGGTACATATAAAGTATTGTAATAGTCTGTACATAAATACTGACTGTAGCCTGTAACAAATGTATAGGTAAAGTATTGTAAAGGTGGGTGACAGTCAGATGCCAAATTAGAAAAGAAATCTTTTGAGTCCCAGAGTGGGCCTGACTGAACCCCAAAATATTTGTTCTCGTAGCACAGTGATAACAAAGGCACCCCAAAACTCACTCGTTCCTCTCCCAAGGTGAAAACAAAGGTACCCAAGAAGTTTTGTGAAGATCAGTTCATAAATACGAGCTGTATAGAAGTTGTGACAAAGAACTGATTGGACCTAATTTCGGTACAAAGTGGCCACTGGCAGCCATCTTGAATATTGGACCGCACACAGAAACACTCGTTCTCATCCCAAGGTGATAACAAAGGTACCCAAGAAGTTTCGTGAAGATCGGTTCATAAATACAGCCTCTAGCCTGAGCCGTATTGACATGTGCACTTACAGTACATAAGTAGCACTGAATAAATCAAAGTTCATCTAATTTGCATAATTTTTGCACGAGAAAAAAACCTGTACTATATGTGATGTATTCCATGTTACTAAACACTCATACAAATATTTATTCAAATCAGAACTTTCATACAGAAGTTCTGTACAAAAGACTGACTGCACTAATTTTGGTACAAAATGGCTGCTGGTGGCCATCATGAATTTCGGACCACACCCCAAAACACTCGTTCTCATCCCACGGTGATATCAAAGGTACCCAAGAAGTTTCGTAAAGATCGGTTCCTAAATACAGCCTCTAGCCTGAGCCGTATAGAAGTTGTGTACAAAAAACTGATTAGACCTAATTTCGGTACAAAATGGCCACTGGCAGCCATCTTGAAGTTTGGACTGCACCCAGAAACACTCGTTCTCATCCCAAGGTGATAACAAAGGTACCCAAGACGTTTCGAGAAGATCGGTTCATAAATACAGCCTCTAGCCTGAGCCGTATTGACATGTGCACTTACAGTACATAAGTAGCACTGAATAAATCAAAGTTCATCTAATTCGCATAATTTTTGCACGAGAAAAAACCCGTATTATATGTGATGTATCCCATGGTACTAAACATTCACACAAAAAATTATTCAAATCAGCGTTTTAATATGGAAGTTTTGCGCAAAAATCTGATTGCACCTAATTTTGTACAAAATGGCTGCCATCGGCCATCTTGAATTTCAGACCGGACCCAAATACACTTGTTCTCATTCCACGGTGATAACAAAGGTACCCAAGAAGTTTCATAAAGATCGGTTCATAAATACGGCCTCTAGCCCGAGCCGTATTAGCATTTGCACTTACAGTGCTGAAAGTAACACTGAATACATCAAAGTTAGTCTAATTTGCATAATTTAAGCACGAGAAAAAAACCCGTATGATATGTAATGTATCTCATGGTACTAAACATTCATACAAAAAATTATTCAAATCAGCGCTTTCATATGAAAGTTCTCTACAAAAAACAGATTTCTGCATCGTCGGTACAAAATGGCAGCAGGCAGCCATCTTGAACTTCGGACTGCACACAAAACACTCGTTCTCATCTCACGGTCATAACAAAGGTACCCAAGAAGTTTCGTAGAGACTGGTTCATAAATACGGCCTCTAGCCCAAGCCGTATCAAATTTTTGACGTACAGACAGACAGACGACGGGCCATGACAAAAGCTCACTCTGGTGATCACATATGCGTCTATGTGAGATAAAAAAAAAACAAATAATGAACTCTTAGAAGCCGGGGAATTAGAATGAATTTACTGAACATGACATACCGTGAAAAACTTACAGTAAAGCAGGTGCTTCTAGTCAAGTGTCGTTGCCTAATCCGTCAGACGACACTTGACTAGAAACAACTGCTCAGTGTTTAATTCTCCCCTAGCCCAAAGATAGCCGAACCATCACAGCCAGATTACCTGCTGTATTACATCACAGGCAAGAAAACACGTCTCCCAGCTTCTGAGAGTTGATCTGCCTGCCTGACTAAACCTTTAGATTAAATGAAAATGTCAATGACATTGCAGCTCAACTTGTCCAAGAAGGGACTGAACTAAATAGAAAGATCCAGTAATGATACATCACTCAATCAAGTTTCCACAAAAACAAGAGAAATGTTACTAAGGTAACACATGCCCCACCCCCCCCCCCCACACCCCACCTCTCACCTTGACCTTACGGACATGGCTGTGGTGTGTGACACATCCACCCATTGTCCTTTATAATTGAGCAAAGTTAGATGATTGCAGCCCTAATAGTTTTGGAGTTATGCTTGAGACACGATTTGTGACCCTGAACATATAAAGGTCAACTGTGACCTTCACTTTGCAGATGCGGCAGAAACTATTATACACTACACACCTTCTGACTGTCCTTAACATTTGTAAAAAGTTTAACAATTGTACTATGATTCGTATCTGAGTTATGGCTAAGACACGAATATTGACCGATTTTTAGTGTGACCTTGAAATGTGACCTTGAACTTGAAGGTACGAACCCAGCTATGGCGTGTGACACATCCTCCCATGGTCCTTTATAATTGTGTGAAGTTTGATGACAGTGGCCCTAACAGTTTTCGAGTTATTGGCTTGGACACACACACACACGCGCGCACACACACCTACACACACACACATGGACAGACACATGCACACTTCAATCACTGTATGCCATCCGACTCAAGTCGGGGGCATAAAAACACCATCACACCAAATCTACATATGAAACCTGAAAAAGATTGGGTGAGGGATGCAACCTGTAGGGTGTACTAAAATGGAATTGTTGATAATTTATATGCCAAATCCAAGATGGCTGATGGTGGTCATGTTTTTCAACGAAATTGAGAAAAATTTGTTAGCTCCCATGTAGACATCGCACCAAAGCCAAATATGAAATCTGAAAAAAATTGGGTGAGAGATGTGGGGTGTGCTAATATGAAATTGTTCAAAATTTATATGTCAAATCCAAGATGGATGCAGGAGGCCATGTTTTTCAACAAACTTCAGAAAAATTTTATAGCTTAGGCCTAAAAAAATAAAAAATCTGTTTCTCAGGCCCTCCCGCATGGTCCTTTTGGCTGCTTCAGAAAAATTTTATAGCTTAGGCCTAAAAAAATAAAAAATCTGTTTCTCAGGCCCTCCCGCATGGTCCTTTTGGCTGCCGCATGCACTATTTTTATAACCAATGCAAACTCAAAAAAAAATGAAAATTAAATGGTTTATGTCTGATATTTTACCAAAGTTAAAAAAAATTGATAAATTTGTCCCTTGCGTGCAAGAAGGCTTTGCAATGCTTTAGCATTGCAAAGCCTTCTTGCTCTCAAGGGACGAAATACACCACCACCCATGCTTCTCCGTAGATTATGAGACCTAAAACATACCAAGGACATGAACTTTTGGTGGAAAAGAAATAATTACAGAAATAAAAAATAAAATAAAAAACCCGCTCGCCCGCATGAAATTTTACAAATAATGGCCTGAGAAACAGAAGATCTACTTTGTGTGGCCTTAATCCATCAAGATAATTGACTTGTTGACAATTTATGTGACAGATCCAAAATGGCTGCTGGCAGCCATGTTTTTCAGTGAAATTCAGACTTCTTTGAGAGTGCCCATCCAGATATCACAACAAATCTACATATAAAATTTGAAAAGATTGGGCAAGAGTCAGGACCCGTAGGGTGTGCCAAAGGTATTGTTGACAATATATGTGGCAACATTAAGATGGCCGCTGGCGATCATGTTTTTCAATGAAATTCAGAAAAATTCAACACCTCATATCGAGACATTGTCCTAAAACCAGATTGGAACTAATCTTGTGAGAGATGCGGCCAGTAGGGTGTGAAAATGGAATTGTTGGTAATTTATAAGCCAAATCTAAGATGGTCACTGATGGCCATGTTTTTCAACCAAATTAAAAAAAAAGAAGATTTTTTTCCTCTGTTTAATTGACCCCTGGGGTGGGGAGTGGGGTTGGTGGTCACTAGGGTATTTTTTTTTGCATAAATCACTCTAAATCTTTAAAAATATATTTTGCATCAACAAAGGGAGGGAGGACATAGGTTAAAAACATTTTTCGCATAAAACCACTTTAATTCATCTACATGTAGGAACTCGATTTTGAAAAGAATCCAAAAAAAAGTCGGAACCGGACCCAAATTTTTCAGGCTGAGCAAACTCAGAAAAAGGCATTTTTTGAATGCCAGGCCTGCCTTTCTCAATGTACCCAGCAATATCACTGCACCATAACAATTAAAGCATTTAGGAAAATGATCCAAATTCAGAGGCCATTTACCAAGTATGTCTGGCTATATTTTAAAAAATATTTGCTAATGTCTCAGATAAAACTGTCGGTAAATGTCATGCCTTAATATTTGTCCTGATTTACAAGAATCGGTTTTCATTCTTGTGAACTCATGCTGCAACAATCAAAGTTGATGCTTACTGTCTTCCGAGAAAGAATGATTTGCGAGAATCGACTTTAGTTTATACAATATTTATTCAAGCTAATGCTATATGTATACATCACATAGCAGTACAATAGACAGGGACCGACCTGGGCATGCGCCAGTGCATATTTGGTTCTGAAACATCAGGACCTGGCTCTTAAATCTCAGAAATAGGCTTCTCAGTTGGCACGTAACTTCTCAGATCATATTTTGATATTCTTTCGATGGATAATCGAGAGGGACACTCTTACATGTATTATATATATGATTATCATTTATCATTGTTGTAGAGTGCTTAAGTTAATACTTCAAGTCTTAATTACCAAGCATTAATCTTCACTGTGGTTTCTGATCAAGTCTTGGCTGCCTAAATAGGCAGCCAAGACTTGATCAGAAACCACAGTGAAGATTAATGTTTGCTATAGTGTACTAAATGAAAATGATGAGAGCTATTACATACTTGCAGTGTGTGTTACAAACAGCAGTGTGACTCCGTAAATTGAAATCTGGCGCATGAATTGAAAAAATAGACTCCGAGGCTAGAGCGTATTTTAAATAGTCCTGATCAGTCCCTGAATAGATTAATAAGAAAAAGAAGTTTTGCTAGCAGTGTACGAGATAACAGCAACAGTGATAATTAGATCAGTAGATAAACTAGGATTCGACTTTGATTCTGGCATGAATTTTAATCCCTGAAAGCAGACAGAATGAACATGAATGGAAAAGCAAAAGTTAAAGCTGCAAACATGGTCATCAAATCAATATTAATGTCAATAGTTTTTCTACAAGTATACAAAGAGGTATTCAAAATTTGTTGTATGATCAATAGCTTTAACATTTACTGACTTGACAAATACACCTGTTGCCTCATAACATTATTTTTCTAATGAAAGTAATCTTTAAACCTTTACCCAATGCAGACGATATCAAAATTTATTATTTTAAATATCATTTTTTCAAATTTTTCCAAAAAAATTCAACAAAACCATATCATGTGCCCCTCTATATATTTTGCTTTCTAATTTGGTGACATTTCTGTCATTTGGGAGCACTTGTTACTGGTGTGGTGTTGGTGGAATTTAACCCTTTTCTCAACGCAGACAATATCAAAATTTATTATTTTAAATATCATTTTTTTAAATTTTTCAAAAAATTTCAACAAAACCATATAATGTGATCCCTCGTTGGAACGTGCTTGTTGAGATCGTTCCTACGAGGGGTCACATGATATGGTTTTGTTGAAATTTTCTGAACAATAATATTTTTTCAACCCCTGAATTTGCATATTACGTGGGCGGGTGCAGCCGATTTGTTGGGTAAAGGGTTAACCCCTTTGCTGCTGTACAGTTTTGTAATACCCTGTGCCCGCTCCCGGTTGTGTCCTTGGGCAAGGCACTTAACCTTGATTGCCAACATGGGGGCATGATGACACTGTGTACTAAGGTGTACTGCATGTCGAAGGTGCGCATGTCTTCAACCAATCTAACCCTGCTTATGCCGCGGTGCAGAGTTCAGAGTTACAATGTAGGAGAGCTGACAGCTGCTCGTCGTTGCTCGGTGGTTCTCTCAGGGTACTCCGGCTTCCTCCACCCGTACAACTGTCACCGACATGATATGACCCTGGCTGTTAATGTGTCGTTAAACCCTAATAAAAAAAAATAAAAAAAAATACCCTGTGCTGAGCCATTCATATATTGGGAACAATGGTAGAAAACTATGAAAATTTTTAAAAAGACAGAAACGTAAATTCACATAAAAGAAATTGTAATTTTAAACCTGCCAGAACATAATACAGTTAAAACTAGAAGTCCTGTCCTGAAATGCGCACAAATAGCACGTTGATATGCGTGTTAATGTACGCGTTATGGCCCCAGTAAAGCTATCAAATTCTGCACATATGGCCTGTGCACAAGCAATGTTTCCGCCAATGGACCTCCGGGTAACCCGGAGGTCCATTGGCAAACACATTGCCTGTGTTTGCTATGAGTAACCAGGAGAACCTGCCGTGCTTTGGATGCCAATCGATATGGCAATTGCGCGCAATTCCAACGCGCAATTAAGCCTAGATAAGCGCACTAATCGTGACAGGACTTCTAGTTTTAACTGTAGATTTACACTTTAGCAGGTAATGTTTAGTTCCAATACCTAATTTTTTATGGGGTATAACCCCCATATATGAGTAATAACATAGTCATGGGTCACTTGGATAGACTGAGCAGTAATATCTGGATTCACTAAAGTCATTTGAATTCTCTAAATCGCCCACATCACTGCTGCAACTTCATTGGTTGTATAAAAGATTTTGAGATATGTTTACATTTCAGCAACATGTAGACACACACTAACTAGAAACTTGACATGCGGCTGACTCGGGTATTTCCAAAAACACGATGGAAAATATCGGAAAAAATCTTTGACATCACATTGTTTGTCTGTCCGTCTTACATTTTTTACATTGTGTGTTGTGTTGAGAATAACGTTTTGTGGTGTATCCATTCTATCTATGTACTAACTGCATACTTAGTACGGACGTAAAGCACATGACATCAACATTTTGGTCTGTATTCAGTAAAAAGGTGAAGCCTTTACCTAAGAGAATGGCCATAAACAGCAACAGATCTTTAACCCTTTACCAACCGAATCACCCGCATCCGCCAGCGTAATATGCAAATTCAGCAGTTGAAAAAATATTATTTTTCAAAACATTTCAACAAAACCATATCATATGACCCCTCGTTGGAATGAGCTCGTCGAGCTCATTCCAACGAGGGATCACATGATATGGTTTTGTTGAAATTTTTTGAAAAGTTTAAAAAAATTATATTTAAAATAATAAATTTTGATATCGTCTGCATTGAGTAAAGGGTTAAATTCCAACAACACCACACAGGTAACTACTAACTAGTGCTCCTAAATGACAGGAATGTCACCAAATTAGAAAGCAAAATATATAGTTTGGTTTGAATTTTTATGCCTTTCTGCCAATTTCCTAAAAAAGTGATTCAATTCTGGTGATTTTATACATTTTACATTCCACGCCATATGCAGTTATGACTAGAAGTCCTGTCATGAACTGTGCGCTTATCTAGGCTTAATTGTGCGTAGGAATTGCATGCAATTGCCATATCGAATGGCATCCAAAGTGCAGCAGTTTCTCCTGGTTACTCATAGAAAACACAGGCAATGTTTCTGCCAATGGACCTCCGGGTTACCCGGAGGTCCAGTGGCTGAAACATTGCTTGTGCACAGGCCATATGTACAGAATTTTATAGCCTTATTATGGCCATAACACGTAGATTAGCGCACAATGTGCTATTTGTGTGCATTTCATGACTGGACTTCTAGTTTTAACTGTAGATTTGCAGTTGTCTCTTGGCAAGTTTTGGCTGCCTGTACAGGCAGCCAAAACTTGCCTAGAAACAACAGTCAAGGAACTTATAACGTAAGTTCGAGTTCACCCATCAACTGCAGGTGGAGCACCTGTTCTGTTGCAGCAAAAGTGGTGAACGTCTGCAATTAGGCCCTAGTGTTGAAATGACTCTGTAATTAGGCCCTAGTATTGTAACGACTCTGAAATTCTGGAGTCAATTTGACAGGTAAGACAACACATAAAGTCGAGTTAAAGTCTACTAGTCAGCATCCCACTTTCTGCCACCAAAAATTACATAGCAATACCGGTACCTCTGCAGCTGAATATTTTTCTTCACTTGCACACTTTACTTATGCCAGTTCATGGGTGACATACACAGGCATAATGAGCTATCTGGATTATATTTTGGTGTTTGGCGGTAAGTTGTTAACGTTCATTTCATTTGACACTTGCATAATAGATTATGATCTAATTCAAGGTATCAATCGGGAGAGCAATCCTGATGAACGATTAACGACATACTTTTGATTATCTTGTAGTTACGTCAATCTCATACATAATAAATTAACCCTTTACCCAACGAATCGCCCGCAAATTCTGCAGTTGAAAAAATATTATTTTTAAAAAAATTTCAACAAAACCGTATCATGTGACCCCTCGTTGGAACGAGCTCGTCGAGCTCATTCCAACAAGGGGTCACATGATATGGTTTTGTTGAAATTTTTTGAAAAATTAAAAAAAATTATATTTAAAATAATAAATTTTTATATCGTCTGTGTTGGGTAAAGGGTTAAACAAATCACACATTAGCAAATTAAACAAATCCGCAATAGAAACATACTAGTCGTGCGATATGTCCTAATCTTGCATCCTCGTCCAATGCAACCTGGAGAGTTTTTCCCTTTAGTTGACCCACTTAACTCGCGTAGAGCCACACACGGTTAAGAAGCTGCAAATAATACTCTTGAGGAACAAATTTGCATTCGGGAACACGGTCGGCTAATCATGGGAAGTCGCATGCAGTGAACTTACCGACACCTAAATGCTGTCAGCTAGTTTACGGTATTCGCCCCCCCCATGGTGCGCCCACCGATACTGACCCCTCGTCCAATTATAAAGATCATGATCTTCTCTAGTTGGAACGATATTATCCACTCGATTTGACTGATTGTGTCTCTTGAACTTTACGTGGAGCAATGATGGTAATTTAGCAAGCAGGTTGCTCTCTGCGGACTCTGCCTAAACAGAAACACCACCCTCCCGCTGGCTTTTTATCCTAGCTTCTCACACTTGAACGTAGTTTCGACCCAAGGAACGGAAAAACCAGCATCCCTATCAAAGACCGGATAAATCGCCCCATGTTTACTCATCTAGACACAGTCTGTTCGCAAGTTCTGTTTCCTTTAGGGGGTGGCAGGTAGACAGCCAATCTGGCTATATGCCACTTCCCACGGTATGCTATTTGTTACTCATGTATAATCTTTATTTTTGTTTACATCATACATATATGTATATCGTGAATAAAGAATCTGAATCTGATAAATTAAATGGCATAGGAATGAAATTTGTTTTAGCTTTTCAAAATTGTTCTTGTCATCTGCTTGGTATTAGACAAATGTTGTCAAAACATCAGAGCTCCAGATACAATTGGTGTTTAATTGATAGCCATTTGGATGGAGCCTTTTTGGAGGTGGGCAATGTAATGGGGTGATCATGCCAGAGATTTTTTTTTTAATCCTGTTCTCTACATGCAAGTTAGAAGTAAAAGCTATATACACAGAGCAAATATGTGGCATACGCAAAGCAGGTGTGGATGGGCATGTCATTGCAAGCACAAGGAAGGAGCAAAAATTCAAGAACTTTTCATTTGAGGAGGTACACTGCACATAGAGTGTTGAAATGAGGGACACCCACCCCGACTCTCATATGGGGCCTCAAAAATAAAACTGATTAAAATTTTGGTTGACCAGTTTATTTATTATATTCCTAACAGGTATGCTACAAGCTTCAATTACTGGTGCAGTGTACAGTACAGCCGCCATGGACTGGTCCCTTTCCATAGGTGGGCAACAGGTACGACCAAGTGCTTCATTAATTAAAATTTTACTGATGACGATTGTTATTACCTGCTAAACACGTGCGTGGACATCACTGCCCATGTGTGGATTATGACCATTCCATGGCTACTGTACTGTAGTTCAGAAATAAAATGTTTCATTCTATTATTTAATCCTGTATGGGATTCCGCAGGGCTACCAACATTTGTCTGCATCAATCAAGAACATGTTATATGAACCCACTCATAATTTGTGCCAAATTTCATTCTAATCGGCCAAAGGATTAAAGAAAAAGAGAGGAATACTGGACTGGTTACGTAAAATAATTTATGAGAGGTGAGGTACGTTGTACAAACATGTGTGCGCGAATGCGCATGCGTGTTTTACAATATAGTTCCTCACCTCGAATGAATTATTTCACGTAACTAGTTCAGTCAAGGGATTACTCTGTTTATTACTTTTCATTATTAACGATAATGATATTATTTAACTCTTTACCTAACGTAACTTCCAAAACTGGCCAGCGCTATTCTCAAAAATTGCCAATTAATTTTCATTATTTTTTTCATTTTTTGTCTCTAAAACATAGGTTATGACCGCTCATTGGAACGTGCTCATCGAGCTCGTTCCAATGAGGGGTCATAACCTAGGTTTTTGAGACAAAAAATAAAAATAATAGTTAGTCAAGAATTATTTTTTGCAAGTGTCGTCTGCTTTTCATGTTAGGAAAAGGGTTAAAACAAAAGAAAATGAAGGCCCCATTACACCCACGGCAAAGCATCTTCGTTTGCACGCATGGATACAATTGTTGATTGTGTAATTCACTTGTGAAGTTATCGTTCATAATCAACCCGGGAAATCCCAGTAAATTACACTTTGGAAAGTAATAAAATAAAATTTTACCAAAAAACTTGCCCCTCCCAGGGAGTGAGGTGGCACAGTGGAAACCTTATTTATTTATTTATTTATTTATTGGGATTTAACAACACTTTTGACAGCCATGGTCACCTCGTGTCAGAAGGCCCAGTGGTTAGAGCATTGGTCTTTAAACCAAAAGGTTGGCTGTTTGATCCTGACCTGTAGTTACTGCATGGTACTTTGGGAAAGGCACAGAATCCTGATTGCCCATGTGGAGGTGCCGCAGTGCTGTGTACTAAGGCATACAGCACATCAATGGTTCACTTGTCTTTCCAACGAGGGGTCACATGATATGGTTTTGTTGAAATATTTTGAAAAATTTAATTTTTTCAACTGCTCAATTTGCATATTATGCGGGCGGATGCGGGCGATTCGTTAGGTAAAGGGTTAAAGTTCAACAAACTTCCTTATACACCTCAAACGGATGCTCACTAACACACAAGTCATCACATCCATGGTTTATGAGATTTTTTTTTAAATTGGGATGGTTTTTACACACAGGACAGCACCAGGGCTCAAAATAAGTGGTTTTGCATCGCTATTTGCTATGCAAAACATGCTAAAAACTACACAATTTTCAATTATGTATAGCATTTTGCGATACAATATATTCAACTGCAGCCTAATAGGCTGCAGTTGAATATCTTGTATTGCAAAATGTAACAAGAGGGATGTTACATCCCAACGCTCACCTACATTTGCGCTTGATAATGTCGTTCCAATGTAACATGCCTAATATTTAGTTAATATAAATCATTAACTAGGCATCAAATGATTAATGTGGTTTATGTGATGGCTTTGGAAAGTCTATATTTCTGCATTTATTATATATCAATTCAACATAGAATCATTGGATACATCTTTTAGAAATGTTTATGATTAAGAATATGAATCGTGAGGCCAGATATTAAATCATAAATAAGAATTAGGAAAGGCTTTCATAAATCACTGAAATTTTAATTGAAGTACATTCATTGGTTAAAGAGGAGTTGCGGAAAAACATTCGTTCAAGAAAGTACCTATAAGTCCCAACAAAAATACATCACATCAACAACTAAAATAAGCCTTAATGTTACTAGTAACAAGTATGAGAAAGTATTAAATAAATAAAAAAAAAAGTTAAAAAAATTTTTTTTTAAAGAAAGTGAATATAAGTCCCAAAAATCCCCGTCAAATTCCTCAAATATGCAACGTTACCGCAATGTAGTTCAGTAACCTATGCGTACAATATCAATTGCCTGGAAAGACACATAGAAACAGAACTCACCTTAACACCTCACCTTAACACAAACTTTTAGAACTTAAAATTGAGTAAGTCAGAGAAAAACGTGAACATTGTGACTGAAAAAAAGAAAAGAAATCAGTTAAATTTCTGCATACAGTAGGGTTAATACCTACAGTTGTTATTGAAATATGAAAATCAACAGTAATGAGAAGTTAAAGCAGCTCAATCTGCACAAAAGCTGACTTTAACGCAAATTCTTACAACACCTAAACGCAAATTCTTACAACTTTTGGCAGAAAATTTTAGGTGAAATTTGGAAAAAGGTCATAGTATCAGGGTTAAATACTGTTCTGATAGTCCCCTACAACCTACATATGCAATATCAAAGGCCTGAGCACACTGATCTTTGAGAACTCACCTTAACACAAACTTTTAGAACTTAAAATTTACCAAGTCCGAGAAAAACAAGGAAATTTTGACTGAAAAAAAAGAAAATTTCCGTTAAATTTCTGCATACAGTCGGGTTAATACCTACAGTTGTTATTGAAATATGAAAATCAAGAGTAATGAGAAGTTAAAGCACCACAATCTGCACAAAAGCTGACTTTAACGCAAATTCTTACAACACCTAAACGCTAATTCTTACAACAAGTTTTGGCAGAAAATCAGCCTCAAATTCCTCAAATATGCATGTAATGAGGGTTAAAAATTACTGCAATGGAGTTCAGTAACCCAAGTGTAGAATATTAATCGCTTGGAAAGACACATAGAAACACAACTCACCTAAACACAAAGTTTACAAAGTTTTACAACTTAAAATTTACTAAGTCCGAGAAAAACATGAAAATTTTGACTGAAAAAAAAGAAAATTTCCGTTAAATTTCTGCATACAGTAGGGTTAATACCTACAGTTGTTATTGAAATATGAAAATCAACAGTAATGAGAAGTTAAACCAGCACAATCTGCACAAAAGCTGACTTTAACACAAATTCTTACAACACCTAAACGCAAATTCTTACAACAACTTTTGGCAGAAAATTTCAGCTGAAATTTGGAAACAAGTCGTAGTTTCAGGGTTAAATACTGTTCTGATAGTCCCCTAGAACCTACATATGCAATATCAAAGGCCTGAGCCCACTGATGTTTGAGAAATTAACCTTAACATTAAATCTTACAATATTGGACACGCCGGACGCCGACGCTGACATCCGAGGTTATCACAATAGCTCACCACATCTTACAGATGTAGGTGAGCTAAAAATGAAAATTTGCAACAAACTTTGCAAGCTAGTTCACTGATGCTTTACTCCTGATATAAGTTTAACTCTCCGTCTCGCATTAGCAACTTCAATATGTAACGAGAATTTTATTGGTTTAAATTCATCCTGCATTGTTTCTTCACTTTGCATAAAATACCCAGTCAAAATAACTTGAAGCCCATCAAATTAAGAGATGTTACGTATTTGTTAATATATAAGTCCATGCAGTTGTTAAAGGCAGTTCAGTTGAAAATCATAGCTAGTGCTT
Organism: Pictodentalium vernedei; assembly: GCA_031216915.1. Taxonomy (NCBI): domain Eukaryota; kingdom Metazoa; phylum Mollusca; class Scaphopoda; order Dentaliida; family Dentaliidae; genus Pictodentalium; species Pictodentalium vernedei. Next base: position 503,379,637 of record CM062293.1, read on the forward strand.
CATGTGTTGCAACTCATTTGAAAAAGCACAGAAATGGATGGACATTATTCTATCTGCTCAGAAGAGTTCAATACAAAACAGTATGGCATAACTCTGGTGTACAAGAACTGCTATGCAATTTTAACAAAATGCTATTCATTTTTCGGAAATGTGTAGCATTTTGCTACGCATAGAAAAATGGGTATTTTGAGCCCTGGACAGCACATTGCTTTCAACAGAACTGAATTATCCCTCTCCAGTCTCACATGATTCTATTTGGAAATGGGCCAGTGGTTTGTGAGGGGAGGACACATATACCACATTCATGACTGACAATGGACAAAGAGTGATCGGTATGGATACCATTTCAGGCAGGTGAGCTAAAAAAAAAGATTTTGAATTAAAGTGTCAATGACACTGTAGCTCAACTTGTTTAAGACATGCACATGTATAGTATGTGACATAGCAATGACAAACATCTAGGTAATGACCTGATAACAAAGGTACATGTAAAGTATTGTAACGGTCTGTACATAAAAGCTGACCGTAACCTGTAATAAATATATAGGTACAGTATTACAGTTAAAACTAGAAGTCCTGTCACAAAGTGCGTGCTTATCTAGGCTTTATTGCGTGCAGGAATTGTGCGCAATTGCCATATCGAATGACACCCAACGCATGGCAGGTTCTCCTTGTTACCCATAGCAAACGCAAGCAAAGTTTCAGCCAATGGACCTCCGGGTTACCCGGAGGTCCATTCGCTGAAACTTTGCTTGTGCACAGAGGACGTATGGGCAGAATTTGATAGCCTTACCATCGTCATGACGTGTAGATTAACGCCTCATCGACGTGCTATTTGTGCGCATTTCAGGACAGGACTTTTTGTTTTAAATGTATAAAGGTAGGGTGACAGTTAGATGCTAAAATAGAAAAGAAATCTTTGAGTCCCAGAGTGGGTCTGACTGAACCCAAAAATATTTGTTCTCATAGCACAGTGATAACAAAGGCACCCAAAAACACTCGTTCCTGTCACAAGGTCATAACAAAGGTACCCCAAGACGCTTTGTGAAGATCGGTTCATAAATACAGACTCTAGGTCCGAGCCGTATTGACATGTGCACTTACTGTGTATAAGTAGCACTGAACAAATCAAAGAAGTTCATCTAATTTGCATAATTTCTGCACGAGAAAAACACCTGTATTATATGTGATGTATTCCATGTTATTAAAACATTCCTACAACAATTTATTCAAATCAGAACTTTTATACAGAAGTTCTGTACAAAAAACTGATTGCACTAATTTTGGTACAAAATGGATGCTGGTGGCCATCTTGAATTTCGGACCACACCCAAAAACGCTCGTTCTCGTCCCAAGGTGATAACAAAGGTGCCCAAGAAGTTTCGTAAAGATCGGTTCATAAATACGGCCTCTAGCCCAAGCCATATTGGCATTTGCAGTTACAGTGCTGAAAGTAACACTAAATAGATCAAAGTTAGTCTAATTGGCATAATTTATGCACAAGAAAAAAACCCGTATTATATGCGATGTATCCCATGGCACTAAACATTCACACACAAAATTATTCATATCAGCGCTTTCATATGGATGTTCTGCGCAAAAATCTGATTGCACCTAATTTTGTACAAAATGGCTGCCAGCGTCCATCTTGAATTCCAGACCGGACACCAAAACACTCGTTCTCGTCCCACGGTGATAACAAAGGTACCCAAGAAGTTTCGTAATGATTGGCTCATAAACATGACCTCTAGCCCAAGTGGTATTGGCATTTGCACTTACAGTGCTGAAAGTAACACTAATTAAATCAAAGTTAGTCTAATTTGCATAATTTACGCACGAGAAAGAAACCCGTATTATATGAGATGAATCCCATGGTACTAAAAATTCATACAAAAAATTACTCAAATCAGAGCTTTCAAATATTTGGAAGTTCTGCGCAAAAATCTGATTGCACCTAATTTTGTACAAAATGGCTGCCAGCAGCCGTCTTGAATTTCGGACCAGATCCAAAAACACTCGTTCTCGTCCCACGGTGATAACAAAGGTACCCTAGAAGTTTCGTAAATATCAGTTCATAAATACGGCCTCTAGTCTGTGCCATGTTGACGGATGGAAGGAAGACGGGCCATGGCAATACTTAAAATTTGGCTTCGCCAAAGTTGAGCTAAAAATTATAAAAGCAAAACAAACTTAACTCAGGAATGGAAATGAACAAAATTGACAGGTGCAGTTTTAAACTTCGTGAATTCAAAGACGGGAGTAAATTGCACCCGTAAAATGTTTGTGTATGAATTTTCGAGGGAATACTGTCACCAAAAACCAGAAACCGTAACCCTTTGAACTCTAGTGGTATCTTCCATGCCAGTTCAATGGCAACATTTAGAACAGTGAATATTCATTATTTGGGGTAGACCAATTAACATTTTCAATGTGCAGCCTCGGGGCTGCACGTTGAAAATATTACTTGCTCTACACCACACATTTACTGAACAGCCATACTATTTAATAATGTTATGACGCACATGTATCATGTTCCTGGCCAGAAAAGCGGCTGATCGGGTTCAAAGGGCTAAATGTATAGGGAACTGCTGAATTATGATAATAACTTGCCACTGGCTGCAGAGTGATGCTTTCTCAAAACAACACACATTTATATGCCCTCACAGTATATTAGTGCTCCACAATATTTTCCAACGAGTGCATTTTTTAGCTCCCGTAAAATAGAAAACACGGGTGCTGACTGGAGCAATTGCACTCGTATCCGTTTCATTTCCAGGACTGTTTAACTCCTTGCATGCTGTTGGTGGATATTCCTGCGGGGACACCTGTCTCTTGCCACTGAATAATATGCAAGTATAATCTGGGCATATATAGATTTATTCAATTTAGATGGATTTTTCGTCAAATCTAGTCATGGCTGCTTCACAACTCCCATGACCAGATTAGTACTGAAATGGATAATCAGTTTGAAACCAGTTAGCTATCTAACCAATTAGAAAAACAATCAAACGGTTATCTGAAATATCGATAGTGATCATCATTTCACATTTAGAATGTAGTAAATCTGCCCCTTCTCCTTTGCGAAAGATTACACATTGAAGCATTGAACATCGACTTTGGTGTTCAAGACTTCGTTAATGATCGACAGTTTCCGAGAGTAATGAGTAATCGCAGAAACTATTCCGTAGTGTGTATACAAGCGAATGTTGTCGAGTACTCGACAACGTTCGTTTGTACATGTATACACACAATGGAATAGTTTGAGAATGCTGCTTTCCAATACCAGTAGTTTTGATCCCACATTCAGTGAAATAATGGCCACAGATAACAGGATACTATCTGGCTATAGCTCTTGGTTAGTCGGTTATGAAAATGAGCCAACCGTTTCAGCCCTAGACCAGATTTGATAAACGAGTCCCGAGGGGGCCTGAGGGTACTCAACAGAACATGGTAGACTAAATATCAACCCAGGGAATTGATCTGAACAAGTTGCAGCTGCCCCTCCTAAGAAAAGCTTATAACAAATATCCAAAGATTCTGACTGGTGGATCTGAAAAAAAAGATTTTTAACGAATATTTCTCATATTGAACTAAGTTATAATTCGGGTTCCCACAGGGAGCCCAAATATCAGGCCAGGAACTTGGCTTGAACAAACTTGACTCTCCCCCCCCCCCCCCCCCCCCCCACACACACCCAAGGATGCTGTATACCAAATATCAGAACATTTGGACTGCTGGATCTGAAGAAGAAGATTTTTAAAGAAAGTTCCTCATTTTGAACTAAGTTATACTTCGGTCTCCGACAGTGCGCCCAAATATGAACCCAGGGACTTGGCTTGAATAAACTTGAATCACCCCCCCCCCCCCCCCCCCCCCCCCCCCCCCCCCCCCAAGGATGCTACATACCAAATATCAAAAGATTCTGATTGGTGGATCTGAAGAAGAAGATTTTTAAAGAATATTCCCCATACTGCACTAATTTAAATATTTGGGCTCCCATTAGAGAGCCCAAATATGGACCCAGGGATTTGATTTCAATAAATATGTAAAACAATGTTCTAAAGATGTTATATGTGAAATTTGAAAGCTTTTGGAGCAGTGGTTTGGGAGAAGAAGAGTCTGAAATGTTTCCCCATTACCCACAGTGTTAACAAATGCTGAGTGGGCGTTTTAAATTTTTTCTATTTTTAGCTCCTGCGGTTACCATGGGTGACAGAAAAATTTTTGAGGGCATAAATTAAGTACTTATGACCCAAAAAGCCTGCATATCAAATTTGGTTCAAATCAGCCTCTCAGTTCGGAAAATAGAAATTTTGGGCATCGTCAAAAATTCTTGCCCCTACCATAACGATGGCAAATATAACCCCTCGAACTTCTCTTGAACAAATCTGAGTCTACACCTCAAAAGGAAGCTGCACACCAAATATCAAGTCCCTGCTACAGCTGGTTCATGAGAAGATTTTTTTAAGATTTAGGCACACATTTTGGGCATGACCTTACAGAGGGGTGGGACAACTTGATTAGAACAAAATCAAAATGCGTCGTCATAACAAACAAGCATCTCAGATTTCACTTAAATTGGTTCAGCGGTTTAGGAGAAGATGCAAACACCTGCCATGTTCATGGACGACAGATGGTGAGTGATCAAAACAAAATCATCATCAGTAAAATTTTAACTGGGGGCATGGTGACATTGAGGTAAGCGGTTCTCATCAGATCACCGAAGTTTAGCAACATCGAGCCCGGTTAGTCCTTGGATGGGTGACCGCCTGAGCGATCAATTCGGACTCCCACACTGTGTCCTTGGGCAAGGCACTTAACCCCGATTATCCACATGGGGGCACAATGACGCCGTGTACTAAGGCGTACTGCATGTCGATGATGCACATGTCTTCAATCTAACCCTGCCTGTGCTGCAGAGCGGAGTTACGATGTTGGGGAGCTGGCAGCTGCTCGTCGTTGCTCGGTGGTTCTCTCCAGGTCCTCTGGCTTCCTCCACCCATAAAACTGTCACCGTCACGATATGACCTTGGCTGTTAAAGTGTCATTAAATTCTAATAAATAAATAATAAATAAAATTTTAATTACTGAAGCACTGGGTTGTACCCGGTGCGACGTTAATTAAATTTTTGATGATTATTCCTGTAAGTAGTTTTGTAATCTAATATTATCACATCAGTGGAAATATTGCCCACCTGTTGAAAGTGACCAGTCCACCACAGCAGCCATACTGTAAGAGTTAAACAGTGAGTTGATCTTTTTAGCTTAATTGACTATTTTTATAACACTATTATCACACTATTTGACTCTTGTGAGATAATAAGGACAAACCACTCATACTTTACCAGGACAGTGCAGTTACATAAGACTATTCTTATGTTTTTGTAGTTGTTATTGTGAAGATTTTCTTTATATTATTCAAAAAGAATATACTTCTCAAACTCAATGGCCTTGTAATGTGCTGACAACACAAAGTAAACAAACATAATTATTTCTTAACCCTGTCGGAGTGTTGATGCCACCTACTGTTTGGGTTGATACAAAGGGCCAACTAGTGCTCGAACGACTAGTGAATTCCAAAGTCGACTAGTCAATACCCAAAAGTCAAGTCGACTTCGACTAGTCACTGGTGATAACTTGTTTCCTTATAACAGTGTTGGTGTTCCGGTAGAGTGCTGAAGGTCCAAATTTGGCTTCACTTGGGCATTCATATACAGCAACTTACTGGAACATTATTCTGTTAATGTGCTTCTAATTATGCTAAGAGTGAAATTATATAGTCTTATTTAATTTGCCTTGTTGCGATTTATGGGAGAGTGCCTATAGGCACTCTCCCATAAATTGCAACAAGGCAAATTAATAACATATCCTGATAGCCCAAAATAAGTCAGCACTCTACTAGTACCAGTTAAAACAAACTACTGTCACTGCTATTAGATGGCAATAGATGTATACATTGATTGCCCAATATTGCTGTTCAAACTGTCTGACAGTGGCACAGAAGGGATACTATTTACCTAAAAGCTTGAACTCCTCTGACTAGTCGACTGCACAATTGAGAGTCGACTACTGGTTTGCCCAGAGTCGACATTGACTAGTCGACTAATCGTTTGAGTACTAGGGCCAACACATTTTTCCAATTTTTGTGCATTCACTACTACATGTATACTCTCGAGTGCCTAATAATAGTACAGGGTGGAAAATTTCTGGAAATTAATAATAGTATAGGGTCGAATAATAGTATGGGGTGGAAAATACTAGGGTGAGCTAGACGCTATGCTCAGAGCCATTTTTATAACACAGAAGTCTGATGCTTTGGAAGTGGTAAAGGGATAAATTACTTTCGGTATCATAATTTGCACATGGATTTGACTTGTTGCAGTCTATGGGAGAGTGCCTAAATTGTGCCAAGGTAAAATCAAAATCATATAGACTAATTAATTCTGTTTCAGCGATGATATGAAGGATATCCACTGAGCACTACTAGTAGTCCTTAACCCTTTACCCAATGCAGACGATATCAAAATTTATTATTATAAATTTTTTTTTTTTAAATTTTAAAAAAAATTCCAACAAAACCATATCATGTGACCCCCTCATTAGAACGAGCTTGTTCCAATGACGGGGCACATGATATAGTTTTGTTGAAATTTTTTTAAAAATAAAATTTTTTCAACTGCTGAATTTGCATATTAAGCGGGCGGATGCGGGCGATTCGTTAGGTAAAAGGTTAAAGTTATGGTAACAGTACTTCAGAATAAAGCCCAAATATATGCTTCCAGGTCTCTACTAGTTAACATTTCTATTGCATCCTGTGTTTACTTATACATGTACCTTACTAGTTTGTTTTGGTGAACTTTTTGAGAGAATCGGCTGCTCTGCACATTCGATTGCTGAAAATTAATAATCATACAGTCAAATACATGTAAGGGTCATACAAACGGGAATTTTGTTCGAAAAATAATAATCATACATGTATGATTATTAGGCACTCAAAAGTAATAAGGGGTTGAGAACAAAAGATTACAGTTTTATTATATATTATCTGTTTAACATTCTTGCTTCTTGCAGATTTCACAGAAATGAACGTTCCTTTTCCCGGAAACGAAAAACAGGTTCCCACACTTTATTTATTTATTTATTTATTTATTTATTTATTTATTTATTTATTTATTTATTTATTTATTGGGGTTTTTAAGGTCACATATCTTTGCACAATGGCTAATCATGACCATGACAGTTTTACAGGTGGAGGAACCTGGAATACCCAAAGAGAACCACCGAGCAACAGCGAACAACTATGAGCTCCCCAACATACTAACTCCACACAAGCAGAGTTAGCATTGGTTGAAGACAAGTGCACCATCGACGTGCAGCACGCCTTTAGTACACAACATCACCGTGCCCCCAGATGAGCAATGGGGGTGAAGTGTCTTGCCCAGGGACACATCTCGGCTTGCAACCTGCACCTCTACCTACTGAGCCACCGTGCCCCCCACACTCTTTTTAGCATACACTTTATATCAAGGGGTACTACAACAAACTTCAAATTTTTCTGCCAAGATTAAAATTGTATCATTTATCATTGATGAAACAGGGATCCGGTTCATAACATTAACAATAGTGCACTCATTTTGACAGTCTCAGTCGTTTCAGATTGCTACCCAATTTCCGCATGTTTGACAACAAAACCATGTGAAGGCGAACACACGAAACTGTACTATTGAAAACGCTTTATTACTGAAACTGATAAAAGGGAAAATTTCTTGGCTAAAATGCAAGATATGTTCTTCCAATTTCACAGTGCCTTGTGTAGAATCAGGAAGAGGTGTGTTCAAGCTTTATTTATTATGCTCTTGACTTGAAAAGTCAAGGGTATCTAGTGGAGACCACCGTCTGTCCATTCATCTGCCTGTCCATCTGTACCAGCATTTTCCCTTGCTGCTCAAATTTAAATGATATTTGATGCTGTGACTGAACATCATGGGGGAACGATACCTGTGTAACGTGTGTTTCTTTCACACATTTTTACAGAGTTATGGCCCTTTTTCACTCTTTCAGCTTAGAAAATTTGTTGTGGTCACGGGCATTAGCAGTGCTTTGCGATGCAGGCCTTTTGTTTTATTTATAACAATCCCAATCAATTCAATATTGTTACATTCCTAAATGGGATGTTTGGCACTTGGACAATTCTGAAAGCACAAATAATTTTTATTTAATTATTTTTTTATTTGTTCAACTTTAAAGTAAAACAAGAGGCCCCAAGGGGCCTTAATTGAGCACCTGACAAGTTGTCCTCTGCTTAATTGACGCCCCCCCCCCTTCATTTGGGGGGGGGGGTCCATAAAATCACTCTGAATCTTTCAAGATATATTTTGCAGCCAAACAGTTTGTTACATCTAACTTCACCCCCAAGAAATTTTCAGGCTAAAAAATTTTCTCAAAATTTTCAATTCTGGGACCCGATTTGAGTAAACTTGAATCTGCACCCCCCCCCCCCCCCCCCCCCCTCATATTCATACATTCTATACACCTCAACCTTCATTTTGATGCATAATTTGTGTATATTTAATTTGAATTTAAGGAATATCAGAGGTGAGAATTTCAAAATAAATAAAATTCCATTACTGATATAGCACCTTAAACATGCATGCCTATATTCTTTAGAGCATGAAATTTGCATATGAAACATCTTCTCAAGCCAAGTAATCAATTTTGCAGAGAATAAAATCTCGAATTTTGAGATAACCTATTAACTCTTAACCCTTTACCTAAAGAATCGCCCACGTAATATACAAATTGAGCAGTTGAAAAAATTAAATTTTTCAAAATATTTCAACAAAACCATATCATGTGACCCATTGGAATGGGCTCATTGCGCATGTTCCATTGAGGGGTCACATGATATGGTTTTGATGAAATTTTTGGAAAAATTATATTTAAAATATTAAATTTTGATATCGTCTGCGTTGAGTAAAGGGTTAACCCGCTGAGTATTTTAAAAAAAATTTTCATCAAATCTAGTTATGGCTGCTGTAAAGCAGCCATGACTAGATTTGATGAAAAATTAATCTAAATTTAACTCAAGAAATCATTAGTGAAAAAATCACTTTCGACTTGCTGGAGGGAAATTTGATTAAATGAACCCAAATTATCCTCATTTCAGTGGCAAGAGAAATTATATCCTGGATGGGAATAACCGCCAGCAGCATGCAAGAAGTTAACCGTTCATCTGGATATAATAAAGAGGACTGAATTATAGTGTAGCCATCCAAAATATATGGGTGGGATAACCCTGGTGCTTCATTGGTGGAAATTTTGCTATGGGTCAAAGCAGATCATCTCTGAATTATATGCGTAGAAAAAATGACAACCATGGATTCTGACCCGTCCACGATGGCCCTACTGTGTGACACTTCACCAATTTCGATGGCATCTGTGGCAAGCACAGGGCTTCATCAGTTGTCTTAGGGAGTTTGATCATTGAAGAGAGGGGTCTTCCCACGGCCACAGGAACATTTTAAAACAGTGCTTTCAAGTGAGGCGATAAGACACAACTTTTTGGCGAACTGTGTGTAGTTCCAGACAAACAAATTTTCGGTTATCTGTTTTTTCATTTAGATAACCACTGGAGGAATGACAAAATCGTTTAATTTTTTTGCCTGATTTTGCAGCATCTTTTCTCTAAACTAAACGCTAATTACATGATTACATGATCTGCTGATGGATCTAGATTGAGTGGCACTGAGTGCAAATTTGCACACTATGCAGAACTGAGCTACAGTTAAATCTAGAAGTCTTGTCATGAACTGTGCACTTATCTAGGCTTAATTGCGCATAGGAATTGCGCGCAATTGCCATATCAGATGACATCCAAAGCACGGCAGATTCTCCTGGTTACTCATAGCAAACACAGGCAATGTTTCTGCTAATGGACCTCCGGGTTACCTGGAGGTCCATTGGCTGAAACACTGCTTGTGCACAGGCCAAATGTACTGAATTTGATAACCTTACTATGGTCATAACGCGTAGATTAACGAGCAGATCGACGTGCTATTTGTGCACATTTCATGACAAGAATTCTAGTTTTAACTGTATAGAACTACCGAGTAATAACAAGTAACTGTCCGACAACTTCCAACTTCCTAATCAGTCACAAGGAGAGTGCATCTTGGATTCATATTGGATGACATGCCAAAGATTTGACAAGAAGACTGGATTTCCTCAAACTCTATCTGCCCTCCTGGATGTGTGAGTCTACATGTAAAATCATACTTGTCCCACAAAACCACAGACCTATCCAGCCATCATTGCCTCCACAATTGTGTGAAGTGATTTTAAAACATGGCATGATCTTTAGTAAATGGTGTATATTATTGTGTAACAGGAGGAGACATAAGTGTGGGAGCCTGGGTTCAAACCATAAATCTCTAGCACACAGTGACCAATTTACCATGAGACTAAGATTTGGACCAACCTGGCTGGTTGGTAAATGGTTTTTATACCTCGACTGCAACACTAATCTCACCCAAGTTCCTCACCCAGAATGGTCGAAACACCCGCAGTGCCACCTACTGCTGAGGATCGGATGAGCCCCCCCAAATGTAACGGGAGGAGAGATAAGTGCAGGAGCCGGGGTTTGAAACCGTCAACCTCCATAACACAAAGCGACTGATTTACCATGAACCTAAGAGATCCGGACCAACCAGACTGGTTAGTAAATGGCCTTTATGCCTCGAATGCTAGAACTTTATAGAGTTTTATTACTGCTTTATAATTCATAGTTTAACCCTTTAACCAACACAGACGATATAAAAATGTATTATTTTAACCCTTTACCCAACGAATCGGCCGTATCCGGCCGCGTAATATGCAAATTCAGCAGTTGAAAAAATATTATTTTTCAAAAAATTTCAGCAAAACCATATCATGTGACCCCTCGTTGGAACGAGCTCGTCGAGCTCGTTCCTACGAGGGGTCACATGATATGGTTTTGTTGAAATTTTTTGAAAAATTTTAAAAAATGATATTTAAAATAATAAAATTTGATATCGTCTGCGTTGGGTAAAGGGTTAAATATCATTTTTTCAAATTTTTCAAAAAATTTCAACAAAACCATATCATGTGACCCCTCGTTGGAACGAGCTCGTCAAAAATAATATTTTTTCAACTGCTGAATTTACATATTACCCAGGCAGATGCGGGCGGTTCTTTGGGTAAAGGGTTAAGAGGTTTAATGGAAACTTTGGTAGTAACTCTAAAATGACCACACTAAAATAAACTAACCACAAAAGTGCGAGAGTTGATTTTCTAGCTTTCTTCTTGGATATCTGAAGCAAATTTGACCACGAGCTGTTCTCATGAAACATGATTTGATTATAAGTTCTGGTACTAATAAGGTAGCAGAATTCCAGGAACCACTAATTCCTGCTGTCAACTCTGTAAGTTGCATGCATATATTCTGTATTCTATACATCACAACCTTCATTTCGATGTATAATTTGTGCATATTTAATTTGTATTTCTGGAATATGAGGGGTGTGAATGTCAGCGTAAACTAATTTTCCTTACTTACATGTAAAACGCACCTTAACCCTTTACAGTTAAAACTAGAAGTCCTGTCATGAAATGCGCACAAATAGCACGTTAATCTGCATGTTAGGGCCCAAGTAAATCTATCAAATTCTGTACATATGGCCTGTGCCAGGGACCAGCCGTGAGGGCGACTAGGGCGATTAAGTCGCCCTTCTAAGCCCAAAGTCGCCTAGAAAAATAGTCGGGGCGATTACAAGTCGCCCTCTAAAAATTGGCCAAAATGAGAAAAGGCTGAACTGAGTGATGCGAGGTTTACATGAAAACGAGTATTTTCAAAAATCGAATGTGCTCGAGTGTGATAAATGGGCATTTTAATTCGTCAAATAAACGTCCATTTATTTGAAATCACACGACAAGCAATTGTCCATTGTCGCTTTTGGCGGATTTTTTTATTTCTATTTTGTTGCATTCCAGTCGGAGCTTCAAGTGTCGAAACGAAAATAGGTGACTTACGCAACTCAACAAAACAACCCAGTTTGAATGTAGGTTACGTCGCTTAGGATGCCGAAAATGTATACACAACGGACGTATTTTATAACACATTATTTTCATTTCGATTTGCTGACGACTGTTAACTGTTGGGCTGTCTATTCCCAGAAAAACACGAATGGAATTGAAACACATGAAAAAAAGCTTTAGTGATGTCAAGAAAAGCTTTGTACAGGACACAAGTGTGCATGTGGACGATCTTGAAAAAGGGTCCTCCTAAACATCGGAATGACATGAAATGACGCAGAATGACACCGGAATGCCATAAAAATGATGCGGAATGACATTTCTTTTACAAAATACTCGACCCCAGAATGTATTTTGTTTATTAACTAACAAAGTACTAGTACCTCTCAAGCAACCTTCTTACATCTGGTCCTGTTCACACTTTCAGACTTAGGAAATTATTAGCTTAGTAGACTTTGTTGAAAGGCAACCACAGGAGGGTGATGGGGAATTGGCACGAAGAAGAGGTGAGGGGTCATGAAGGAGAAGGTAGCAATGGGGGATTTTCAGTCAATAATTACATTGTGATTTTTTAACTTGGCACAGATGCATCATAGACAACTGGACCTGGATTATTTGTACGTTAATGGAGGACCATAAGTTGAAAATATGAAGGGGCGGCGGGGGTGGTACATGAATATTCTTAATTTTCCCCACTTGCCTATGAAGTCTCCCTACATGACTCTGTAGTCTCCCTATTTTTTCTGGAGGGAGACTTGAAGTCTCCCTAAAATTCCCCCCTAGGCTGGTCCCTGGCCTGTGCACAAGCAATGTTTCAGCCAATGGACCTCCGGGTAACTCGGAGGTCCATTGGCAGAAACATTGCATGTGTTTGCTATGAGTAACCAGGAGAACCTGCCGTGCTTCGGATGCCATTCGATATGGCAATTGAGCGCAATTCCAACGCGCAATTAAGCCTCCATAAGTGCACTATTCGTGACAGGACTTCTAGTTTTAACTGTAGGCTTTACCGAACACAGACTATTTCAAAATTTATTATTTTAAATATCATTTTTTTAGTTTTTTCAAAAAATTTCAACAAACCCATATCATGTGACCCTTCCTTGGAACAAGCTCGTTCCAAAGAGGGGTCACATGATGTGGTTTTGTTGAAAGTTTTTGAAAAATAATATTTTTTCAGCTGCTGAAGTTGCATATTACGCGGGCGGATGCAGGCGATTCGTTGAGTAAAGGGTTAAATTACCTAACAATAAACCATGACAAGACAAGTTTTAAAATTTAAGATTCTAAATAAGGTAAGGTGTGTCAACATTAACAATATTATATCAATGTATTCACACAGGGCACTAAAATGTTAATGGGATTTGTAAAGAAGTGCATCAAAGCAAGGCAGACAAAAAAGGAAAGCAAATCGTTTTATAACTTTTATTTAAACTCTTCTCAGGTATATTTTTAAAAAAAAAAATCTATTTCTAAATGACTTTTGCACTTAGCATGTGTTCCCATCACCAGATGAGTATCTGTACATGTACATGTAAGTGTAGTTTTAACTGCATGTACAAACTTTAAACCCAAACCCTTTACCATATGAGTATCTGTAAGTGTAGTTTTTAGGGCTGTCACGATTTTTTAATTTAGGAATCGATTAATCGTCGCAAATAATCGATCATAATCGATTAATCGTACCTAGATGACCCCTCTCTCTGACGTCGATAAAAAATGAAGTTCAAGTCAGCTGACCTACCTCCGGTAAACAACGAAGACGATCCACTTTTAGGTACGTTCAAAGCTTTGATGTTCTGAACTTTTGAACCGCCAGTGTAATAATCAAGACAGGCCGGCAGTTGCGAACTTCGCAACTGCCGACCGGTCTTGATTATTACACTCACGGTTCAAAAGTTCAGAACATCAAAGCTTTGATGAATGCACCTGACAGACAAATGCTTCCAACGGCTTCTTGGGGTTTAACTTCGATGTTCTGAACTCTTTACCTTTAGAAACAATAGTTTTTTCATAAAATTTTCTTTTAATTGTTAAACGTCTAAAGCGGGATAAAATTTACCGATTATTCGACAACGAAAAATACTAATCGATTTCGCTGTGACCGATCAACAATCGACTAATCGATTAATCGTGACAGCCCTAGTAGTTTTAACTACAAATTTTAAACCCTAACCCTTTACCCAACACAGATGATATCAAAATTAATTATTTTAAATATCATTTTTTTTAATATTTCAAAATATTTCAACAAAACCTTATCATGCTACCCCTCATTGGAATGAACTTGACAAGCTCGTTCCAAAGAGGGGTCACATGATATTGTTTTTTTTTTTATTTTTTTTTTAAATAATTTTTTTCCTGCTGCTGAATTTGTGTATTACGAGGGCGTGGCCATTTTGTTGGGTAAAGGGTGAAGGGCCTAATTCCAATTTTGATCATTTTTTTTACAACATAACCTGTGCTACTCTTGAGTGCCTAATAATCATACACTACTGCGCAAGCGACCGTTACTAGGACTGTCACGATTAATCGATTGTTGATCGGTCACAGCGCATTCGATTAGTATTTTTCGTCGTCGAATAATCGGTAAATTTTATCCCGCTTTAGATGTTTAATAATTAAAAGAAAATTCTATGAAAAAACTATTGTTTCTAAAGGTAAAGAGTTAAGAACATCGATGTTAAACCCCAAGAAGCCATTGAAAGCATTTGTCTGTCAGGTGCATTCATCAAAGCTTTGATGTTCTGAACTTTTGAACCGTCAGTGTAATAATCAAGACCGGTCGGCAGTTGCGAAGTTCGCAACTGCCGACCGGTCTTGATTATTACACTGACGGTCCAAAAGTTCAGAACATCAAAGCTTTGAACGTACCTAAAAGAGGATCGTCTTCGTTGTTTACCGGAGGTAGGTCAACTGACTTGAACTTCATTTTTTATTGACGTCAGAGAGAGGGAGAGAGGGGTCATCTAAGTACGATTAATCGATTATGATCGATTATTTGCGACGATTAATCGATTCCTAAATTGAAAAATCGTGACAGCCCTAACCGTTACATGAATATCCTAGGTCTGAGGTGAGACAAAAGTATTAAACCCACCCGATATTACGCGGACAATGAATGCAATAATTAAACTGGACAAGACATTTGGAGTGAAAGGGATTAACTCCAGAGAGTGTAATCTCAGCATTAATTGTGACATAGATTAGACCAAATAAACTACTGCATGTTGATGTCACAGAACATCATAATGATAACCAGTCATCAATAATTTTCCAAATCATATTTATGTACATGTACGTTTGTGTCGGAATGTTGCAATTTGTCAGAATTTAAAAAAAAATTCTTTCTGATTAAAAACGTAAATATTTTATGAGTGTTGGTAAATGTCATTTCGTCGAGTTGAGAATGTTGAGTTATATATATTTCGACCACAAAATTGTGAGAGTCGTACAAAATACGACAATAAGTTCATCCTTTTCGTTCAGGTGCCCTAGAAATTAATTACAGCTGTAATCTGTTTGACCATGAATCATGGCGATTTTAATATCGTGTCGGACATTGACTCGAAAAACAATCGCCAATATTAGTCGGCGACTTCTCTTAGATCTTGAGTGAAGATGTCGTGGACCTGGGATATTCATGTAATGTTCGCTTGCACAGTAGTGTATATGTATGATTATTCCTTTTCTAACAAAATTCCCACCTGTATGATCCTTATTTGACCCTGTATGATTATTAGGGGGCACGGTGACTCAGTTGGTAGAGGTGCAGGCTGCAAGCCGAGTGGTCCTCAGTTCGAATCCCACCTGCGGCAACTGCGTTGTGTCCTTGGACAAGACACTTCACCCCCATTGCCCATGTGGGGGCACGGTGACGCTGTGTACTAAGGCGTACTGCACGTCGATGGTGCACCTGTCTTCAACCAATGCTAACCCTGCTTGTGTGGAGTTAGTATGTCGGGGAGCTGACAGTTGCTTGCCATTGCTCAGTGGTTCTCCCTGGGTACTCCGGCTTCCTCCACCCATAAAACTGTCGTGGTCATGATTAGCTATTGTGTAGAAATATGTGACCTTAAACACCAATAAATAAATAAATATAAATCTATGATTATAAATCATTATTAATTTTCAACAATTGAATGTGCAGAGCAGCCGCTTAACTCGAGAAGTTCAGCAAAACAAACTAGTAAGGTACATGTACAAGCAAACACAGGATGCAATGGAAATGTTAATGGGTAGAGAGCTAGAAGCATATATATTTGGGCTTTATTCTGAAGTACTGCTATCATAACTTTAAGACCTTGTACCCAGTGGATGTGCTTCATACCATCACTGAAAGAGAATTAATTAGTCTATAAAGGTTTTGCCTTGGTGCAATTTATGGGAGAGTGCCTGTAGGCACTCTCCCATAAATTGCAACAAGTCAAATCCATGTGAAAACTATGATAACCGAA
Source organism: Pictodentalium vernedei (assembly GCA_031216915.1). Classification (NCBI taxonomy): domain Eukaryota; kingdom Metazoa; phylum Mollusca; class Scaphopoda; order Dentaliida; family Dentaliidae; genus Pictodentalium; species Pictodentalium vernedei. Next base: position 503,396,145 of record CM062293.1, read on the forward strand.
AGTAATTAGACCTTCACCACTTCAAGAGCATCAGAAGACTGAAAACGGTTCAGAGCATAGCGGTTGGCTCACATCTTGGAACTTTCCACCCTATACTAATATTCGACCCTGTACCAGGGGAGGCCACCAAAAATTTGCAAGACGTGACGTGGGGTGGGTGGGTCTCTTGAGTGCGCCAAAAATGTGCATTTCCAACTTGTGCAATTTTTTGAATTTTTAAAAAATATATCAATATATCAGCTAATATATACCATCATTTGTGTTTCAAACCTTAAAGATGATGTTGTACATCACACTCTTAACGTAAATACAACATCAGGAGGCTTTATATGTGAGAATATTGGGCTTAATCTGGGGAAATGTCACACGTTAGTAGGGGGTGGGTGTCTTGTTCGAAATGTAGAAAATGTGCAGACAATATTTTGGGAAAATTCTCTCTGATGCACTAAATTCAACCCAAGTTATTTATTTATTAATAGAATTTGTATGGATAGAAGAGGAAAGTAGCAAACACCTGAGAATACTGACAGAACAATTCAAATGAAAATTTGTTCCCGTATATGTACATCTGCTCTGGCCAAGCCTGATAATGAACAGCTTGTCATTTGTAGATTGGGGCCCACAGCAGTCCACAGTGGTTTAAATTGGTGGTACCAGTTTAAGAACAGTATGAAACCCCCCCTAAAGGCAGCTGTGCCTACTAAGTTTATAAGTTTATTTTGGATTTTAATGGGAGAGTGTCTGAAAACGGTAGTAGAAAATTTGCATGTAGGGGTTGGTGGGTGTAAAAAGGAGCTGAATAAAAAATGGGACGTCACGTCTTGCAAATTTTTAGTGGACCCCCCCACCCCCCCCCCCCCCCCCCCCCCCCCGCCTGTACTATTAATTTTCAGGAAATTTTCCACCCTGTACTATTATTTTGCCCTGTACTATTATTAAGCACCCAAAGAGTGCAAACTTGCAAGTTGCATTATATGTATCTTAGGAGCATGGTGGCTCAGTGGTTATGAAATTGGATAGTGTTTAGCTGATTACCAAAAAATGGCCACTGACCGATTACTGGTTATTTGAGTTCAGAATCGGCCAATTCAAATGTCGATTCCGATTGTAATATCGTGCACTACTAGTCTAGACAAATCGAGGCTCACAAAAAAACTACATTAAATTGAACATATTTTACGGTGTTTACAGTCCGTTCACTGCTAGACAAGTCGAGACTCAAAAGAACTACATTAATTTAAACATATTTCACAGTGTTAACTCCGTTGACTCAGGTCCAGTAAAATTACCTGTCGTGAACACTTGGGCGGTGAACGTGGCTCTCAGAGACACATTTACCACCTAAGTGTGTGCAACTGATAATTTTTACTGCAACCAGATTGAATGGAGTGCAACCTTCACTTTTCCGGTATGAACTGGCGCTTTTCACAAGTACGCTCAATTGTAACCTTTACATGGCGTTTAACTTGTATATCCCGTAAAGGGATATCTAGAGATATTAAGAATACACATTGTGGTTGTTTCTCAACTTTTTTGAATGGTATCATTGACATCATTTTACATTAACAATTGAACAATTGCAGAAGATAATAAAATGCGGTTTATGAATCATCACAAAATGCTTGGCAACAATCAGTTGAACCGATGTTCCAGGAGCCGTTGCCATTGTCATCCGATTGCCCACTGTCAGCCGATTGTGGTAGCCGGTTCCGATCATCGGTTGAAGACTAAATTTGGACTTCAAACCAAAAGGTCCACTGTTGAATTTCCTGCCAGCCTGTGCCAGGGACAACTGCATTGTGTCCTTGGGCAAGGCACTTAATCCTGATTGCCCACATGGGGGCACTGTGTAATAAGGCATACTGCACGTCAATGCTGCACTTGTCTTCAATCAAAGCTTACCCTGCTTGTGTGGACTGTGGAGTTGGTATGTTGGGGAGTCTTGACAGTTGCTTACCATTGCTCAGTGGCTTTCCTCAGGTACTCCGGCTTCCTCCACCCATAAAACTGTCCAACACGAGGTAACCCTAGCTGTTGAAAGTGTCTTTAAACCTCCAATAAATAAATAAACATGATGTAGATTGATGATGATAAAAAATAAAACAAGAGGTCCCAAGGGGCCTTAATTGCTCACCTGACAAGTAGGGCTGCAACAATTCAGCGCGATTTCAATGCATCGTGATACATTTGTACACGATATGCATATCGTATTGTTTCATGTGTATCACGATACAAACAATACACTTCCAGAAAGTTGGCATGATGTAGTCAGAAGGTGCATTTTCAGGCCCAACAAGTCTATTTTGTGCTTTTCCAACTTATAATTCCACCACAGGAGTCTGAAATTCTATCAGTATAGCTATAATTCTACAGTATAGCTATCATTCACTTTCAATTCTATCAGTATAGCTATAATTCACTTTCAACATGATATTTGCGTTCCCAAAGTAATCCCCATTAAGGGGGTTGCATTGGGAACGTAAATATCATGTTGAAAGTGAATAACAGCTATACTGATAGAATTTCAGACTGCTGTGATTCCACTTGTTCATTTGTATTTCAGTAAAATATCAACTCTGTCTAAATTATAAGCATAGTTTGAGGCAACAGACCTCTCACCTCCGAGTTGAACCCAGACTCCCAGAGATCCATTGGCTGAAACTTGATTGTCTTTCTCAAGCACTAAAAAGGAAATTGGATGTTACTGGCCAAATGAAAGTTGGACTCTGTGCAGTTTGTGGTCCTATTATAACTGATAATTCACTCTCAATGTACTGCATGTAGTCTATTGTGAAAAAATCGTATCGTTAAAAAAAATCACGATACATATTGTATCATGAGTGAGACGTATCGCTGCAGCCCTACTGACAAGTTGTTCAAAGAAGTATTTTGGATCACATTCAGCGTGGCTCATCAACACTTCAGAGGAATGAAGTCATGAAATTATTATAGGGGTCCTTTTTTTACATAAATTCACTCTAATTCCTTCAAAATGTACTTTGTAGCAATTTTTTCCCTCCGCTTAATTGACCCGGGGGTGGGGAGTGGGGTTAGTGGTCATAGGGGTATTTTTGCAGCCCTGGTAATTCATCCTGGTCTCCTCAGCCACAAAATTGCTTTGAATCCTGTTCTATTGCGTAAAAATCATCAGGGTTTAGGGCATAGCCTCAATTGCTATGTATATGTAGTATGCGATGAAATGCAAATTTTCAAATCACTTTAACATGTGAAAGTAGTTCGAGATTCATGTGTATATAATCACAATCAATGTGCAGAATCTTTCACTCAATTAGATCATGCCAATATCAAGAACCATGTGAATGCTGAGAAAAAGTCTTAGAAGTGAGCAGACGACTTGCTCAATATGTATTGTGTGAGTGAAAATAAGATACATCATAACTACAACCTAAGTATCTCACTGCTTTTAGGTTGATAACACTAGAATCTTACATCAGTTTCTGGAAAGCTCTGCAAGAGCTTTCCAAAAACTGATGTCAGAATTTGGCATTATCAACATAGAAGTGGAACACATAGTTTCTAGTGGTTATGCTGCAATTTGTACTGTAAATTGTAAGATTAGCAATACAGCGTAGTACAACCCACATGGCTTGAATCCTTGTGTAACCTGGAAATTGTGCAATTTCTGCCACCACACGGCTTTTGAAGAATCCATCCTCGGCAGTATTTTTGCTGTGGATATTTTTTGTTTCCCTGGCATTTTCTCAGCACTGCTGATTGCTGAGGGTGAATTACCAGGGCTGCTTTGAGAGGGGTGGGCAGGAAGGTTGCGTAAAATCAGTCCAAATTTTTCAAAATATATTTTGCAGCCAAACATTTTGTGACATCTAACGCCCCCCCCCCCCCCCCCCCCCCCCAACAAGGAAGGGACTGGGAGGGGAGGACATAGGATAAAAACAATATTTTCGCATAAAACCACTCTAATTCATCTAGGAATTCGATTTTGGAAAGACTCAAAAAAAAAATTACAAATTTTGGTCCGAACTGGACCCCCGATATGCTGTATACCAAATATAAGAGGATTCTGACTGATGGATCTGAAGAAGATTTTTAAAGAAAAAGAAATTTCCTCATATTGCAGTAAGCTAACATTCAGCCCAAATATTAACCCAGTTTGAAAGAACTTGAATCTTACCACCACCCCCTCCCTCCCTCCCCCCTTTAGAGATGTTGTATACCAAATATGAAAAGATTCTGACCACTGGATGTTAAGAAATTTTTTTTGTATTTTATGGGTGCAAGATTTATGCCCCTTGTGGTGCCCCCTGAAGGCGAGGCAACTTTATTTGAACAAACTTGAATTGACATATAAGGAAGATGCATACCAGATTTGATTCAATTTGGTCAAGGAGTTTGTGAGGAGAAGTCGATAATGTAAAGTTTACGCTGGACAGACGACAACAGATGGACAGAAAGTGATTAGTAAAGCTCCTTTTGAGCTTCGCTCAGGTGAGCTAAAAAAACATATTCAGGTCTCTAAAGGTTAAACATATTAATGAGAAAACTTGAACTTCTGCCTGCTACAGATGCATTTTCCTGCTCAGTATAAAATACTATGTAACATGTGCCCACGGTTCCTACTGACTGTCATAACTGTTGGGAATAGTAGCAATGAAAATGGTACGGACAATATTCACCAAAATGCAAGAAGAGTAGTTCGTATAAATGACAGTGTTCCTCCTTTGCAAAATGAGGTCCCCAGAGTGGGAATTTGCTGATGCTTTCCCATACAGTGGGCCAATTTATCCTCTGGGTTCATCTATCTGTTTAGGTTTGAGACCTTGATTCACATTGAGGTTTACAGAGGCTATGCAGGGTAGCATCATCAAATTCACCCTCTGGGTACCTCATTTTTGCAGATGACAGTCTGCTTATTTTCAGGCTTGCTGCTACCGTATTCATACCAGAACAGATAAGCAAATAATAGTTCGCAAGAATAAATCATCGTTAAATATGGTTCCGATATCCACATGCTTCAGATATCTTCTGTAGAACCTCTGGCCACTGTATCCTCTTATTCACACCCGAGCAGTCTTGCTTGTCTCAGGCGCAGATACAATGCAGATGATGCAAGTGAGGATTTAACCTAGTGTTCAACCGATGATCGGAACCAGCCACCACAATCCGCTAATTATGGGTAATCGAATGACAACAGCAATGGCTCCTGAAACATCGGTTCTACCGATTGTTGCCAAGCATTTTGTGATGATTCATTAAGCACTTTTCATTATCTTTTGTAATTGTTCAATTGTTAATGTAAAACTAGAGGATGGCCACCAAAGGGTGGCTGATTCCCCCGAAAAAAGCCTTGATAGCCATTCAAACCTTATTCGTGACACACCCTCTGGTTGTGGGCAATAATAATACCAAGTATCATTAATATCCTTGAAGGCTGTAAGAAGTTATGGAGCGGACACGAATTCCGTCTACGCCCGGACGGACAGACGGACAGACAGACAGACAGACAGACAGACAGACAGACGGACGACGTCACGGCTAGATTCCCCCGAATTTTTTTCAGGGGAATAATGATGTCAATTATAGTATTATGATACCATTCACAGTCCTGGTAATTCATCCTTGTTTCCTCGACAAAAAAACTGCTGTGGAAAACTGGTGCTTATACGGCAATTGCTGTGAAGCCTGTTTGATTGTGTAAAAATCTTTGGGGCTGGGCAGAATCTCAATTGCCATGTATATGTAGTATGCGGCGAAGTGAAAACTTTCAAATAACTTTAACATGTGAAAGTAGTTCGAAATACATGTTATATATTCACAATCAATGTGCAGAATCTTTCACACAATAAGATCATGCCAATATCATGAACCATGTGAATGCGGAGAAAAAATTTTAAGTAAGTAGAGGGTGAAAATAAGATGTAGCATAACCACAAACTGAGTATCTCACTGCTTCTATGTTGATAACACCAGAATCTGACATCAGTTTCTGGAAAGCTCTGTAAGAGCTTTCCAGAAACTGATGTCAGATCCTGGTGTTATCAACATAGAAGAAGCAGAACACACAGTTTCTAGTTGTTATGCTGCATCTTGTACTGTAAATTGTAAGATTAGCAATACAGCGTAGTGCAACCCACATGGTTTGATTCCTTGTGTAACCTGGAAGTTGTGTAATTTCTGCCACCACAAGGCTTTCTGAAGAAGCCATCCTCGGCAGTATTTTTGCTGTGGATATTTTTCGTTTCCTCGGCATTTTCCTCGGCACTGCTGATTGCTGAGGGTGAATTACCAGGACTACATTCAATAAAGTTGGGAAACAATCACAATATAACAATAACATGACTTTGGAGGGTATTGTGGTTTGTTAATGGCCCAACAGGTGTGAATAACAGCCCGAAAGCTTATAAATGGCCTGAGATGAAGTTGAGGACCGTTAATAAGCTGAAGGGCTGTTATTCACACCTGTTGGGCCATTAATAAACCACAAGGCCCGACAAAGTCATGTTATTACTATTATTACCCTTGCAATTCTGAGACATTTTTGACTCTGTACCTTACAATGGTAGCTACAAACAGTCAATTAGTCTTCATTTAATTCGCTTGATTGAGACATTTTAAACGTTTTCAATTTTGGCAAATGATATTATCGTCTGTTCTCGAACAAACTGGTGTCACATGATTATCACGTGATCAGCACCGAGACTCTTTCAATTGCAACAAAGTTAGAAAACCTAAAAACGGACCCAATATTTACTGTTTTTAAGTTAGGAATAAAAGCTTAAAATGTATACAGACTTACTTACTATATATAGCTGCTTGTTCTTATGGGGCTAACTTTGCTGGACATTTCACATATTTTATAATTTAAATAAAAATCACATTGTTTACTAGTTGAAACCATTTCTGGAAACTGTTTCCATTTTTGAGTTTACGACTGCGAGGAAGAAAAGTCACTTGACGTGTCAGGCTGTTAATGAGATGTTTAACTCATTAATGGCCCGACACATCATGTGACATTTTAAGTTGTGTGTTACGTTCTTGTAATGCCCCGTTAAACTTTGTTAATGTACTAGGGAATGCCCTTTAAAGTGCTAATAATATGTATTCTTAATTTCTCTTGACGCCCCTTAACGGGATATATAAAGTTAAACGACATGTAAAGTTTACAATTGAGCGTACATGTGGCAATCGCACGTAAAATGTGAAAGTTGCACTCCATTGGCTCAGATCGCAGTAAAATGACCAGTCGCGTGCAATTGGGCAGTATATGTGGCTCTGAGAGCCTCGTATACCGCCCAAGTGTGCACATCTGAGCATTTTACTGTGACCTGAGTCAACAACGTTTAACACTGTGAAATATGTTCAATTTAATGTAGGTCTTTCAAGCCTCGACTCATCTAGTAGTACATAGTATTACAATCGGAATCTGCAGGGTGAGCTCAAATAAACGGTATTCAGTCAGCGGCCATTTTTGGTAATCAGTTGAACACTACAGTGTTCCAAAAATGAAAGTGTCAATGACACTGTAGCTTAACTTGTGTGTTGTGTTTGATGAAAAGGATAATGTTCAATGTTTATGAAAGGATTATGAAATAAGACAAGAATTGTGATAATTGGGAATATGTTCATTTCTGTTCCCTGTATGCTATGTTTTTTATAAAAATAATATGAGGCGTACACTGTACTAAAGAGCTGAGGGATGGGTTAATATGACCTCACAGTTAATGTATGTGGCCCTCACAGTTAACGTATATCAACAAAAGTTACAAGTTACAGTGAAATTATTCCAAAACGAGTCATCCTGTCAAGTTACATTAAAATCCCTTCATAAATATGGCCTGTAGACTGTGCTAAAGGTTTTCGGGCTTCGGGACCCTGTAGCCGTCAGTTTCCCAATTGCCTCCAAAGGGGACGTTCTCATCTAGACATTATATGAAGTCAACCTACCAAGTTACAATGAAATCCCTTCATAAATATGACTTGTAGACTGTGGTAAAGGTTTTGGGGCTTTGGGCTCTGGCAGCCATCATGGTTGAATGATCGCAACCAAAAGGGGACATTCTCATCTGGGCATCATCTGGAGCGATCCTACGAAGTTACAATGAAATCCCTTCATAAATATGACCTGTAGACTGTGCTCAAGGTTTTTGGGCTTCGGGCACTTGTAGCCATCACAGCTGACCAATCACGACCAAAAGGGGATGTCATCATCTAGGCATTATATGGAGTCAACCTAACAGGTTACAATGAAATCCTTCCATAAATATGACCTTTTGCCTATGCTAAAGGTTTTTGGGCTCGGGCACCCATCAAGGCTGAATGATCGCGATCAAAATGGGACGTTCTAATCTAGACATTATTTGGAGTCATCCTACCAAGTTACAATGAAATCCCTTCATAAATATGACCTCTGGACTGTGCTAAATGTTTTCGGGCTTCGGGCCCCTGTAGCCGTCACAGTTGCCCAATCATGTCCAAAAGGGGACTTTCTCATCTAGACATTATATGAAGTCAACCCACTAAGTTACAATGAAATTCCTCAATAAATATGACCTGTAGACTGTGCTAAAGGTTTTCGGGTTTTAGGCTCGGGCAGTCGTCACGATTGGCAGATCATGCCCAAATGGGTAAATTCTCATCTAGACATCATAAGGAGTCATCCTACCAAGTTACAATGAAATCCCTCCACATTAAACTTGACCTGCAGACTGTGCTAAAGGTTTTTGGGTTTCGGGCTTGGGCAGCCATCACGGTTGATAGATCATGCCCAAAAGGGGACGTTCTCATCTAGGCATTATGCAGAGGCATCCTACCAAGTTACAATGAAATCCCTTCATAAATACGACCTGTAGACTGTGCTAATGGTTTTCAGGTTTTGGGCTCGGGCAGCCATACCGGTTGCCTGATCGCGACCAAAAGGGGATGTTCTCATCTAGACATGACCCCAAACAGGCATATGAAATTGTGTGACGATCAGACAAGAACTGCGGGGTGTTGCCCGTGCTAAAGGAAAATGTGAACAGACTCACAGACTAACAGGACTTCAGCACGCGTGACGACAATAGCTTATCTTGACTATGTCAAGTTAAGCTAATTAATATTAATAAAGCAATTTAAAACAAGTGTTTGACCACCGAGGTGGTATTAGTCCCCTACAGCGCTTTTGTGACATAAGGTATTTTTGTCACAGAAGACACTAGAGTATATAAGCAACTTGGATTTTTAAAAAAAAATATTGAGCGTGCATAATCCCCTCACAACCCTTTATCCATGTACCATATATGAAAGACGTAGCTTGAACCATGTTGGAGGGAGGGGTGGTAACATAAAATAGAGAAAAAAGCTTAAAAAAACACAACAAAAATGGCCGCCATTCTGCCATATTGGATTTTGAAAAATAAATATTGACTGTGCATCATCACCTCAGAACCATTTATCCATGTACCAAATATGAAAGGTGTAGCTTGAAGCATATTAGAGGGAGAAGTGGTAAAAACAGACAGACAGACAGACAGATGTTAGATTTTGAAAAAAAAATATTGAGCGTGATAATCCCCTCACAACATCCTTATTCCATGTACCATATATGAAAAGTGCAGCTTGAACCATGTTGGAGGGAGTAGTGGTAACAGAAAATAGAGAAAAAAGCTTAAAAAACACAACAGAAATGGTTGCCATGGCGCCATCTTGAATTTTGGAAAAAAAATATTGAACATGCAACATCCCATTACAACCCTCTATCCATGTGCCAGATATAAAAAGTGTAGCTTGAACCATGTTGGAGTGAGGGATGGTAACATAAAATAGAGAAAAAAAATGCCGCTCAGGATCACCGATCCAATGTCGAGTTGTGACCTTGACCTTTGACCTGGCGAGTCCAAGGTCAATAGGGTTCTTCCTCGCACCAAGGCCAACACACCTATGAAGTTTCATGACTCTAGGTTGAACCACTATCAAGTTCTCATCCGGAAACCAATTGTTGCGATATACTATGTTCAAGGTCACTGTGACCTTGACCTTTGACCAGGTGAGTCCAACATCAATAGGGTTCTTCCTCGCACCAAGGCCAACACATCTGTAAAGTTTCATGACTCTAGGTTGAACCACTATCAAGTTATCATCTGGAAACCAATTGTTGTGATATACTATGTTCAAGGTCACTGTGACCTTGACCTTTGACGTAGCATGTCCAAAATCAATAGGGTTCTTCCTCCCACCAAGACCAACCTATGTATGAAGTTTAATGAATGTGAGTTGAACCACTATCAAGTTATCATCCGGAAACCAGTTGTTGCGATATACTATGTTCAAGGTCACTGTGACCTTGACCTTTGACCTGGTGAGTCCAAGATCAATAGGGTTCTTCCTCGCACCAAGGCCAACACACCTATAAAGTTTCATGACTCTAGGTTGAACCACTATCAAGTTATCATCCGGAAACCAATTGTTGCGATATACTATGTTCAAGGTCACTGTGACCTTGACCTTTGACCTGGTGAGTCCAAGATCAATAGGGTTCTTCCTCGCACCAAGGCCAACACACCTATAAAGTTTCATGACTCTAGGTTGAACCACTATCAAGTTATCATCCGGAAACCAATTGTTGCGATATACTATGTTAAAGGTCACTGTGACCTTGACCTTTGACGTAGCGAGTCCAAAATCAATAGGGTTCTTCCCCTCACCAAGGCCAATCTACCTATGAAGTTTCATGAATGTGAGTTGAATCATTATCAAGTTATCATCCGGAAACCAATTGTTTAAGATTTACTATGTTCAAGGTCACTGAGACCTTGACCTTGACCTTCGACGTAGCATGTCCAAAATCAATAGGGTTCTTCCTCCCACCAAGACCAACCTATGTATGAAGTTTAATGAATGTGAGTTGAACCACTATCAAGTTATCATCCGGAAACCAATTGTTTACGCCCGCCCGCCCGCCCGCCCGCCCGCCCGCCATTCACCAAACTATAAGTCGAGTTTGACTTCGTCACAACTCGACTAAAAAGCTTAAAAAACACAACAAAAATGGCCGCCATTCCACCATCTTGGATTTTGAAGAAAAAATATTGAACGTGCATCATCCCCTCCCAACTCTCTATCCATGTGCCAAATATGCAAAGTGTAGCTTGAACCATGTTGGTGGGAGGGGTGGTAACATGAAAATAGAGAAAAAAAGCTTAAAAAACACAACAAAAATGGCCGCCATTCCGCCATCTTGGATTTTGAAAAAAAAATTTTGAGCATGCATCATCCCCTCAGAACCATTTATCCATGTACCAAATATGAAAGGTGTAGCTTGAACCATGTTGGTGGGAGGGGTGGTGACATGAAAATAGAGAAAAAAAAGCTTAAAAAACACAACAAAAATGGCCGCCATTCCGCCATCTTGGATTTTGAAAAAAAAATTTTGAGCCTGCATCATCCCCTCAGAACCATTTATCCATGTATTTGAGCGTGCACCATCCCCTCAGAACCATTTATCCATGTACCAAATATGAAAGGTGTAGCTTGAACCATGTTGGTGGGAGGGGTGGTAACATGAAAATAGAGAAAAAAAGCTTAAAAAACACAACAAAAATGGCCGCCATTCCACCATCTTGGATTTTGAAAAAAAAATTTTGAGCGTGCATCATCCCCTCAGAACCATTTATCCATGTACCAAATATGAAAGGTGTAGCTTAAAGCATGTTGGAGGGAGAGGTGGTAACATAAAAAACAGAGAGACAGACAGACGGACAGACAGACAGACGGACGGACAGAGTGCAATCCTATAGTCCCCTTACGGTTCCCGTAGGGGACTAAAAGCATTCTTGTTTCCAGGCTTGTCATTATCAGAATTGCAGGACTCGAGGGGCATAATGGTCTGCCTAAAATGGGTCCAGGAGGGCCATTTTTGGTCCACCTTAATTCATCAAAGGAGGGTGACTGGGGTTGGGCCTATTCTTCAGTTGACACAAAGTTAGGTGAGCTTTGCCAATCCAGTGACCAGTGATGTACCACAAATATCAAACAGTTTACTTTGGGTACTGGAAAGAAATTTGGTGAAAAAAAAACAAAGAATAATACACCCTGATAAATATATTGGAAGAATTGTTACTCAATGAAGAAATATTTTGATATGCTGTTACTTCGAAAACAGAACGTTTTCAAAAACGGGAGTGTGAAACCATGAAAGGAAACTTGGAATCAGCTGTTCAAAACAGAGCTCTGCACATCAAGGGAGAGTACTCAACACACGTGGGTGAAATGAGGTGACACATGGCAAATAAAATTAAAACAAAGCTGTTGTGGGGTGAAGCATCCTGCCTATTTTCTTGTGTTTAGCTGGATATATTAATTTAATATAAATAGCCTATCACTCAGACTTCCGGTACAAATTCATGGATAAGGATTTATATGTAAAGGAATCCTCACATTGACAAAAATGAGAGACATTTTACAGATATGAAATGTTGGTTACTTCGCTCATTTGCATACCAATTTTTATTGGAAGATTTCGAAATTTTGTTGGCGAGTTCTGTGCATAATTCTTGACAGACGAGGGGTGAAATTACATGCACAGGCCCCTTCTCCCGACCATTTGATGCAATATAATGCTGAGAAAAATTACCCTATCTCAATTTTAACTGGGGCTGTGTGCCGCAACGTCTCGAGCTCTGTTAACATATTGGGAGCTGATAAATATTTATCGTCTGCGGTATTTTGCATGAGGCGGTCGTTTATGGTCTGAAGAAATTTTAGTTTAGGCAGGCCACTGCGGCCGCAGCCGTCACCGATCGCCTGCCTCAAAATGACAAGCCTGTGTTTCTCAGGCAATTTCTCCTCACTTTAATGAATAGGGAGGGAGGCTTTTAATCCTGGAATAGGGAGGGAGGCTTTTAATCCTGCCTTTTATCTTTATTAATCCAAATCCCCAAGTCTTAACAGGCGTGTAATAAAAAACGACCAGCACTGTTTACAAAAATCACCATTCAATTTTGGATTTAACCCTTTACCCAACGAATCGCCCGCATCCGCCCGCGTAATATGCAAATTCAGCAGCTGAAAAAATATTATATTTCGAAAAATTTCAACAAAACCATATCATGTGACCCCTCCTTGGAACGAGCTCATCGAGCTCGTTCCAAAGAGGGGTAACATGATATGGTTTTGTTGAAATTTTTTGAAAAAAAAAAAAAAAAAATGACATTTAAAATAATAAATTTTGATATCGTCTGCGTTGGGTAAAGGGTTAACATCCTGAAAATATTTATTTATTCCTTACACTATTCTGTAGAAATGCTGGAAAAACGTCAGTGTTTTAGTCGTGAAAAGTCCCCATTATTATTTATTTATTGGGGTTTCGGGTCACATATTTATGCACAATGGCTAATCGTGACCGTGACAGTTTTACGGGTGGAGGAAGCCGGAGAACCCGGAGAGAACCACCGAGCATCGACGAGCAACTGTCAGCTCCTCAACATTCTAACTCTGTTTAAGCTCCTCTCAAGCAGGGTTACAGCGGTTGAAGACATGTGCACCATCGATGTGCAGTACGCCTTAGTACACGGCATCATCGTGCCCCCATGTGGGCAACCGGGATAAAGTGCCTTGCCCAAGGACACAACACAGGTCATCCCGGATGGGGATCGAACTCGGGACGAAAAGTCCCCATACTCAGTTGCACAATCAGCCAACTATATCTTGTTTGACAGAGTTTAGAAAGCCTTAAGATTGGCACATGGAATATTCATATCCTATATATAAACAGAGACAAGATTGAATTCATTCTTGATGATGAAGTGAGAAAAAAACTTAACGTTTAATAATAATAATGAGCTTGATTGTACTTAAAATCAAATTGGAGGTTTATATTAAATGATACCTCTTTTGGTCACATAGGGTAGGAATGAGCAGCATTTTTCTGAATACCCCCATCTGCCTAAAAATAGTGATGGCTCAATAATAGTGATGTATGTGTCATTTCCAACAATTTCCAACAATAATAATGCCAAATGTTTTCTCAAGGTGCTATATGATACAGGCCTGGCATTCTTAAAAGTGCAGGTTGGCTAAAAATCGCTCTCCTCACATGGCCTAGGGTAGTGATTAGCTCTCCTCAAGCTTACAATAGATAAAAGTGGCAAAATGACGTTGTACTATTAATGAATTCTGCCTTGTGGGCTTTGTACATTTTCTTTGGTGTTGCTAACCAGGTAGTCTCTGTGAGATGGCTACACTGCCCTTCCCACCCCCCGGGCCTTGGTAAGGCCTGGAGGTGTGGGAGGGGCAGTATGGCCATATTGCAGAGACCACTTACATAGCAGAGATCTGAAAACCTGTGGGTTTTTGGAATAGGCTGTTGTGGTAATCATTATGATCTAAGGCTAGGAGGGCTATTTTTCGCCCTCCTCAATTTTTTTAAGGCAAGTGGTAAGCGTGCGAATAAATCGCTCTCCTGAAAATGCCAGGCCTGATAATATGAGTAATGAAATTTACCTTGAAATTAGGTGATAGGTTATTTTCTATATCGTCAAACATCTAAAAAAAGAAAACAAACAATTATTTGTGATGACTTGTTTGTTGCCCATCTGTATTTATGAACAATTCTTGACAATTTTAAATTGCGGTACAAAATGGCCACTGGCAGCCATCTTGAATTTTGGACTGCACCCAGAAACACTCGTTCTCATCCCAAGGTGATAACAAAGGTACCCAAGAAGTTTCGTGAAGATCGGTTCATAAATACAGCCTCTAGCCCGAGCCGTATTGACTTGTGCACTTACAGTGTATAAGTAGCACTGAATAAATCAAAGTTCATCTAATTTGCATAATTTCAGCACGAGAAAAAAACCCGTACTATATGTGATGTATTCCATGTTACTAAACATTCAAACAAAAATTTATTCAAATCAGAACTTTCATACAGAAGTTCTGTACAAAAGACTGACTGCACTAATTTTGGTACAAAATGGCTGCTGGTGGCCATCTTTAATTTTATACCACACCCAAAAACACTCGTTCTCATCCCACGGTGATAACAAAGGTATCCAAGAAGTTTCATAACGATCGGTTCATAAATACGGCCTCTAGTCTGAGCCGTATAGAAGTTGTCTACAAAAAACTGATTAGACCTAATTTCGGTACAAAATGGCCACTGGCAACCATCTTGAATTTTGGACCGCACCCAGAAACACTTGTTCTCGTCCCAAGGTGATAACAAAGGTACCCAAGACATTTCATGATGATCGGTTCATAAATACAGCCTCTAGCCCGAGCCGTATTGACATGTGTACTTACTGTGTGTAGCACTGAAAAAATCAAAGTTCATCTAATTTGCATTATTTCTGCATGAGACAAAAACCTATATTATATGTGATGATTCCATGGTACTAAACATTCACACAAAAAATTATTCAAATCAGTGCTTTCTAATGGAAGTTCTGTGCAAAAATCTGACTGAACTTAATTTTGTACAAAATGGCTGCCATCGGCCATCTTGAATTTCGGACCGGACCCAAAAACACTTGTTCTCGTCCCACGGTGATACCAAAGGTACCTATGAAGTTTCGTAAAGATCGGTTCATAAATACGGCCTCTAGCCCAAGCCGTATTGGCATTTGCACTTACAGTGCTGAAAGTAACACATCAAAGTTAGTCTAATTTGCATAATTTACGCACAAGAAAAAACCCGTATTATATGTAATGTATCCCATGGTACTAAACATCCATACAAAAAAATTATTCAAATCAGAGCTTTCATATGGAAGTTCTGTGCAAAAATCTGATTGCACCTAATTTTTGTACAAAATGGCTGCCAGCGGCCAACTTGAATTTTGGAACAGACCCAAAAACACTTGTTCTCATCCCACAGTCATAACAAAGCACCCAAGAAGTTTCGTAAAGATCGGTTCATAAATACGGCCTCTAGCCCGAGCCGTATTGAAATGTTGACGGACAGACGGACGATGGACGACTGGCCATGGCATAAGCTCAAATTTGGCTTCACTAAAAATGCTAAATTATAGCATGTTTAACATTTTTGACGGTATCGAAAATAACATGTCACCTATTTTCAAGCTAGATTTCCCATATATAGCACCTTAACAGAAACATCACTATTATTCAGTAAGTGCAAGTAAGGTGAGCTATGAGAGACAAGTTGTCAATATCAATTCCAGTCTTGCACCAATATTGAGAATGTTGGACCCTTGGGGTAGAAAATTATATAACATTCTGCTGGCCTAGGGGACAAGTTTGGACTGCCTTGGGATATACCAGTTCCCAAACCAAAAGTTCTTGCAGTCACTTTTTTATACCCCCACTTTTTTTTTTAAAAGTGTGGTATACTGGATTGCACCTGTCCATCTGCCCATCTGTCCATACATCCTTCCATCTGCCCTCCAATGTCTGAACATTCAAGTTACAACTTGTACATTACTGCACAGATTTCGATGAAATTTCATACAGATGTTCGTAATTATGAGATCTTTGAGGAGCATCAGCCGTGTTACTGTTACAATATTTTTTCTGTGAGTTATGGCCTTTGAATATCCAAAATAGCCTATTTTTTGTCTGTTCGCCTCATATCACAGGTTTGGCTTATTGGATCTCAAGGAAATTTGGAATGAAGATTGTTTATGGGAAAGGCTTTAAAATGAGTTTATAATAATATTTCTTACATTTCACTTTCTAGACTTATCCCCCTTTTTAACTTCGAAAATTTGCTGTTTGCTTTCTAAAATTGCCAATTGTGCTTTCTTAACCCTTAAGTGCTCAGATTAATTTTAAAGTATTTATGGCCTTTTTCTGCTTACACAGTTATTGATGACTTGGCAGTGGTTCTACATCACTGCTGGCTGCCTATACAGGCAGCCAGCAGTGATGTAGAACCACTGCCAGGGAAAATTCATTCTACACACAAGAGTAAATAAAAAAGATTACACAAGGGAGCACCTGCTTCAGTGCAATATAAAAGTGGCGGTTTGGGGCTATATGGGGGCTTAAGGGTTAAACTGCCAATTTTCTATCTGTTCGCCTCTGTATCTCAGGTTTGGGTTATTGGATTTCAAGAAAATTTAGAATGAAGATTGTTTATTGCTATGGCTTTCAAATGAGTCATGTCCCTGCAGAAAAAAAAGAAAATACATGCAAATCACCTCCCCACATGTGGCATCAATGCATCATGTCTTTATTCTATATCGCTTATGTGGATGGTCTGATCGTCACAAGACTTCAGTAACAGTTATTTCTAGCCTCCACATTCACCTGTGGGGGTAGCAGTGCTCCAGATAATTTTTTTTTCAGAGGAGTAATTAATCCCCCATTTTGACCCGAGGGAGTACCTGGACTAAATCCAGAAGTATCGTGTACTCCTTGGCAACTTATTGGAGGAGTACAAGATTTTTATGTTGCAACCATTTATAATTCAGTATCATTTTGTAATAAAGACTTACACAGAATGTCAGGTGTATTATTTACCTTCTAATTTCATTCAATAAAAGATACAATTCTAAATTAGGTAAAAAGGTTTTTTTTTATTTTATTCAAAAGGAATCATTAAAAAAAACTGCGTGCTAGTGGGACACAGAACATTCTGGTAGTCCGGCAACAAACTGATGAAATACAATGTAATGTCACCTGTACATTAATTACCGATTGCCTAGAATGAAATGGAAGCAATTTTTCGGTTCAAAGAATGGGTCTGAAACTCTGATTCTATAGGAAATGAAATAAAAGGATCAACGAGGGTCATACTTTTCAACGAGACTATGCCTGAGAATCAAACACATTTTTTTTTAGCCTTAGAATATTGATACGTGGATAATAATAAAATATAAAATACGACAGGACTATAGTTCTGACTGAATCCGTCTTCTCCAACAAGTTTCAAAACATCCATTTCAAAGATAAATAATTGTACTACGCATGCGCACAGATATGTAGTACAATTTGTTTATCTTTGAAATGGTGTTTTTTAACGTGGTGAAGTCTGATATTTTTCAACATTTCCTGAATTTGATGTTGTGTCTGTGTTAAATAATGATGCAGACATGTAAATAAATGATATTTGGGCTGAGTACGACAAGTAGTATGTTGGTTATGTGATTTTTGTCTTCGATATGAAGCGTGAACTGAGTTGACCCAAATGCGGCCAGTTTCTTTCAGTTTTAGTCAGATGAAATTTGAACGGGTTTCTCAAAGACTGTGAGGGCCAGGAGGGCCCCAGGTCACAGTCTTACAAAGACTACTGTGGATACTGCTTGATCCAAAGTTTTTTTTTGTTGAGCTTTGAGGTGCGTCCGTATGTCTCTTAACCTTTTTGAACACATTATCCAATATACATTTTAAAATGTGTTGTGCGACTGTAGCCGAATTGTCGACCGATTCGGGGAATTTTGAAAAAAATCCAGTAATTTTACTCTGGTTCATGTCTGATCCAGTTACTTTCTCTGCTGCAGCGCATGTGAAAGTTCTGACTCTGGCTGCGTGATAAGAGCGCCTTTGGGCATATGTTGTCACTGATTGGTTGATTTTCTGGGAGGCTTCACGTGGAATTGATCGAAACATAAACATACGTAATTTCGAACACTGAGTGGCAAGGGATTCGTCGTCATAATAGTTTACTTCTGTAGAGAATTCGAAATCGGTCTTTTTACACTGTATTTTGACTAACGACATTACACAACTTTTAAAACAAGACCGACGAATACGACAACAGAAATGATTGAAGGCGTAAAACCGAAAACATAGGCGTAATCTGTACTCCTTTAATTTCTATTTGGGTCGTATTCGGCAATTTTCGATGCGTAAAATACGCCTGTACGCCCGTTATCTGGAGCACTGGGTAGGTGGGGGAAAATTAATTTTTTGCTGCAAAAGAAAGACCATTATTTCAAATCTCCCATGACGATGATCTGACTGACAAAAACTACTGGTAACAGATGTATGTGGATCTCACAATTTCTACTGGGTTAGATTTTTTCTCTACTGTAAAATAAAGACAATAAACCCTCCTGTGCAGGCCTGGCAATCTAGAAAATTAAGGAGTGCAAAACAATTGCCCTCCTCAGATTGCTTGGGAGTGCAATTGCCCCTGACATTTTCAATGCAAAAACTTTATGCTATTTTGGTTATATTCACTTCAAGGTATTAATATTGTGACTGAAAAATTGTAGTGTATTCAGCTACATGGTGGAAATATTGGCACACACATCTTATTATTCAAAATGTTGCATTCAATTATTATGTGACTGTCTTCTACACTCAAAATGTATCGAAATGAGACACAAAATGGGCCAGGAATTATTGCGAGTCAATACAACATTGACAAATCGTCCCCTGAGTTCCAATGTGTTCACAGAGAACACATTGGAACTCAGGGGAAGAAATGATAACAGATTTTAAAGGCAGTCCCAAACAGTCTGGCATTCCAGAAAATCTGTCAATTTTTTCTAGGCGTGCAGCACTCCTACACTCCTAAAGAATGCCAGGCCTGCCTGTGTGTGTGTGCCTAGTGTTGAAAATATGTTAATCTTAGCATTTGGTGTTTAGGATTTTTGACTGGCTGTTGAAAGTGGTGCTAAACATCAATAACCAAACAAGATGGTCACTGGCAAAATGGAATACACCATTGTGCATGTAGGGGGAGTGTTATAGCCCCCATATTATATTGAGATTGATATATCCTTAAGTTGATAATTATGTGAGAAAGATTTTTTTTTATTTCTGCATTTTCTGACTGGTCTAACTCTTTTTGCACTCAGTGACCTTGTTTACATCTTTGTTACACTGATATATTGTACATATAGCTGTTGATTGTTTAATTGTTTAAATAGGTCAATGACCTTGTTTACTTGAACTTTAACAGAATTCCCCAGAAACTAATAGAACATTGCAGAAACTTCCTCTTCTGGGACATTCTATCTGGTTACTATATAAAGGTTTGTCAACAGAATTGAAAAACTATTCTTAGAAAGCCTTTCAAAAAGACTCACTTCAGTTATTCCCATTGGAGAATATTATTGTTTCAGAACAGTGCATTTATTATAGAAGCAGTGCTTCTTTGTGATTTTGGAAGATTGATTCCAAAAGAGAATTTTGAAGAGAATTTGTTCGTCTTGGAAAAGAGAATTTATACTTTCTGTGAAACAGAATAATATTTTGTGAAAAGCCAGGATTCTACTGGATTGTTTGGAAATTACCTGTGGTGCCAATACTTCTTGGATTTTTACTCCATTTGAATTTTGTGGAGAATTTTATTATATTTTATTGGAGACTGCTGAAATTTCTAAGTGAAAATTTTATTACAAATCTACGGGATACTGTTTCTGAAGAGACATTCTTGGATTTAATACTACATCTACCAGCTGGTAACTTTCTTCAGAAGATACTTCATCACCGGATTGCTGGATTCTGTCAAACTGCACTTTGGACTAATTCAATAATTGATAAGTACCACTGTTTTTATTTTCTGTAAACCAATTAGTGTAAAAGATCTTTGTATCATTTTTTTTTATGTATTAATTATTTTTAATTAAATTTCAGAATAGTTAAATTCATAGTTTTGTTGCTGATTCTCAGATTTCTTTCTGTTACCAATATCAATAATAATTCCACACCGTAACAGGGAGGTTCAGTAATAATTTAATCCTACAGCTCAAGAGTTGTACATGTAGGTTTAATAATCCTACAGTTCAAGAGTTGCAGGTTTAAATTGTTGGTTAAGTTGCACCAATATTTATAGGTTACAATACAGTGTTTTTTCCCATTGACAACAGCACTAATCTTACCTCCTCTCCCCATCTCATCAAGCTGATTTGGGCAAAAACAACCATCTATCCATTTAGTTTAGCATCTCATGAAAAAAAGATACTGAAAAAAAATATAGGTCGTCATGTGAATTTTGCCTTTAAATTTGGAGCTTCCGGTACTCCCGCCCAGTTTCGCCCTTTTTTTTTTAAAGTGGGGTATACTGGATTGCACCTGTCCATCCCCCCCCCCCCCCCCCCCCCGCAGCCCAATCCATCCATATGCATGTCCATCCGGCCACTCTTCGATGTATGTTCAAGTTATAACTTGAGCATTATACTGCTCAGATATCGATGTAATTTTATACAGATGTTCACCATCATGAGATCTTTTAGATGTTTTGCTGTTTACAATATATTTTTTCTGTGAGATATCGTCCTTTGAATTTTTTGTCTGTTTGTCTTGTATTTCAGGTTTGTGTTATCTTGAAATTTGGAATGAAAAAATTGAAAATTGTTTATGGGAAAGGCTTTCATGGTATCATGTTTTTTTCTCTTCTCTTGCTATTGTTTACGGGTATGCACCTGGGTGTGGCCCATCACTTTGTTTGTTTTGGGGTTTTTTTCGGGGAGGAGGGGGGGGTGACAAAGACGATCTTGCAATGGTGGTTTCTTCCACCTGTATACTCTTAGAACATAGAAGCCGGGGACACTTGACTGGAAGCACCTGCTCAGTGTTTTAGTCTCCCCCAGCCCAAAGATAGCCGAACGTCACAGCATGATTACCTGCCGTATTACATCACAGGCAAGAAAACTCGACTCCCAGCTTCTAAGAGTTAAATTCATCATAATCAAAAAAATCGCGTCAATCTTACAGAATTGGGCAATCAAACAGATGATTGAGCACAAACATAAAACGAAAATGGGTAATGCATAAGTGTTTCGGTTCGAAGAGTTGTAACCAAAAAGACAAATCAAAATCATAAATGTTTTAACGCTTCTGGGAATAATGGATATTTTGGCACTGTGTCTTTCACTTACCGTTTTTTTTCTATTGTCTTACAGGCTTAGCCCACATGCTGGGAAGTTGAATTTTCTGACCATGTCACGCCATTCGCACGAGATAAAATGCTATATATAGATCTAACGTAACGCTGAAGGATCATTCCCGCTTCTCGGCAGGTGCGTGCCACGTGCCGCGTATCCCTGCAGTCGTCTTTGACTACTCTACTCTTGGGTGACAAATAATTATACATCTATGATTATAAATTTTGAGAACTTTTTCCGCCCTGTATGATGCTTATTCGGATCTGTATGATTATTAAATTCCCAATTGTAATCAAGGGGCAGAATTCCACAAAGCAACACCAGCTATTACAATACATGGAGAGTGGATTGTAACTAAATCACCCGGGGAGTGGAGCTACCACTGAAAGTATCACTTTCAAATGCTGTATATGTGGACAAAAAACACAAGCAATGTTTCAGCCAATGGAGCTCCGGGTATAACCCGGAGGTCCATTGGCTGGAACTTTGCTTGTGCTTGTTATGCTTTGAAACAAATTTGCGTTTATTGCTTGGGTGGAATCTCCACTCTGCGGGTGATTTAGTGATAAAACACTCGCCACGTACTGTAATATTTAAAATTAGAAACAATCAAACATACCAGTCCCTAGGCCTATATGATTGAACTAATCTGAGACATCATCCCTTGGAAAGCTCTCAAGGAGAGCATCCCAAGGAATGATGTCCGAGATTTGAATTTTATCATGCATAAACTGACTCAGTTCAAAGTCCCCCCCCCCCCCCCCCCCCCACTACAATTATTCTGGTTTGGCCTATTATTAAATTCGGACTACATTTCCACCCTGTTCTATTATCCGGTCTGTATTATTCTTAAATTCAGATTACATTCCCACTCTGTACTATTATTCCAGTCTGCACTTTTAGGATATTTCAGCCTTTTTGGAACCTCAGAGTATATTACAGATCGGTTGCCAATTAATATCACCGATAAAATCTCGGGCAATTTGCGGGTTCTTAGGCCAGGCACGTCAGCAGGTACTGTTTATCTATTTTTTTTTTTTTTTTTTTTTGGTGGGGGGGGGGGGGGATTTATGTCCCTGGTGCATATCACGAAAGGCTGTTGTTTTCAGTAACTTAGTAAGGGAAAGGTATAGAGGGACGTCGTGTCCCTTTCATATTACTCGATTGGAAGTACGATTTTCAAAAACATATGCTTCAAATGGCACTCTCAGAAGTTATTTTGTGGCTCGGAAGATCAATTTTGACCGAGTGTGGTATGTCATCCGAAGGCTACTTTCATACGTTGACACGCCATGCAGTTCGTAGAACTCCGATTTTTTTTAGGGGGGGGGGGGGCAGTTTGGTTTGGGGGGCCCAGACTACCCCCAGCTGCGCAAGTGCTCGAGATTGGTTGTGTGCGGAGGCCTAAGTGCATACAGCGCCTGTTAACCTTTTACCTAACGAACCGATCAAACAAAATACTTTTAAAAAATTTCAACAAAACACTATATTATGTCCACCCACTCCCCACCCACCTGGAACGAGCTCGTCAAGCTAGTTCCAATGCGGATTCAGGTGATATGGTTAAATTGTTATAATTTTTTGAAAAATTTCCAAAAAAATATTTAAAACAATGAATTTTGATATTGTGTGCGCTGGTAAACGGTTAAACATTAGGCCTGGACTCCTGACGAGGCATCACGTAATAATTATGTGACAGTTTAGATTCGTCACATCTTTCCATCTCTACGGGGGGTTTCAGTCGAAAGTGAGAGAAATATTTCAAATAAAGAACTTGATACTCACGATTATTCTGTTTCCTGGTGTATGATACTAACAAACAAAAAATCGCATCCTGAACCATTTATCTGAATTTCAAATATGATAACATGTTGAACCAATCACTAAACAGGAAATTGTATCGCAAGTTGGAAAATTCATTTCGAAGAAATATATTTACTGTTCTCAGAAGTATGGCTATCAATTGGATATCTGTTTTCGAATATTTTTAGCTCACCTGTCATTAAATCACGGGTTTAATGACTCTTTTAACAACAAGGTTCATCATATAGGCCTTTATCGCGGACAACAGTTTTACGGTTTGGGTATTGGGTGGTATTGGTTGAAGGTGTAATATTATTGACGTAATTTGAACTCTTAGAAATTAGTTAGGGTGGCTTCCCTTACATTGTATCACTAAATGTGTTGTCATCAACATTCAAACATCCGACCTCATTATAAATAATAACTGGGTGTCATGGTTTTGTATTGCTGTCTTTTCCCTCACAGAATTACCCGGTAGAGGGCTGGAAGCCCATATTTGAGCTGTACAGCAGTGGTGGCACCAGGGGGGGGGGGGGGGGGCACCGCCCCCTCCCGTCGGAGAAGTTCATCCCCCCCCCCTCCGTCGGAGATTTTCAGTCAGTCCGTCGGAGAGTCTCGTAAACCCGACTTCACGAGAAATTTCCGACAATCGAATGTAGATATCTCGTCTTCTCAGTCTCGAACCCGTGCAGCACTGGAACTTTGATAGAGAATAGTGATTCTCACGAAATTCCTTAATGTCGTTCGTCAAACTGGCTTTATTGATGAAATATTTCCCGACCTTATTATAATATGTTTACTTTAACCCTTCACCTAAGGTAACGGTCAAAACCGGCCAGCGCTATTCTCAAAAATCGCCAATTAATTTTCTTTATTTTTTTCATTTTTTGTCTCAAAACATAGGTTATAACCCCTCGTTGGAACGAGCTCGTTTCAACTAGGGGTCATAACCTATGTTTTTGAGACAAAAAATGAAAAAAATTAGTTATTTAAGAATTTTTTGCAAGCGTCGTCTGCTTTTCAGGTTAGGTAAAGGGTTAAATAATCAACAAACATACTCAATTTGCTTCTATTTTGATTCTCCAATTTACCAATTATCACTCATTTTCCTTCGTTTGGGAGGTCAAATGTTATAGCCCCCCCCCCCCCCCCCTTTGTCGGAGAGGTCAGCCCCCCTGTCGAGAAATCCCTGGCGCCACCCCTGCTGTACAGTGAAGTGCAGGTGTCACAATTTGAAAGTGTTGTATTCACTGGATGTGCATCGTATTACCTCTCCCATAAATTGTAATGAGGCAAAGGCATGTGAGCGAACTTTGACGACCAAAAAATAATTTAGGACTCGACCGGTTAAGGCAAGCATACATGTACAGTGCGGACGATGCATGCCGCAACATACAGTGTCACTGTGCCCCAGTTGGACGATTGAGATTAAGTGTCTTGTCCAAAGGAACAATGCATATACCGCGAGTCAGGATCGACCTGTCGACCATTAGATCGGAAGTTCAATGAGTAACGGGGAGGAAGACGTTACCAGCTATGCATACCCGCCGTGCCTTCCAGCCCCGTTTCGATGAGGACGGAACTCCTGGAAGTCTGGATTTCGAGCTTTCAAATCTTTCTCCGAACTCTGGCCTGGCGTTTTCAGGAGAGCGATTTATTCGCTCGCCTACTGCTCGGCTTGAAAAAAATTGAGGAGGGCGAACAATAGCCCTCCCAGCCCTAGAAAATAATGATTAACACAACAGCCTATTCCTAAAGCCCACAGGTTTTCAGATCTCTGCTATGTTAGTGGTCTCTGCAATATGGCCACACTGCCCCTCCCACACCTCCGGGCCTTACCAAGGCCCGGAGGTGTGAGAGGGGCAATGTAGCCGTCTCACAGAGACTACCTGGTTAGCAGCACCAAATAAAATGTATGTACAAAGCTCACTAGGCAAAATTCTTTAAGAGTACAACTTCATTTTGCCACTTCTATCCTTTGTAAGCTTGGGGAGAGCTAATCGCTCCCTTAGGCCATGAGAGGAGAGCGATTTGTAGCCCTCTTGCATTTTTAAGAATGCCAGGCCTGCAATAGGCAACGTAGCCGCATTCCGAGAAGGTGTTGAAATGGCACCCATCGGTTACTATACGGAGGACGTCGATGCAGCTTAGACTCTGTTCAACAACAAACGACCTACGCATCTCCACCCGACACCCCGACCTTACGACACTCCAGAAATCTCCTGAGTCTTGTGGCAAAACAAGTGACATACAATAGGCGTGGAGCTCACAGACTTCCGACTGGTGGAAGTCCCAAAGATCGCAAGGCGACGCTACGTGTCCACAATCTTCACGAACAAAGGTTGGTGAAAGAAGCCTTAAAGAGCCCCGAGACAGGAAGCCAGTGGTCTGGAATGGGCAAGAAACAGGGTGTTAGATGTGTAAAGACAACTGCGCTGCTAAACATAGCAATTAGCCACATTATTTCTCCTAGCTGCGTTAAAGGCGAAATAAACAAACAACACGAAAGTGATCGAATGGGCATTGTAGGGTGAACACGAAGGTGAGGCCACGAACCTAGTACCTGACAGGGCAAGGCGATGGAATATGCTAGGATATAGGAGCTCATAAAACCACCCTCTTAAATCAGGCGACGATATGTAATGTGATTTTTGTGAACCTGTTGACCCCACAGCCGAAAAAAAGAAAGCCAATGGGAAACTCTCAAACGCTTCATCAACAAATTTGAAAACAAAACGGACAAGTCGACCACACGAACTTCTGACTCTTACCTTTCAAAAACGACATGGTCCAGAGATTACAAAGCAAGGTGTCCCCAGAAAAGACGTTCAAAAACCACGACAAGATATAGCCTGGAATCCAACTGAAGTCCAGGAATCTCCAAACAGCAAGCATCTTCCAACCCTGTAGGCACCAGCAGTAAAAGGAGGCGAGCAGCCCCAACAGATTACAGGTGAAGAGGTCAAAGCTACCCTTCTTCCAGCCCCGCCCCGAAAGCCAAGGAAGATGCAAGATTTTGGACCTACTCCTCGGCGAGTACATCTGTAGACACTTCACTTCAGATACCTACCAAGGCTCCTCCCATACAGTCCTATTCCTGCCGCCAACCGGTGAAAATGGAGGGCAGTCAGCATACATAGGCACACAAATCTGTGGCTTCTTCGTCAAAGAGGAAGTGAATCGATCTGGGGGTTCCCTGTTCTAACTGCACAACTCCTTCCATTGCTGGATATGCGAAGAGCAGACTACATCACAGCAGAAGAAAGACCGATTGGTAGTAGACCCCGAAGCCGCCGCCATGAGCCGCCGCCACCAGCCATATTTTTAGTAAGCCACCGCCAGCCACATTTTTCGTCAGCCACCCGTATTATAAATCAACCGCCACGAAATTTTTGCGCAGGTGTTACAGGAATGGAAGTCCGTACGAAAATTAGTCCCTCAGGACTTTTATTCCGCGGAATTATAGTCCAAGGTCTAACATTTCTAGGAATAGTAGTCCGCCGGACTACTATTCCTAGAAATGTTAGACCTAGGACTATAATTCCACGGAATAATAGTCCAGAGGGACTAACGTTCCTACGGACTTCCATTCCTTTTACACCTGCTTAAGCCGTGTAAATTGTCAAAATTTCATAATTAACTCTTCACCTAACTCCAGTAGCAGACGACACTCGTAAAAAAAATTCTCCTGTAACTAACAATTTTCATTTTTTGTTTCCAAAACATGGGTTATGACCCCTCATTGGAACGAGCGAAAAAAGTTTCGCACTGGCCGGTTTTGACGGTTACGTTAAGTAAAATGATTAAACGTTAGAAAAATGTCTCCATATGTCGATTCCCTTACCCTAATTCCAATTAGTCTACCTTCCTTAAGATTTATACATCTGCCTTTCTAGTGCATTTTAGTTTTGTTTCATTCCACCAATCTGGGATAGCCGTGTTTTACACCTCTCAGTCAGCTGAGTCGCCATGAGCCGCCAGCCGTTAAAGTTAAAACTTAGCCAGCTGAGCTGGCTAGCCAGCCATATATTCTTTCAGCCAGCCACGAAAATGAATTTACATGGCTTCGGTGTCTAATTGGTAGCGCTCGCATAGTAAGAGAGAGCAAGCCGCGTGAATGGGGAGATTGGTTGGGAGCGTTCTCGCACAAAACGTTATCAACTAGCCTTGCCTATTTTGTAGCACTTGCAGTGCATACCTACACCAACACATGTCCACCTAACATACAGAACAAGCGCTCCCCACACCAACCCATACCTACCCCAACACATGTCCACCTAACATACAGAACAAGCGCTCCCCACACCAACCCATATCTACACCAACACATGTCCACCTAACATACAGAACAAGCAGTCCCCACACCAACCCAGTGGCGGCGCTACGGGGGGGGGGGGGGGGGCATTTGCCCCCCCCCCAAACGAAGGCTTTGCCCCCCAGTTGCCCCCCCCCCCAACCATCTCGCATGCATTTCCATCCACCCTCACACACAAACACATTCAGTCACTCTCTCTCACACACACACACCCCTCTCTTTTTTTATTCCCAATAACTTCCCATACACACTTAGCCCAAAGCCTCAGGCTAGCTGATGAACACATCCAGGCAGTAGTGATTTAAAGACTCGGATGCAGATACTTATAAGTTATAATTAAGTTATAAGCCAACAAAGGCATGTCTATCCATATCCCTTGTCTAAAAAAAATCATGGATTTCGCATTATGACAGACGGGCATTATGAGTCTCTCTCTCTCTCTCTCTCTCTCTCTCTCTCTCTCACGCACAGACCCACCAGACGCGGATCCAGGATTTTTTGAAAGGAGGACCGCTAATTACCATTACATTTAGTCGAAACTTGGACCCAAAGTCCGTAATATAATTTTTTGGTTTGGTACGTCCACAGGACGTACCAAACCAAAAAAGTATATTACGGACTTTGGGTCCAAGTTTGGACTACCTCATAACAAAGTAATGATATGATCCTTTACGTATTTTCCCCCCTTCATGGAAGTCTGCCCCCCTAGTTGCCCCCACAAAAAACTTTCTGGCGCCGCCACTGCACCAACCCAAAGCGCAAATTCTCAATGGGGCCACGCTTTCCATTTACCCCAGTCCTTGTCGACTGGTGGTTCAAATATTCTAGAACCATCTACCAAGCCATTTCGAAAGTCTAGGGATATCTACGGAATACTCTTTCAAGTGGAATGCGTTGCACACCTTTTCTTACGTACCAGGTTTATCATATTTGGCCGCAATGGCTTGATACATGATAGGAATGAATGGTCAACACACGTTATCAATGATAAACCTCTCAAAAATATTTTTGCACATAGAGAACTGCGCATCTTCTCACTTGTGATTTGTACTGCCGATTTGTATTCAAAATGTAGCACCAGCTCACATCTCACCGCCAGCTCGCATCTGACTCGAACACCTTGCTTCACCAATTTGTCTCCAAAATGTACCACCAACTCTGCATATGGAATCTCTACTCATTTTTGTCCAGCCTAGGGGAACATGTTTTCTCGACTGAGAACGTGTTCTCTAATATAGCGAGTTCCTCTTTGCGTACTGCGACAATGTCTCGTCTGCTGCTTGAATTTGGCAAGCTGTCTACTTAAAGGAATTTGGTTCACCAGATCGTTGGCTAAAAAGCATGTACTTTGACCTCAGTTAACTGCATATATAATTTGATATTTTTGGCCCCCAGCCCGTCCCTGTGCGCTTCCGGTGAATGGAGTATGCTTTGGGCTTCGAAGAGGTCTGCCTGTAGCTTGGCACCTTCCACTGCTGTGGTAGCAAGTGCTTCTACTGCCCCTCGGCGTGTGATCAGGTTTCGAGGATGGCTGTCTATAGTTTGGAGTTCTCAGCTTCTGTCTTTTCCAGGGCGGCTTTTGAGAGGTGCTAAAATGGCCTGGCATTCTCTGCTTACAGTTCTTTCTGTTGCACTTCCAGTCCTGGTACACATTCTTCCATCTTTGCTTCTGCTGTCTCTCCTATTTTAGCGGTTTGAGTACGAGTATCTATTGCATCCAAGGTTTGATGGGATTCCATGCCTTGTCGTTGCATACCTCGTTATGGTTTCCAAGAATCATCGTGGTTATTCTCGGTTCGAATCCCACCTGCGGCAACCGCGTTGTGTCCTTGGACAAGACACTTCATCTCCATTGACCGCATGGGGGCACGGCGGCGTTGTGTACTAAGGCGTACTGCACGTCGATGGTGCACTTGTTTTCAACCAATGCTAACCCTGCTTGTGTGGAGTTTGTATGTTGGGGAGCTGACAGTTGCTCGCCGTTGCTCGGTGGTTCTCTCCTGGTACTCCGGCTTCCTCCACCCGTAAAACTGTCACGGTCATGATTAGCCAATGTGCATAAATATATGACTTTAAACACCAAAAAAATAGATAAAATAAAATAAAAATATAAATATCGTGGTTATAAACATCCCATATAAAACCATCCCGGTAAAGAAATAATCATTCAAGCACGGTAAAACAACACAAATTACGTTATGGCCATTTAACTTTACGTTCGAAATTTGGCCACGGTCATGCGTAAGGTGTATATCTGATCCCTAACACTACATTTTAACTATTTATGTGTACGATGTGGCAAAGGTTCACAAAAATCACATTACATATCGTCGCCTGAGTGCTGGAATGGTCTATGTCCACGGGACAAAGAACATTCTAGCACTCAGGCGACGATATTGAAACTGAGAGTAAATTCGCATCAGGAAATGTGCTTACAAGTCATTTATATTTCTTCTAAATACATGTGCACTTCAAAGTTACGCTATAACTCCAGAAACAAATAAAAGCTCAAAGAATCGACGTCACGAGTATATATCACGTGACCCCACAAAACCTGTGGGTTCTCACAGCCAAAAGAAAGGCGGTTCCAGACATCGTTTCTTAAAGAAGCTTTTTTATAGAATTTGAAACTATAGGGCTCTGCGAACCTCAAATTTCGTGTCGAGTCGAATTTCGAATCGAATCAGGTATCAGATTTCGAATCGAATCGAATCAAATCTCACTGCTTTTCAAGTTTTGGACATTGCCCCTTCTTACGACCGTAATATTGTCAGTCTACTCATGTATAACGGCCAGCGGCGACTTATGTAGATCAAGAAAACAAACGGAATATTCCAGAACGGAATCAATGTAATTTCGGAAGCAGAACCAACTTGACCTCTTCTTCTATCATCAGGTCTCCTTACAGGAGACCTGATGAAGGAAGACGAGTTCAAGGGGAGACACTTTGCAGGATTTTGAGAACAGCTCCACGATTTGAAAATATTCGAATCGGCGCGATTCAAATCGAATCGAATCGAATTATGGAGACTATTTCGTATCGAAGCTTCGCAGGGCCCTATTTGAAACCCAAGCAAAGGTTCTCACACTGAATCTTAGACATTGCAGTGTGACTAATTTTGTTTATTTTGCTTCCAGTTGTAGAAGTTAATTATATAATTCAGGGGACTTTAAATTAATTTATTATGGGAACACCGTTTACCGTAGTTTGGGCACAATAAAACCAGAAATAACAGCCTTATCCTGTAATATTTTATTTCCGTGGCATTCTTTGTGTTACTATGGTTATATTTTGATGGAAGTTATTCTCAAATGTAGAAGAGGCACAGATAATTTATATTTTATTTCTTGACGTCTTCACACCTTCTCTAATTTTGGCACACCTGTAAAGGGTGTGAAATTGGGGTAATCTAAACGCCTGACTGTTTCACATGGTTATAATGAGATTCATTCTACCTCCGTGTAAGCGATTCTAATAAATTCTACACGATGTCACGAACAAGCAAATTTGATGGAAACAATTTTTCTTATTCCGATTCTTCTATATACTACTCAACGTTTGCTAAGCACCACATATTTGACACATCATTGTGAAATTTGCTTGTGACATATTTGCGATATTTTTGGTGGATATGATTGAGGGATGTATTGAGATGGTCCCCAGTGTTTACATTAGCTCTCTTGACAGGCAGACGTTTCGTGACAGTCGTGGAAGGCATGTACCCATTGATTTGCATGATGTTTTCGTGTACTGTCTACATTTACATAACATGTGCAGGGTATTCAATCTTCATTTCAACGCAAACCCTTGTGATTTAATGATGGAGTATGGCGAATGCAAATGTAAGAAGACATTTGTCTGAAGCAGAAATGTGGTTGGCTGTACGGATGGTGGTGCAAGGGGCTACCCGTCGTCCGATTGATGGAGCCCTTGGTGTGCACCATATGGTGATCATCAGAGCCTGAACAAGATGTTTGCAGTATGGCACACCAGTAAAACGGCATGGTGGTGGCAGAGACAGGGCAACATCTGCAGTTGAAGACCGGTTTTTGATCACTTAGGCCCGTAGGAACCGCTTTGCCACAGCAACCCACCAGCTTCGCAGTGACCTTCAGAATGTATCCGGGGTAAATGGTTCGACGCAGACTATCCGGGCAAGGTTGCACGAAGATGGTCCCCGATCGAGAAGACCACGTATTCGCATTCCGCTGTCCCAGAACCACCGCTAGGCACGATGTGAATGGGCCATGGACCATGTTGGATGGACCAGAGAAGATTGGCGACCTGCCCTTTTTACAGATGAGTCAGGGTACTGCCTAGACTACATAGATGGGTGTTCTAGGGTATGGAGAAGACCAGGAGAGCGATTCCATGCAGTCAATATTGCTGAGCATCACCGCAATGCTGGAGGGAATGGAGAAGACCAGGACAGCGATTCCATGCAGTCAATATTGCTGAGCATCACCGCAATGCTGGTGGGTCAATATGGTCTGGTGCGGCATCAGCTGGGATGGACGTACAGAACTCTATGTCCTTGACCGTGGTACATTGACTGCACAGCGGTATATTAATGAGATCCTGGATGCCCACGTTAGATTGTATGCAGGTGCAGTGGGTGATAGATTCATTCTGATGGACGATAATGCCCGTCCTCATGTTGCACATGCTGTCCGAGAGTACCAACAGAGGGACGAAATTGAGCGTATGGACTGGCCAGCAAGATCCATGACCTCAATCCAATCGCACATATCTGGAATGAGTTGCAGCTTGCAATTTCAGCCCGTCCAGTCCAGCCAAGAAGTGTCCAGGAGCTTGGTGTCATGCTGGACCAAGAATAGAACATCCCACATGGAACTATCCGGAATCTGATCGAGAGCATGAGAAGGCGTTGTCAAGCTGTATTTAACCGTAAAGGGTCTCATACTGGATACTGAACCCATGCCAGTTCACTTTTCATGCAAATATTTCAACTAAAACATAAAACAGGAAGTTAGATATACTTGGTGCTTAGCAAACTTTGAGTAGTACATTAAGATTCCAGTCATCAACATTTTAATGAATGAAACACCGGGTGCAACCCGGTGCTTCATTCATTAAAATTTTGCTAATGATGATTTTATTACCTACTAAATGCATGCGTGGATATCAGCGCCCATGCGTGGATTACGGCCAGTCCACGGCGACTGTACTGTTCTTGATTACTTAAGTTTAGATCAGCAAAAATGTATTTCGCTGAACCAAACTTTTCGCAAAAACTCCCTCAGGCTGAGAGGAGAACCTTGAGCATCATCAACGAAACCATTCGGAAAGTGAAGGACGTTAACGTTGTACCAAAAATTGATGACGCCAAGTTTGATGTTGCTCAGGATTTAATCCACTGGGCCACGAGAACCGCCTATATTATGTACGATCACTGGTTGAACCATCTAGATATAAACTAAGTAAAGGCAAAGGTAACAACCGCCTAACAGATGTGGGATTAGGAACTAATGTGGTTAACCTGTCTGGCACCAATGACATAACAACCCAAGAGAAGTCTCCTTTAGATCGCGGTGTAACTTTTGTAGCAGACCCTAAGCCTAAAACTGGTAATCAAACAAATATACCATCGTATAACTGTAATTTTCTTAGGCAAATGAAATTAGCAGACCGCTTTAGAAACTCCAGCGGTCGGACACTTCCTTTTACAGTGGTTGGTCACCTCCAGATAGTGAAGTAGATCCCGAAATTATTGAGGCTAGCACACAAATCACCCAAAGGTGTTCAGCATGAACATACTCTCCGATAAGACAATATAACAGCTGACGAACGGAGAGCCCTCACGAAACTTCGAAAAAATAAGAAACTAGTAATTAAACCAGCAGACAAAGATGGGTCGGTAGTTGTTCTATCTCGGGATAATTACATAAAGGAAGCCATGAGACAACTCGGTAAAACTAAACATTATAAGAAAATAGATTCACTTATTTGCCCCAGTAATGTCGATAAATTCAATAAGATCTTAAAATTTCTCTCGACGAAGGTCACATTACCAAAAAACAATTGAAATATTTTAACAGCTAAGCTCAGTGCTCAAACAAGACAATTTTTCATCCTACCAAAGATCCACAAGGACCGTTTTTCATGGACGGATGACGTAACTCCACCAGGAAGGCCAATTGTATCAGATTGTAATTCGGAATGTCATGCGATCTCGGGACTAATTGATTATCATCAGAAACTTACAGCAAATAGACATCCGAGATATCTAAAAAATACACAGGATTTCCTGTCAAAAATTTCGAAATTGAAAATCTCGAAAAATGCAATTCTGGCTACTTTGGATATCGACAGTATGTATACGAACATTGATACTGATAAAGGTGTTAAATCGGTTAAAAATGCATTTGAAAAATATCCGGATGCCAAACGCCCGGATGAACAAATTTTGGGTCTTTTAGAGGTGAGCTTAAAAGGTAATGACTTTCAATTCAATGGAGAATATTTTCTGCAAATAATGGGTTGTCCTATGGGCTAAAGATTCAGTCCAAATTTTACAAGCAATTGTGTAGCGAAATGGGAGGAAAATGCCTTGAGCAAATGTGCAAAGCATCCTCTCGTATATCTCAGATATTTAGATGACATTTTTATTATTTGGGAACATTCGAAAGAAGATTTTGATGAATTTTTAGACATTTTGAACAATCATGATCCAAACATTAAATTAAAAGCTACTATCAGTGAAAGTTTTATTGATTTTCCCGATGTGATCGTGTATAAATGCAAGCAATTTCAGGCATCCGGTCATTTAGATTATAAAGCATAGTTTAAACCAACAGATTCACATCAATTGTTGCACACAAAATCATTTCATCCTCAACATACATTTAAAGGTATCATCAAATCACAGCTTATTCGTTTCCACCGCAATTCAAGTGATAAGGTAAATTTCAATGAAGCTTGTTCTACTCTGTTCTACTTTGGCGCCCTCAGATCCAGGGGGTACTAACTGCGCTATTTGCGTACCCTGAAATCTTAAACTCTGGAAAAAGCTCGAAAGTCCAGCTGCAACTACTGATTTCGAACCAATGAAAACTGAACATAACAGACCGTTTCAGAATGGTAGTGGTGCCGTATTTAATTCCAAAAAGCCACGTTGTAGATTGTATACTTTTATGCCTGATCAGAAAAAGGAATTTTCCTCCGAACCAACGGAAAATCATTATCAGATCCGTAACCCCCTCAATTGTGATTCACCAAATATTATTTA
The DNA here is from genome assembly GCA_031216915.1 of Pictodentalium vernedei. Lineage (NCBI taxonomy): Eukaryota > Metazoa > Mollusca > Scaphopoda > Dentaliida > Dentaliidae > Pictodentalium > Pictodentalium vernedei. The sequence continues at coordinate 503,431,268 of CM062293.1, forward strand.
CCTTATCACATGTAAGTGTTGTCGGAAGCAGTATGTTGGTCAAAGTCAAAATCCTTTCCGAGAACGTGCTACTTGTGCTACAAACACAAACAGGATATAAAACATAATGCTGATGCCCCAGTAACACAACATTTTAACCTTCCTGACCATTCTTTGGACGATTTCGAAATCCATCCTATTGAACAACCATCAATTAAAGGTACATTATAAGAAACGGGTGAATTTAGGGAAAAACGTGAAGCATTGTGGATCAATACGCTTCAAACCCTCTGGCCATTTGGTATGAACATATCAGAGGGCGAATGCGAAAGGAGGTCCATCATTCCTTTTACTTTAACAATCAACAGAATGAATATCGAAATAGCAAAAATGTTAAAAGATGAATTCAAGTTAACCAATGCTAAATTAATTGAACCTTTAAATCTACGACCAGTCATCGCCTATAAGAAAAACAAAAGCTTGCGTAGCATCCTTGTAAGGACTAAATTAGAGCCCATCAATGAATAACATCAATTATTGCCACAACTAAGTGAGCTCATCACTTAGTTGTGGTACAAAGTTATCATGGGACATACATGTAGTGGCGTAGCCACGGTGGGGAAGAAGTGTAGAGTTGGTTTTTCCCCAAAACGTTTGCCCTGAACATTGCCCTAATGCATGTTTCACATAGAGCCTCAAAATGGTCTCCAATATAGGGCTACACTGCTACAAATGTCTCTTAGAGCACCGAATATTGCAGACTTTTCTCAGGGGAGACATAGTCCTAACTAGGATTCCCGGTCGTTCCCCCTTCCTCCACGTTAGGAAAGCGTGAGGAGGGATAACGACAGGAAGGTCTCAGTGAGGACCCCCCACCCCACACACACACACCCACACACACACAACGGCTTTCCAAATTTCATGTTTGGCCCCCCTCCTCAAATAAATAAATAAATAAATAAATAAATAAATAAATAAATAAATAAATAAATAAAAATTCGTTTGGGCACTCCCATTACAGAATCCAAGCTATGCACCTGCATACATGTTGGTTATCTGGCTGCTGGTAAATTGTTACTTGTTATAGTGGGAATTTAATTCCAATTTGAATTTAGTCCCCAACTATTACACGGACGTATGCAATTTATATTTTTCTATTTCATGCCTCATGTAATTAATCCTTCATCCACTTAAATTATCACTGTAAGTTGTGAGTGATTCAGTGCAGATCGTAAAGTTTGAAATCCCCGAAGATAGTTCAAATCAGTGAAGTGTGTCCATTCATTGCACAAGTCATTACTGCAGGGAACTTTCTTTTATTAAATAACCCATTCAGTGCCAAAACTGCCTCCTTTGAAAAAAATGTGTTTTCTCAATCTCTGTACATAGAAATGATTATCAGTCTTCCTATTGAAATAAAGAATAATATTTGTACACAAATGACATGTTGATGTTACGAGTGAAAGAAAAGAAGCAGGAAGGAAAGAATAAAATGATTTCTTAAGGATGCTGCAAACAGATTTCTCTCCTTTCTCATAGTCAAGATGACAGAGATATTTTAAGACAATCTCCCTAACCCATTTGCAGTCAGATTTCCCCGCTGCGTAGGATAGGTTACAATAGGGGCCACAACCCCGTTACATAAATATTGGTGAGGCTACCAGGATAGAGTTCAAGAATTAAGTTAACTTGTAAATTGCGATACGAACCTGTCTGATACAGAAATATGAAATTAAATAAAATGGTTAAGAGTAATAAAATGAAGTAGAAGCTGCCCAAGCTATTCGTGGTTATGAGAGAGCTTGTACCAGTGTACGTTAAGATGAAGAAAAAAAACGAATTAATGGAAAATGAAGTAAGAATACGCAAGGAAACTGAGTAAAATGAAATAGAGTTTTAACTTCGAGTCAAAATAAAAAAAAAAAACCTACGAAAAAGAAGAACTCTCCGTGATAAGCATGGCATTTGCTTAGATACATGGCAGAGTGAAAATGAACGCATAAGTATTGATATGCAGGGGGGGGGGGGGGCGGGGGGGGGGGGGGGCTATTGCTCGAAGCAAGAAGCAATGCAAAGATTTTTATATGTGGGGAATATTGTATGTGTGTATAATACCGGTAACAGGACTATTGATAGGTGGGGCATAGCTGCAGAAACAAGCATTGCAGCGACTCTACTGGTTTGGATTTGTCGAAACATAGATAAGTTTGGATTGCAAAATGTCAGGAATGTGCAGGACATAAACCACCTAACAAGTTGGTTTATTCCCTGCACATTCCTGACATTTTGCAATCCAAACTTATCTATCTATATTTAGGCTGCAATAAATGCAGTCTAAATCTCTACTGGAAACTATGAAAGTTGGATCGTTCGTCACTTGATCCCATGGAACCTGACCTCTTAAGTACATTTACTCAGGCACACAGCGGGAACAAATATATCCTCCTTGTAGCATAAATTTTACTAACTGGGATGAATTTTTCCAATTGCCCAGGCCCAGCCAAACAGCTCAAATTTCTACCAACAAGATACTACATGAGGTAAAAGGTAGATATGGCTGTCTTCTAACCCTCCCTTAGGACAGGGACGAAATTATGATGGAAAAAGTTTTTGAAGAACTTCGCAGAGCACTTGAAATATGTGAGCCCAGAACAAGTCGAAATGGCTCTGAATGCAACGGTCAAATTGAACGTTTTAATCACACGTTGTTAAAAATGAGGCCTACTTTAAGGATCAACAGACTGACTGATAAATTTTTGTGTGAAGAAAAAATGGAAATGGATGGACAGACGATATAAAGAGCAAAAAATCTGAAGCGAGGCTCGGTAATAATTCAATTCAACAACTCGATAGAGCTGATGGATTGAAGTATTTCTGAACCTGCCAGCAAACGAGAGTAGTTTCGCCCATTTCGCCGTTTACAGTATTGACTGAAACGATGCCTTCCAGGGCGCCAGTATTGAAAGGGATAAAATTATGATATTTGGCTGTATACAGAGCTACGCTTAATGATTCTACCCATTTAACCTCCACTCGGCTTATATTTTTTATGCTCAGTGGAATTTTTATTTGGTATCAAATGAATTTCTTGGTGCCAAATGGAAGATTTTATTGCCAAATGGAATTTGGTTGTAAATGAGAACAAATTAAAAATGTACATAATTGTCCTTTGAGTGTAACAAGGCGCAATCGGCAACACTAAAGCATGTGCAGGTCCTTTTAAAAATTTTAGTTGTTAAAAATAGAAATGATAAAAATATTGATAATAAGAAACTAAAACTAATAAAGAAGTAAATAAATTTAAAAAATAAATAAATAAAAATGTCATTATTGAAGTTTACAAATTAGGCCCCACAAAGTAGAGCTACAGGTTCTCTTGCCATTTTTTTGTGAAATTAATTTTTTTTAGTAAAATTTGTTTCTTAACATACCTACCACAATGGTTTACAATTGGCTGTAACGTAAGTGGAAGCCCTACTTCGGAACTAACCCAAGCTTTTAAGAAACTTTTCCAAACAAGTTGGAAAAGTAATAGTGTGCAAAAGCACGAAAAAGATCGAAAAAAGATCGAGAGAGACCAGCGCTCGAAATTACAGGTACTCTCTTTGCACACCTCTTGCGTTTACCGAGCGCATGCGCAACAACCGTGACGTCAATTCCGTATTTCCGCCAACGAGAAGTTTGTGATTTAGCGGGGAGGCATCGATATCAAAGATATCCCCAAGGAGGGTAGGCCTCCGGTGAACAATTGTGGTAGGTATGTTAAGAAACAAAATTAACTAAAAAAATTTAATTTAATTTCAACCTAGTCACAAATGTTTACAATTGGCGGAATAAACACTAGGAGGAGGTGAATCACATAACCAATACCAACAAGAGCAGCAGAAAGAAAAGCAAGAAGGGCAGAGAATAATAGCGAAACCTGTAATGAAGATAGAGAGAAGGCACCTGAAAAGAACAAGGCTGAGCAAAAGCACAAACCCGATAAAAACAATTTTAACGAGGGTGCACAACAGCCTGAGCAGCAACGAGAGGGCCTAAAGAATAAAGGTCCTCATATTGCTGCTGTAGGTGGCGGAGATAAAAGGAGGAGAAGGTAGAAGCATTCCTCCAGTAAGCCGCATTCATAACATCCCGGGCGCCGGAAATAGAATTGGCGAACGCCCAGGACGTAGAAATGGCACGAACCTCATGAGCATTAAATCGGTTCGAAACAAGATACGAAGCAGACAAGCGGGAATATGCCAGCTTGATTGCAAGACAGATTCACCTGGAAATAGAATGGGAAGAGATAGACTGCCTCTTAGGAATGAGAGACAGAAAGAATCTCTTCCGACCCCTCCTGATGAACTGAGTGCGATTAATGTAAGTCTTGATCGCACGAACAGGACAAAGAAGAGGTCTCCGGCCATCGACAGCAGGGAGAGTCTGAATGCAGATGAGAGGAGGTACTGAATCAGGAAGTTGATTCTTAGCCAGAAAAGAGCCATCAGTAGTGAAGGTGACACTGTTAGCCTCATTTCTGAAGAAGGCAGAATCAACAGATAGCAAGAAGTTCACTGACTCGTCGAGCAGAAGCAAACGCTAGAAGAAAAGCCGTCTTATAGGTGAGAAAACGCATATCAGTCTCAGATAAAGGCTCGAATGGTGCCCCATCCAAACAGTGCAACACCCATGGCAAGTTCCACTTGGGTGTAAGAAGCAAAACTCGAGGCATCTTCAAAGAAAAGTGCCGAATGAGATTGGAGAGAAAAAGATTACGACCGATGCTCCGCTTTCCCACATTAGAGAAAGTATCAGACAGCATAGACCGATAGCCCTTGATCGTAATAGGCTGGAGGCCCTTGGAGTCAAAAAGGTATACCAGAAAATCCGCAATTTGAGCGATTGACGGATCACGGAAATCCACATTGTGATCTGTACACCAGCGGCAGAAAACTTTCCGCTTCGCTGCATAAGTCATGCCAGTGGAATGTCGCCGCGTTGCAGAAATGCACTCCACTGTTCGTCTCGAAAAACCTCTACGTCGGAGACAGGACCTGATAAAAGACAGGCGTGAAGGGACATGCTCGACAGGTTGTTGTGATACTTCCTGGGATGACCCTGGGAAAGAAGATCGCGACGTAGAGGTAGACGAATCGGCCGATCTGCTAACAGAGGCCGCAGCAGATCGATCCACACCCTCTGTGGAGACAGAGGTGCGATCAGAATGATCCTGCAACTGCAAGCACGAATCTTCGCTAATACTTGAGGAAGAATCGGCGCTGGAGGGAAGGCATAGTCGATCCAACCTGTCCAGTCCAGAGACAGAGCGTCTACCGCAAATGCCAGAGGATCTGGACAAGAAGAGACAAAGGTCTCTACCAGATGATTACAGCGAGTGGCGAAAAGGTCGACCAGAGGACGTCCCCACCACTCGCAAATCGCCTGAAACACCGACCGATGTAGCATCCATTCGGTTGGAAGGACACTGTCGCGTCGGGACAGGGAGTCTGCTAGGACGTTGAGACGCCCGGGAATGTGCCGAATGGACACCCAAGCGTTTACATCCCGTGCCAACAGAAGAAGATCCCGAGATAGCCGATACATGGGAATCGAATGTGTGCCTCCTTGATTCCGTATGTAGGCCACTACTGTCGAATTGTCCGAAAGAAGTAGGGCAATATGGTCCGACAGGTGAGGGATCCAAAGCCGAAAACTCAACAGAAGTGCAAGGAGTTCCTTCTGGTTGATATGAAGGCCCACCTGCTCGCTGTCCCACTCACCGTGCGTGGACAGACCGAGAGGATCCAACGTCGCACCCCAGCCCCGATCGCTGGCATCCGCAGTAAGGATGCGTTCGGACAAAGGAAGATCCAACGGAACACCCTGTGTCAACCAGGGAACATCGGCCCAATGGCGGAGGTGACAAAGCAGGGGCCGAGGAATAGGAAGCTCCAGGTCCAGCGGATCTACATTCGGATGCCAATGATCCAACAGGAAGTGTTGGAATGGGAAGAGTGGAATGAGATCTGTCACCGAACCGCAAAGGCCCAGCATCCGAGGGAAAGTCCTTGCCGAGACCGACGAAGATTGAAGCAGGTTCCGAGTCAAGGCGGAAAGAATCGTCGCCTGAGCATTGGAGACGGATACCACATTGTGAAGAGTGTCGAAATCCATCCCCAAATGACGGAATTGCTGAGAAGGAAGGAGATCCGACTTCTAGCGATTGACTCTGAAACCCAGCGAAGCTAGTAGGCAAAGAAACTGAAGGACATCTGACTCCAGAACAGCAGGATCGTGGTGCCGTTGGAGGATGTTGTCCAGGTAGGCTGACGAAGTCACAGCCGACTGAGTACGGTGAAAAGCAAGCACATGTGACATCAGTCGGGTCAAGGCCCAAGGAGCCACGTTCATACCGAACGGGAGAGCTCTGAATTGATAGGCTCGATCCCGAAACGAGAACCGAAGGTATTTCTGTGACGCCAGATGAATGGGTACATGGAAGTAGGCATCCTTCAGGTCGACACTGGTAGCAAAGTCGAACCGACCGGAAAGTCTCCATACTGAAACGAGGTGCTATAATATACTCGTTCAGGATACTCAGATGGATGACAGGGCGAAATTGGTCGTTTTTCTTCGACACCAAGAAAAGTCTCGAGTAAAACCGCGGTAAATGGGTGTTCCTGACCACTTCGATCGCCCCTTTGGAGAGGAGATTGTCGATCTCCTGCACCAGAAGGTCCCGACGTAGAGAATGGGAAGGGACCCGAGTCGGGAGGGGCACCTGGGATAAACTGGGGTGCCGATGGATGGACAGTCGCAGACCGAATTGTATGACGCCGAGGACCCAAGTGTCCGACGTTATCTCTGTCCAACGGTCGTAAAACAGCGACAGCCTTCCCCCGACTGGAGGCACATCGAGGTGAGGACCTTCACGTGCAGCCCCGACGAGGCCCCCGAGAGGAGAAGCCACCACCTCGGGAAGCGACAGAGTCCTGAGACTTTCCTGCCTGAGGCTGCCAGCGAGCCTGGCCGCGTCGGCGCTTCTTCTGAGCAGAAGGAGCCGAAGGCGTAGCCGACGTTGCCGACGAGGCAGACGCAGCAGGACACTTGGCGGGCCTGGAACGACCACCACCCGCAGCAGCAGGTTGGTCCAGCTGTCGTAGCAAAAGCTGGTCCTTCGAATGACGAAGAACCTCGCCACGGACAGCTTCCACGGAACCATGGGATAACTGAGGTCAAACCAAAGAGGCAGACCTCAGAACAGCACGCTGCTCTGAAGGAAGGAATGGAGAAGAATCCAACACCGCATCCCGCCGTGCCAGCTCCAAATAAGCCGTGTTACAGGAGTGAGCGTGTGTCAAGTTTGTAAGAGCCTGTGACAAAACGCTAAAAGGCACCTGAGCATAATCAAACTCCCCTGGTGGAAAATATTGAGCCAGAGCAGCGACGACATCGTCCGCAAGAGATAACATACCCAGCATCTATTGGGACAGGCCCACCATATATTCCACTACCGACATCGGGAGAACTGCCGACTTAGGCTTAGTTAACCCAAGAGAAGAAGAATCCTCATCCACAGTAGTCATCCCTTGGAAGACTGGTGGACAGACGGAATCGTAAACACGAAACCGCGATGGAAGCAGAAAGGCATCAGCTCTAGAGAAGAAAGAACCCGTGAGGGCCTTAGAGAGCTTTTGACGTCCAAGCCCTGGAAGGACTCAACAACCTAAGCTGATTGTAAAGGACGCAAAGCCCCAGAGGTAGAAGGCTCAACATGGTTACGGCGCTCCACAGAGGACCGCGGCCGAACGGTCACAGATGGCTGGTCTGAGGTTGAATGTCCGGCAATAAGCCAAAGACAAAATCCAAAGCCTGCCCCAAGACTGACGAGGGGGGCCATCATCTTAAGAAAAAATCGTCATCCTTTGTTGCAGAAGAGACGTAGCCCAACTCCTGTTGACCAGCAGAAACCTCCTGTGAATACTGTGCAGTATCCAAAGGGTCAGGCGAGACATCTCGGCGACCGACCAAAGGAGGTTGTGCCGCAGAAGGCACAGGGAGGCCAACTCGCGGGTTGCTAAAAAGCAACCGGGTGGAACGCCAAAACGGCCTGACGCAGGTCATCCTGAGAATCCGTCGCAGCAGCATCGCCCGACGGAGTGTTCTCCCAATGGACCCTTCTGGTAGAAGAACCCAAATCCTCAGAAGGGGCCGACGACGAACGTCGATCGGCAGACAGAATAGGGAGATGATGAGAAGACTCCGGAGGATAGTCCCGATTGTAACGCCCAGGGGCGATCACTGACCTCTGCGGAACAGAAGGCCGTGCCTGCAAATCCTCTAAAGAGACCGACGGCGTATGTCGCTCGGTAGCTGGACCTGGGACACTGTGAGAAGACACCGGAGGATTGTCCCAAGAATGACAGGAACCTGCCATTGGCCTCTGCGCCGCAGAAGGCCCCAACTGCCCATCCGGAGGAAGGTTTCGAGAGCAACAGCTAACTGGAGCTGTCACTGACCTCTCCCAACAGCAGGCGCTGAATGCCAATGTCCCAACCTCATCCGGCTAGTCGGCACACTAGCAGGGGAAGGAGGAACAATAAAACGATTCATTCGAGGGGCGAGGAACCGCTGCCGAAGCGACCGAACGGCTCAACTGACTACAGTACGCGGAGAGTGGTTTGTAACTAAATCACCCGCGGAGTGGAGTCATCACCCAAGCTATAACTTTCAAATTCTGTACATATCGACAAAAAAACCCAAGCAATGTTTCAGCCAATGGACCTCCTGGTTTAACTCGTTGAAACTTTGCTGGTGCTCGTTATGCTTTGCAACAAATTTGCAATTATCGCTCGGGTGGAATCTCCACTCTGTGGGTGATTTAATGATAATACACTCTCCACGTACTGTAGGAGCAAACCTAGCCAGATGAGACGGAACAGACAGCAAACCCGCACTGCTTCGCCGCAAAGCCAGGGGAGGCCGAGAGCTCATAGACACACCAGCTGATGCATTCTTGGGCCCCCGAGACTGTATACCATCCCCAGAGGAGATGGAAGAGCCACCATCATACAGAATAGGATCTGTAGTAACAAGTTCCTCAGCAACTGTCGACGGCGTAGGAGGCAAATCGGAGAGTATCAACGTGCTGACCTTGGAGAAGCTCTCTACGAAAACAGACGCCTCAAGAGTGACATCAGAAGACAAAGAGACCACTGTCTCCACGCCAGGTATCACCGCACTAGCACCTTCAACAGTTTTAGAGGAACTCGCCACAGAAAAAGACAGATCAGCATCCTGTGTGACAGAGTCACTACATGCACTCACAGAAATATCCGATAAGGCACGGCTACCCTTACCCCGAGGGGTTCTAGCTCTAGACAGATCCACCTTGTTAACAGAAGCCCAGAATTTTGAGGACCAAACCCCACAAATACCACATGATTGGGCCTGAGTACAATTGTTGCAAGTGGCACATGTGGAATGGGAGTCGTACACGTGTTCCACCTGCAAGCAAGAGGTACAAGGAATAGTCTTAGGCATAATATGAATATGATATATGAAATCAAGCTTCCCGCCGACGGAAAACAGAACAAAGGTTGTGTTCACACGTGGGGGAAAAACAAGACTATGTGTGAAAAAGCAAGCAACAATTATCAAAAATACCATACGTTATTCTTGTTATTCAAAGCGTGTTTTATTACAAATTACTGGAGAGTGCCCACAGGCACTCTCCAATAATTTGTAATAAAACAAATTTATGTAAACAAAATATTATTTGTGTTTGACTGAATATGAAATATAAGCAATGAAAGTGTTGGCTTTCGCTCTGGTTTTCTCATTTTTTGAAAGTGGCTTCTGACATTCAACCAGTTAAGAAGTCTTGACAGCAGGATTACATTAGTATTTTAAGCTGCGATAACATTTGGCTCAACGATTGTCACTGAGCACTATCCGGGAGAAAAAAGAAATGGAATTGAGGTTAAAAAATCGAAAAATAATAATAAAACATATGACCACAAAGTGTCAACGCGCTATTTGATTTCGTACGTCATAAGACGTACACAAGCTAAAAACTAAAGTGTTAAAAACTACACTTGAAGTGCTGTATTTAACACTTACTAAGTGCTGAACTAGCACTTTGTTCAAGCGTAGATATCCCAGAACTTGACAGGTGTTACAATAATACCACTTGACAAGTGTAATGTCGCGACACTTAAAAGGAAACAACGCAGATGACGCGGATCAGGCTCGAACTCTCTGGCCACCAGAGGACAACTCATCAAAATGTGACTCCCGTGGATCAATGTCAGGACACAATAGTGGAACAACAACTTTTCACCTGCCAGGTAAGTCATTTTTAAAGAAATTTCATAGTTAAATTTGGGTATCTCTCTTGATGGATACTGTGATGTTTGTAGCTGAGGACCGAGTAAGTGTTTTGTTATAATGGCATGTAAATGTATTCTCGCTCATCCATAAACTTTGGCCAACCCAATATATAAATTTCTTCAATAATGATATGCTTTTTTTCTCGTGCACATAAACTTTGGTCCACACTCCCAATAATAAATCTCTGTTTTCAACTGATATGTTTTTCTCCCAATTTATCCTCTCTCACCCATAAACATTGTCCCACCCAATAAATAAATATCTTCACTGATGATATACTTTTTTCTCGGACCCACAAACTTTGGTCCACACTCCCAATAAATAAATCACTGTATTCAACTGGTATGTTTTTTTTCCAATGTGTTCTCGCCCACCCATAAACATTGTCCCATCTAATAAATAAATTTCTCTCCCAATGTGTTCTCGCTCACCCCGCCCGCCCGCCCGCCCAATAAATAAATAAATAAATAAATAAATAAATAAATAAATAAATAAATAAATAAATAAATAAATGTCCCGATACCAACCACAATACTTTGCAGTGATTGGTCAATGCCTCGTTGATTTTATTTTATGTCGCCGAGCACGTGCATATGCAGGCCCGTCGGAACGAAATTTATATTGGGGGGGGGGGGGGGGGGGGCTGATATTGCTAATTTGGGTGAACTGGCTGATACTAAATGGGTATGGGGTATCCAGATGCCGAAGGCATCTGGCGCGAGTGCTGAAGGCACGAGCTTTTTTAGGGGGGAGGGAGGGGAGGGGAGGGGGTTACTCCCCCAGAAATTTTTTTGAAAAGGGCAATCAAAGGAAGCATTCTGGTAGCTTTTGAAGCAAAAACCTCTTGATTTTTTTAAACGGCAAAAGTTGTTTTTTTAACAAAATGTTTCCAATGTTTCCAGTAGAACCCCATAACATTTGGGGACGGTTCTCACACCGGGCTCACCTGCAGGCCGTGTCCGTATTCCGTCATGCTAAAAAACAGTCAGGCCTTATGGTGGATTCATTAGTTTTATCATTACGCCAACGGTTGTCGTGGTCTTCTGAGCTGCCAAAGGAATTGCTCAAAACGTTTGCACATCAACATATGCAGGTGCATGTTATACATTCAGTGATACGTTCATAATTCTAATCCAGGGGCGTAGTAAGCTAATTTTATTGGGGGGGGGGGGGGTGGGGAGGGGTAGGACCTATAGTCCCATGACGCGACGCGTCATCCGAGCGGCGAGTGGGGGTGAACACGAGAGGAGATATCCTCCGTCTCGTCGGTGGGGGGTCCGGAGGCCTCCCCGGGAAACTTTTCGAATTTAAGATGTAAAAACATGCATTCTGGTTGATTCTGAGCAAATAAATCGTATATTCCTATGACGCGAAGCGTCATCCGAACCGCGAAAAGGCGAGTGGGGGTGAGCACGAGAGGGGGTACCTCCCCGTCTCGTTGGTGGGTGTCCGGGGGGCCTCCCCCGGGAAATTTTTTTAATTTAAGATGTACAAATATGCATTCTGAGTGATTCTGAGCAAATACATCGTCAATAAGGAAATACGTCAGCTCTCTGATCAATTCAGCGTGATTTCCGAGCAGAATGACAGGAATAGTGAACATGCAATGAATTACCCTGTGGTTGGTTGGGGTTTAACATCGCTTTCCACAATTAGGCGAAAACATGACTGTCAGTTTTATTGGTGGAAGAAAGCCCACATGGAACCCACTCAATCCAGTAATCATTAACAGTAATGTCGGAATATGGTAACCAGTGGGCATCCCGTGTGGAGAAACCACCAACCCAGCCCAGTAAAGCCTACTTTTGACAAATTTGTGGGGGTGGGGGAAATATTTCCCTTACCCCCCCCCCCCCCCCCCACCGGTTCCTACGTCACTGTTCTAATCTGAGTTCAATAATGTAATGTCCAGTTTTATTCAGGTTACATCGGTTGCTCCCATCATGGATAAACTAACGACGAAATATGAGCAAATTATTGGGGGGGGGGGGGGGGCTGCAGCCCCCCCCCCCCCCCCCCCGGTTCCGACGGGCCTGATATGTCTACTGTCAGCGATTCTTATGTCCACTGTCAAGGAAAGCGTCTCGTTGCCATGAGCAAGGGTTCATCGCAATGTTTTTTTTTTCACTTGAAATCAACTGAGACGAATACATTTAACTGAAGTAAAATACACACAAAAGTACTGTTATTACATACAAAAAGATTAGTTATGTAAACATGGGTAATTATTTATGAAACCGATTAGATTATAAGGTCTCTTTTCATTAATTTACTGTAACATAAACTGAAACGAATTAACACCTTACCGAAACAACGTCTGCTTTCTAATGTTCGCTGTTCACAAACGAAGAGGCTCACACTGGTGTTTTTTTGTTATTTAAGATTACAATAAAGTAAAAGATGTTTTTTTCCAATTCAATTTTACTTGTGTACGAACGGGAGATATACGTTATTCTGTTTGTTGACAGGGGACATGGCCTCACGTTCCCTGCATGAAACATATATTCAACCTCGGCTGACGCCTCGGTTGAATATCAATTTCATGCAGAGGACGCGAGACCATGTTCTCTCACAATTTCTCCTCTATCACCCATCCACCCTATAATATTTTTTTCTTTACTGATATGTTTGTTTTCTAACTCCGTGATTTTCTATTTTTCAGGTTTGTGACAAGACACTTCACTGATCGTCATAACAGGGATCGGCATCAGAGGAATGTACATAAACAGGAGACGCCCATGGAAGTTGCAGACAATGCGGTATTCACGGAAAATATCGACAGCTCAGTATTCATGGAAGTTGTGGAAACTGTAGGTAAAGGAACAACCCCTTCTCGTTTTGCTTGCATGCACTGTGACAAGATCTTCTCGGAATGGTGTAACAGGAACCGTCACCAGAGAACTGTTCACAAGGGGGAACCAAACCACCGATGTGAAAACAGTGGGAAACCGTTCACGAGATTAGAGTACTTGAGAGAACATAACAAAATGCTTGAGTAGCTACGAATGTTTGGAATGTATTGAAAAGTTCGGCCAGCTATTGCATTACAATCACCACAGGGCCACGGTCCACTAGCCGCAAAAGCAAACACTTAGACCACAGCCTAGGAAAGTGCAGAAGCAACAGCTGCAGCCAAGCCCAACAACTCTCGACGTGGATCCCGTCAGTTTCTCGAGAGATTTAATTGGTACGGCAGAAGTTGATGGTATCTGGGAGTTGTACGAAAGACATTGGTGCTCCGTTAGAACCCACCACGTGACTGGTAAACCGGTGCAGGATATATTCATCTACAGAACTGGACCAATGGTAACTGATGAAGCGCAGCTAATCAACACCACATTTCGGGAGCAAGACAATCGCTTCAAGATCAACTGCAGTTATGGTTTCGTTTTGCGTAACAACGGGAACGGAGATTTTCGTTATTTCCACCACAACTCGTATCCAATGAATAGGACTTTCTGGATTTTCTGAATGCCATTGAGAAAGAAGATGTCCTGGAATGGGCACGCCTGCAAAGACCAACATGGAAATGGGTCATGGACCGACTGACGAATCTCACGTTCTACGTCAATAAGACACGGAACCATCCTATCCGTGGTGGAGAGGAAGACGTACCCCAGTATCTAATGGATAACCGATTTGCCGTAGCCTTGGTAAAAGATCAAAACAACCACTTTGTATACGACGACAATCTTTGCCTTTTCCGTTGCCTGGCTCTATGGAGTGGCGCTGACCGCCATAGATTGAATATCACCACCGATGCGCTATTTAGGAAATATACGGACACACCAAAGGATGAATTTGATGCTGTTACATTGGACGAACTACCAGATGTAGAAAAGGTGTTTGAAATCAACATCATTGTCTTTGAACTGGTGGAAGAGAAAGGAGAAGTGATTGCTAAAATAGTGCAGAGATCCTCGCGACGTTAAAAGATACCATGTTCATTAACCTTTACAAGAATCACTTCAGCTACATAAAGGATATTGATCAATACAGCAAGCCATTTGCCTGTCGGAAATGCGGAAAGTTATGGAACGGTCACTGGAAACTTACAAAACACGAGAAGACGTGCACTGGCGAAGTAGTTTATCAATATGCCAGGATTTTTTTCACAACACCTCGACCATCTTTGAAAAACTGGAGGAGGAGGGAGTTGAAGTGGATGCCGAAAAAAGATTCTAGCCGTACAGAGCTACGTTTGATTTTGAGGCCTACTTTGATAAAGCGGAACTTCCAGCTGCTAGTGCAAACCGAACCTGGGAAGCCCGTCACGTACCACTCAGTGTTTCAGTGTTTTGGTGTGTAGCAATGTTCCTGGTTACCAAGAACCAAAAGGCCTTATAACCAGTGGATATTCTGGAGAACTCGTCAGAGACATGATGCAATATTTGGAAGACCTTTCTACGTGTGCTTACAACAAGTGACCGAATTTCACCGGGATACCCTTGAAGAGTTGAAGAGGAAAATTGTGGATGTCAAAACGTTGGAGCCCTCAGATAACGAAGACGACACCCATCCACTAGAGACTCTACTGCACGAATTCGACTTGCACATGCTGGAGCTTCTTATAATCGGATTTAATTCGGGAAAGTGCGACGTCAAACTTGTGAAGAGAGAATTAATGGCATACCTACTACACCACAGTGAAATGATTTTTAAAGTGAAAAAAACCCAATAACTGCATGTGCATCAAGACCAAACACTTTAAGTTCCTAGACATTACGAATTTCTTGGCACCTAGATACAGTTGCAAGTACCTGAAAGCATTCGGCTGCAGTGTTGTCAAAGGATTTCTTCCCTATGAGTGGACTGACTTGTTAGAGAAACTGGAAACTGGACCAAGACTACCTGCCAGCCCACGAAAGCTTTTATAGCTCTTTGAAGGGTGAAAACCTCACTGACGAAGACTATGAATACAGCCACGCGTCTGGAAGGAGGAAAGAATGGCTTCATTCGGAGACTTCTTGGTATGGTATAACAATCAAGATGTGAAACCATTCTTAGAAGCTGCTGAAAAGCAGTTCTCTTTTTACAGCGAAAGAGACATTGATATGTTTAAAGATGGCATCAGTGTGCCAGGACTCGCGTTGAAATACCTGTTCAACACTTTGGATCAAAATTTCTATTTCACCATGTCTAACGAACGAAACAAAGACCCATACCACCTAATGAAAAACAATATTGTCGGAAGCCCCTCTATCATTTTCGATAGATACCAGAAGGGAGAAGAAGGCATGAATACGGAGACAATGCCAAACTTCGTGAAAGCGTTCTCGGATTCGATGCGAACGCCCTCTACCTCTGGGCATTGATGTAGGAATTGCCTACAGATTAGTATATTAGGCGTCGAGAAGAAAACAAATTCAAACCTGAATATACCAATTCTTATCGACGTATGGCACAGCAATGGTTAGATCTTGTTGCAGAAAAGGAAGCCATTACCATGCGCCATCAAGCAAATGAGGTAGAGAAGCGTATAGGACGTCGGCGTATCCTCTTGGATGGCTGGTATAAAGACACTCGAACTGTCTATCAATTTCATGGTTGCTGGTAGCACGGACATAGATGCAGATTAAATATGGATAAAGATGGCCGTGTCCCCGAAAGGACCGATGTGAGAGAAAAGACCATGGCCGAATTGTGTCAGGAGACTGTCAAGTATTCTAAATACATTCGGTCTCTTGGATACTCACTCATAGAGATGTGGGAATGTGAGTAGCGTTTCATTAAGACCACCAACAAACATATTAAACAGTTGCGTGTCCATGGAGAGGTGAGTGAAGAAGCCATATTGCAAGATATCGGGAACAAGAAGATATTTGGACTTGTGGAGTGTGACATTAGCGTCCTAGATGACCTAAAATAACATTTTGAGGAGATGACCCCCACCTTCAAGTATATTGACATTTCCATGGATGACATTGGACCTTATATGAGAGAATATGCAGAAGAAAATAGAATTATAAGCCAACCCAGGAAAAGTTTTATTGGGAGCTATAAAGGAAACAAAATTCTGCTTGCCACACCGCTCCTGCTGTAGTACCTGGAACGCGACCTCCATGTCAAACATATTTATCAGGTGATCCAGTATAGTCCAAAAACTTCTTTCAAAAACTTTGGAGAGCAAGTGTCATAGGCTCGCCACGCTGGAGATCCCGACCACGCAATACTGGCTGAAACATTCAAACTACCTGGAAACGCGGCTTATGGTAAAACGCTCACTTTGAAAGAAAAGCAATGTGATATCAAGTATTGTGGTGAAACAGAAGTCGTTCATCGTATAAATGACCGTTCATTCCGTTCGCTCAGTCAGTTGACAGAGGACCTGTTCGAAGTGGAGTGCAACAAAAAACGTTTGAAAGTAAACCTACCACTGCATATCGGTTACTTCGTATATCAGTTCGCCAAACTATGGATGCTGCTTACCACTTTTTGGATGTTTATGTGGACCGGATGGATTTTGTCATGTGTGAGATGGTCACCGACTCTGCCTGGGCTTATCGGCACCTAAATTTGAGGATGTAATCCGTCCAGAGATGTGGGAACAATATTTCAACAACTTCGACAAATGGTTCCCCGCCGAGGCATGAGAAAATCATCGTTCAGCGTCCATCAATACAAAGCTGACGAGAGAATGTTGGATACCATCTGATTGTTGTTTAAAAAAGTAAGCATGACAAGAGAACACCTGGACTGTTCAAAGAAGAATTCAAGGGAGGTGGAATTATCAGACTCTGTAGTAAAACATACTTTTGTTTCAGACAAACAGATGAAGCCAGTTATAAAGGAATTAGCAAAAGACTGAACCTTTTGACGAAACAAAAGTACTTGGACGTACTTGTGACGAAGAAGAATGGCCGTGGTGTAAATAAGGGATTCATTGTCCAAAACAACAGGCTTTTTATGTACACACAGAGTAGAGCAGGTCTGTCCTACTTCTATCCAAAACGACATGTGAGAGATAGTGGGTGCAGTACGATTCTATTGGACATATAAGTTAAACGGTCTTCAAAGTGCATTCTCAATCTCAAGTTAAAGTGAATGTTCGCCATGAGATAGATCTGGTGAGAGATCAAATACAAACAGTGTGTACCCTTGGTATTTTCTTCTCGACTGATGTGATTTCCATCATCCTCAAATATTTGATCCGTTGCTTGAAACAAACTGGTGTAACTTCTTACTATTTCCGGGTGTTCAAAACGAGGCTGCAATGGTTTGGCGGGAATTTGTTGACCATCCACATGAACTGCCAGAAAAATAATGTCATAATGTTTAAAGTTAAATGGATTCTCCGAAAAGCTAGGATTGATAGCGTCGTTATCGACGCAGCCTACGACAATTCGCCTTGGTAGAGAGGTCAAACACAAACAGAGTGTACCCCTGGTATATTCTTCCAGACTGATGTGATTTCTGTTACCCTCAAATATTTGACCCGTTGCTTGAAACAAACTGGTGTAACTTCTCACTATTTCCCTGTGTTCAAAATGGATTCTTCGAAAAGCTACAATTGAAGGCATCATTATCAATGCAGCCTACGACAATTCGCCTTGGTGAGAGGTCAAATACAAACAGTGTGTACCCCTTGGTATATTCTTCCTGATTGATGTGATTTCCGTCATCCTCAAATATTTGACCCTTTGCTTGAAACAAACTGGTGTAATTTCTTACTATTTCCCCATGTTCACAACGAGGATGCAATGGTTTGGCGAGAATTTGTTGACCATCCACATAAACTGCCAGAAAATTAATGCCATAATGATTAAAGTTAAATGGGTTCTTCAAAAAGCTACCATTGAAAGCCTCATTATCGACGCAGCAATTTGCCCTAGTAGCTGGCATGAAAATAAATGTTCCTGTGTCACGCTCAAATTCCCTTTGGGTACAGAAAATACTTTGGTTTGTACCCGATTTATAGGATATTTTGCAGTGCCCCTCTCTAAAGCGTTCACGTGGGATAATCACACCGTGGGGTTAAGGCGTTCTTTCCTGATAAACATGGAAACTCCTTTAATTTTGATTTTAAAATTCACAGTATCTCCCATTAATGCAAATGCGTCTTTCGATCTATTCATTTTCACATGTACGTTAACACTGTTAAGAAGAAAACGCCGTTGAAAACATATCGTCCCCTGAGTTCCAGTGTGTTCTATGTGCCAGTAGGCACAGAGAACACATTGGAACTAAGGGGACGATATATCTAAATGTAATCTTCCAGTCATGTCGACAATTCGACTTTTTTGAGCGAAGTTCTTTCTAGCATCCAATCCAACATTTCTGTCTAAATCGTCTATGACCCGACGTATCCTTGTACCACAACGAAGTCGTTAGTTGAGATTTTTTCCCAGCAGGTCCATAACTCAAGTTTCTGAATAGGCTCTATAGGGGGTGCAGTGGCTCAGTTGGTAGAGGTGTAGACTGCAAGCCGAGGGGACCTCGGTTCGAATCCCACATGTGGCAACCGCATTGTGTCCTTGGGCAAGCCACTTCACCCCCATTGCCCATGTGGGGGCATGGTGACGCTGTGTACTAAGGCGTACTGCACATCGATGGTGCACCTGTCTTCAACCAATGCTAACCCTGCTTGCGTGGAGTTGGTATGTTGGACAGCTGACAGTTGCTCACTGTTGCTCAGTGGTTCTCTCCGGGTACTCCGGCTTCCTCCACCCGTAAAACTGTCACAGTCATGGTTAGCCATTTTACAGAAATATGTGACCTTAAACACCAATAAAAAATAACTAAATAAATAAATAGCCATCACCACTTCCGGATATGAAGAATTCGATCGGTCCACCATTTCCAATTGTTGCTAAAGGGCGGTATTCTATCCATTGACCCAATTCCACACTCGTTTTAGTTGGGGGTATCGAAAATAGATCCCATTCGCTGTTGACACATTCTAGAGATTTTGGTTTAATTGCCTGAAAGGTTCACCTGTCTAAAAAGTCCTTCACTTGTGTCTTGCTTTTCTTTGAGCTGGCTGATTTTTTCTTAGCACGTGCTTTTATACTTGGTGGGCGTGTCGCAAGGGGGCATTGTTGCGGTTGACTAGATGGGTATCCCACAATACCCTGCAATACCCCTTCACTCAATCGCTTCAAACCAGCTTCCATCACACTTTTGCTAGCAGCTACATACTCAGCAAAATCGATACCTTTTTCCAAAAGTTGTTTTCCCACATTTTTGATGAGTGGGTATACTGCATGCTTTAGGGTACTCAACAAACTTCCTAGTCCATGCCCCCTCTGCATCCAGGCACCTGAAAATGCTGGTAATCCTGAGCCTACTTGTATGAGATATTAATCCTCGAATAACTCTGCATTGCAACAGTACGTCATTGTTTAACCCTTTACCCAACGTAACGGCCAAAACCGGCCAGCGCTATTCCCAAATATCGCCAATTAATTTTCAAAATATTTTCATTTTTTGTCTCAAAAACATAGGTTATGACCCCTCGTTGGAACGAGCTCTTCGAGCTCGTTCCAACGAGGGGTCATAACCTATGTTTTTGAGACAAAAAATGAAAAAAATTAGTTATTGAAGAATTTTTTTTGCAAGTGTCGTCTGCTTTTCATGTTAGGTAAAGGGTTAAAATGAATTGCCACTGTCAACTTTCCATGTTCGAATGGTACTGGCTTACCAGTATCATCTTCTATATAGACCTCCACAGTTCTGAAATGTTTCTGAGAGAGGAGGTAGTGTGCATTTACAAATGTTCGTGATACTGTTGTCCCATATTCACCTTCTACGGGTACAATACGGAGGAGTGGCACCCTAGAATAATCAACCACCTGATCTCAAACCAGGCTGCAATACACATATAGAGAATAAAACCCCCTGTTTACGTCTATCACACGGAAAGCTGTATACCTCCCCTGATAAAATGTATTCTGCTCAAATCTAAATATGTCTTAACGACAGGGGCTCAGTGCCACCTCAGTTTTGTTCCCAACGTAGACGGTTAATTTTTGAGTGATGATATCCCAGGCAAACTCTAAACAGGGAGGGTAAGGGTGTGGTAGGTTTAGATTTATCCTACTTAGATCAAGTTCTCGAAGCAGATCTGTGGGTTTTGTACATCTTCCCGCTCTTAGTACAAATTTGTTCTGTTCTCCCTTGATCTTTACACTTACAAAACATTCGGATCTCCTAATATTAAACCACGTATTGGGGTATTGAATTTCAGCAAGTTCAACTTTCCATTCACCTTCGAGATTTATGGGTTGCTCCAATCGTGTTCGAAAAGATGTCAGAGTATTTTCTGGGAATGTATTCATCGAACTGTTACTCGGTAAATGTAGATAAAACATTATTTTTTCTTGATGGTAGGATTAGTCAGTAAATACCCAATAGCACTACCCAAAAGAGCTGTCAACAACTGGGGATTATTCGCTTCCAAGCTTAAATTAACTATACTGGTAATAATAATGACGTACAGAATAATCACTTGCACAAAATATGTTATCTCACGTCTCGGAACACGATTATCGCAGAAAAGCCATGACGTGTTACTAAGCTCATCTTCCATGATAATGATACTTTTTCGTGAAACCCACACTTTTATTGAACAATCTGACTTTGTTTGATCCAAGAGTTAAAGGAATTTACCAACAATTCTTTTCTTTTTCCTTTAACACATGTTTTGATTACGCTTTCTATTATATACAGTACGTGGAGAGTGTATTATCACTAAAACACCCGCAGAGTGGAGATTCCACCCAACCAATAATTGCAAATTTGTTGCAAAGCATAACCAGCACAAGCAGCGTTTCAGCCAAGGGACCTCCGGGTTTAACCCGGAGGTCCATTGGCTGAAACATTGCTTGTATTTTTTGTCGATATGTTCAAAATTTGAAAGTAAAAGCTTGGGTGATAACTCCACTCCGCGGGTGATTTAGTTACAATCCACTCTCCACGTACTGTAGACAGTTTTTCGGCTACGTTTTGAAGTTCCTCTGTGTAAAATCCTCTTTCTAGTATCGTTCCATTATCATCCCTTAACCTGTATGTATAGGTTACAGCATAGAAAACGAGTGATATTGAATATACAATCGCGAGAGTTAGTTAACGAGGACTTGTCCGAGTAACTAGCTCGAGCGATTGTATGTTCAATATCACGAGTTTTTGTGCTGTAACCGACTTGTCACATTGATGTTTGCACAAACAATCAAAACACGAACAATCAAACACTCCACTGAACCCTTGTCTGACACGTGTCCATTCCCGTTTAATTAGTTAATTCCTTAAGCCAAACTTGCAAGACACATGAAGATTGATGGAAAGCAAGTGATATTACTTCATTTTTTCCGTTTCGTCATTGCGCTCAAAAGGTTGAGCGAGAAATTAAACGTTCCATTTATCATTTACACCCGGGTGTGCATTTCTTTCTTTAACTCTTTCAATAAAATCAAAAGTCAGGTAAATTCTCGTTTCTCTGTTCAAAACATTTTAGCACAGGTGCCCTTAATCTTTCCTCTCGGCTGTGTTTGTATTAGAACTGACAGGTTACACAATCACTGTCTATTGTTCCTTGATTGGTAAAAGTGTGGCGATATATGTTGAATATCACACATGCTCTAACCAACTCTTCGAAATATATCACACACTTTTAACAAAGGCGTGACGTCATAACTATGTGACAAGTGATTGGATGTTCCGGTATTATTTCTGCAATGGTAAAGAGTTCTTCTGTCCAGTTGGGCAAATACCCTTTTTCAAATGTTCATTTAACCTTACTAATTCTAACTCGGTCTCCTATTTTGTAGCATTGCTTAGATTCGACCGGGGATCCCTAAAGTCTCTACCAAATGTATTCTTGGTCGCTATTCTTCACCGAAGCTGGTGTCGTACCTATACTACGATGATAGGATTCATTGTATGACTCTGTCAAAGCCTGTATAGGAAAGGTTAATGTATTGTTCTTTGTAAAATATTTCCACATTTTTGTTTTGATAGTTCTGTTGAAACGTTCCACTACCATGCATTTTGTTTCGACATTACAGGTAGTAGAAAAGTCGACGTCATTCTTTTTTAACCCTTTACCTAACCTGAAAAGCAGACGACACTTGCAAAAATAATTCTTGAATAACTAATTTTTTTCATTTTTTGTCTCAAAAACATAGGTTATGACCCCTCGTTGGAACGAGCTCGACGAGCTCGTTCCAACGAGGGGTCATAACCTATGTTTTTGAGACAAAAAATGAAAAAAATAATGAAAATTAATTGGCGATTTTTGAGAATAGCGCTGGCCGATTTTGGCCGTTACGTCAGGTAAAGGGTTAAAAATCGCTGAAATTAAGCATTTTTAAATTCTCTTCCTTGATCTGTTTGTAACTTCAATAGCTTGCGCCCCGTATCGAAAAATGTCGTAAAAGCCTGAACGATAGATGCCCCTGATTTGTTTCCCAATGGGATTACTCATGCAAACTTGGAAAATACGTCGATACATGTAAGTAAAAAGTTAATCCCTTTATTGTGTTTACTAATATTTGAAAAGTGAACTAAATCCGCTTGCCATTGATAATCGATACCACTGGCCACTGTTTGCCTTCTGATAAAATTACGACGTACTGGTTTATGAAGTGTATTTGTATCTCCCCCCCCCCCCCCCCCCCACACCCTTTAACCAGTCTTCCACAGCTCTTTTCTGAAACACGTTTTAGGGCGGCCACACCCCCAAAACTACCTGAAGTGGTAGGTGTGTAGTAAAGCTCATCCAAACTCATAATGTTCCAGACACACTGCTAACAGGTGTATTTAAAAGGGAATCCATTTTTGAACGCGTTGATTTCTGCTCGTTGTTGGTTTAGGGAGTGGGGTAGTCATTTTCGGTGTGCGTTTATGCATAAAAGCCCATCGTTCTTTGTTTCCAATGAGAACTTGGGGCATATTACCGTGACGTAGTGCTTCACCTAAAACTTGCCAGCCTTCTGGTACAAACTTTTTGCGTTGTCTCAATAAGTCGTTAAGTAGATCTGTAATATTTGACCCTTCTACAGATTGATCTTTATATATTAGGCGCCCTTTATCGTCCCACATCAAGTTGGCAACGGCCTTCAAGCGCCCTAATAATAACCCAGCCTTTTTCTTCTCAGTTATGGGGACTGAATCCAAACTTTCGCGTTCGCTATCATGGGTGGGTTCTTCTTTTTCTTTTTTAATTTTGACAGTTGTTGGTTCGACTGATTTTTCATAGAATGTCAAATAACCTGCAGAATGTGATTGTACTTCGTGATTTTTTCAATTTCACTAAGCTTGGTCTGGTTCAAAATCTCTGTTAATTCTCTATCCAGTGAAGGGACCGCAGTATCATTCGGTCGCTTGTTAGATTCGTTTAAACGATCTAGCATACGGGGGTCCACCAAAACCATTTTCTTCGCATATTCTATTGTTATCCGAGTAACCCTTGCTAATACTTTCAGAACTGGTCCAATGACAGAACCCAGGAAACCTCTGGATTGTATAATCTGTCGGCGTACCTTATCTGAAGTGTTCTTTGCTAATTTTCTGACTTTTTGTTTATGTTGACGAAGCTTGGCTAAATAATATCTCGAAATAGGTACGTTTCCTGCTAAAATATTTTTGGCGCATTCGCAAACCGAAAGAACTAAATCTTGTTTGGCGTCCTTGACAACTTTTTTAATTCCAGCGGGCTTTGGACGACTAAGAACTTTGAGCGTTCCGATGTTGCGTCTTACACGGGCAGACATCATTATGAGGTAAACTTTCCAACACACCTCTTTTATACTCTCGTAATGTAGACGACCTTTGTCTCCCCCGTGAATATTCGTGATCTAAGCCTTAATCCCTCATTGGTTTGTTGCCTCAAATCGATTATTAACCCCCTGCACACTGATGTCAAAATATCTAAATTTCAGGGAGCAAATTTGTTCCATCATGTAATTAAAAATGTAATAAATTCCGTCTTGTTTGACAGAGCTCATTGAGCTCTGTCAAACAAGACTGAATTGGTTAAATTCCAAGTTGCATTTTGCGAAAAATGGCCACTTGAAATTTTGGTATTTTTACATCAGAGTGCAGGGGGTTATATAGCCAAACGGAACAGAAGTCACATTATCGAAAACTTCTCTTAAAAATTTTGTTTTCCCAGGATACATCTGCGTCGCTAAATGTGAAATCTGTGATCGGTCTATGGGGTTTTTTATAAAGGGTTAAGTAATGACAGTTTAGGACAGAGTGCGATGAAATTTTGTCGAATGGATTTTGTACTATGAATACTACACTGATGTTTCGATGATGTGATTGTTGCGTCAACAAACGCGCGACACGTTCATCTGTTTGTAACATCAGATCATCCAGTATAACGATGGAACTGGGTTTAAACTCTTGAGGAACTCCTTCCACAAATTCAACACCATTCAACGTGTCATACATGGGTTGCCATTCACCGAAACACCAAATACTATTTTGGGGGATAGGGAAAAAAGCCGAAGTCGAAGAAGGCTGCAGAAAAAGAGAATGCTGCAGAAGAGGGGTCTGATGATACAGATGTGCTGCCACATCTCCCGAAGCGAAGGCCAAGAAGCCCAGGGGAAAGTCAAAGTGAGAGACACCCCAACTTCAGCAACTTCCTAGAAGAATTCCTAGGAAGAATACTGAGACTGTGGCAGCAGATGAGCCAGAGCCTGGTCGACCGCAGACGGGCAGAAACAAGGCAGGCGCCGCTGCAGCTAGGCCTTCTACTTCCATCGCTCTCTCTGACAGCAACGAAGATAGTGACGGCTCCCTTGTGTCCCATACGTCAGGGGAGTCCAGGTCCGAGAGTGGTGGAGATGAAGGTGGAAGTGAAGGCGGCGCTGCCAAGAAAGGGAGAAAGACGACTGATCCTGCCACATTTTGTCGTGATAAAGAAGACGCCATACTAGACTTTGTGGAGGTACACCCAGCAATATGAAATCCTGCTGTTCCACAGTGGTTGTTGACTGACAAAAAGGGATGAAATAACAGAAATAGTGCAGACTAAACGTTAGAAGGTGAAAAAGTGGTGGAGCACAAATAAAGACAGGTATGTGCGAGAGCATAAGTTCAAGAAGAGTGGATCAGGCAGCAAGCCGCCTAGGCTGAGGATGCAGTGGCCGATGGCTAGATTTTCCTTCTATAGTGCTGCCGTAACTCACCACAATAAGACGATGATATCTCTGAAGACCAAGATTGCTGAAAGGGATGAACACTCAACACCTGACGAGGAACCTGATAGTGATCTGGACAGTGTACCACCAAAACAATAAAGAAGTCATCGGGTGTTAGCAGTGCAGGTGAGGTAATGGCACAGGTGAAGAAGCAGTTGGAAGAGGCTGAAACGCAACAAGCGGATCTAATGAGACCAAGGTGCGAGGAAGATTCCTTTGGCAGTTATGTGCAGTCGAGATTGACCGATGAAGAGTTTGAAAATGCAAGGGATGTGATTAATGAACTGATAGTGAATACCAGCCGAGCCAGACGCATGCGTCGCACTGCACCTTCAACAACAGCTGCAACTGAAATTTCCAGTAGAAGTTATCATGAAGCTCAACACTTCAGCCCGGTGAGTGACGCGGATACTCCGAGACATCCACACACCTGGCAAGGTACACCACAGTCCACAGTCAGAGATCCAGGTTCTGAAGTTCAGCACATGCAGAAACCATCTGAGCAATGGCAGCCTCCCCAACAGCAGTGGGTATCAGTACCGGACACTAGTGCATCCGTCTGGCAGAGTCAGAGCAAGGATTACATGTCCAGTTATTACTCTGGTGCTCTAATGGGGTAAACACAACTAGCTCGACCGGTGCCACCGCCTGTACTGCCGCCGCCACAGTCTGTAGTAGTGACCAACATTGTGCCAAGACCTCAACTGAGAATGCCAGATTTCCGCAGAAAGCAAGCATCAGCAGCCACAGTGACTGTACCATCACAACACCCCACGACACCACAGCAACTGAGACTTCCTCCCATCAATTTTGAGACCCCTTCTCCAATTGGTGCTGTCATATCACATGGCATGCATGTGGCTGGTGGTGACCAAGCGGATCCCTTTAATCTCAGTAACGTGTTGCCCCTCGACACCCCTGAACACGGCAGAAACACTGACAGGACCACACGAATCCAACAAGAGAAACCTCAGTGTAACTACTTCAGTCATTGATGTGGTCAAGGATTGAAGTAGTTACAGTTGTGAAAAGTGACAGTGACACTTTTCACAACTGACAAGTTGTGACACCCAAAGTGAAAATATACAGTGACAGTGACACTTTTCACAACTGAAAAGTTGTGACACCCCTCAAGAAGGGGTACCCCCCAAAGGGGACAATCCAAAAAAGATCCAACCCCAGAGTTGATTGTAAATAAAGTTGAAAAAAAGAAATGATTAAAAAATAAAAAAAATGATATTTTGTATCAGCCAGTGCCTCTGTCTGGGGGTGTACGCTGGGTACGTGGACAGGCCGAAACCACTACGTAATGTGTACGCAGTGGTACTTGTTTGTATGGGCAGGTGCACGAGGCTGTACGAAATGTGTACGAAATGTGTGCGCAATGTGTACGAGAGGTGCGACTACTGTGTTGGCTGCTCCGTACAAAGTGCCACCTTCACCATCTCGTACAGCCTCATACACATTACCTACTCATCACGTACACCCCGTACAGCCTCGTACTGCCTGCGTAGCTAACATACAGCCTGCGTAATAGTACTGTACGGCCTGCGTAATAGTACCGTACAACCTTCGTAATGGTACAGTACAGCCTGCGTAATAGTACCATACAGCCTGCATATTAGTACTGTACAATCTTCGTAATGGTACAGTACAGCCTGCATAATAGTACCATACAGCCTGCTTAATAGTACAGTACAGCCTGTGTAATGGTACAGTACATACTGCATAATAGTACCGCACAGCCTTCGTAATGGTACAGTACAGCTTGCATAATAGTACCATACAGCCTTCGTAATGGTACAGTAGTCTGCGTAATAGTACCATACAGCCTGCATAATAGTACCATACAGCCTGCATAATAGTACCGTACAGCCTGTGTAATAGTACCATACAGCCTGCATAATAGTAGTGTACAGCCTGTGTAATAGTACCGTACAGCCTTCATAATAATACCATACAGCCTGCATAACAATACTGTACAGCCTGCATAATAGTACCATACAGCCTGCATAATAGTACCATACAGCCTGCATAATAGTACCATACAGCCTTCATAATGGTACCATACAGCCCGCATATTAGTACCATACAGCCTGCATAATAGTACCGTAAGCCTTCGTAATAGAACCGTACAGCCTTCATAATAGTACCGTACAGCCTGCATAATAGAACCATACAGCCTGCATAATAGTACCATACAACCTTCGTAATAGTACCATACAGCCTGCATAATAGTACCATACAGCCTGCATAATAGTACCATACAGCCTGCATAATAGTACCATGCAGCCTGTATAATAGCACCGTACAGCCTGCGTAATAGTACCATACAGCCTGCATAATAGTACCATACAACCTTCGTAATAGTACTATACAGTCTGCATAATAGTACCATACAGCCTTCGTAATAGTACAGTACAGCCTGCATAATAGTACTATACAGCCTGCATGATAGTACCGTACAGCCTACATAATAGTACTGTACAGCCTGTGTAATAGTACCATACAGTCTGCATAGCTAATGTACAGCCTACATAATAGAAGGGGGGCAACAAAACAGTTGGCAATTAATAATAGACCAAAAAAGGGTTAAAAACTATACACCAAGACCTTAATGGTGATAATAATATGTGAAAAACACTGAATGCAAAGAGATTTTCAAAACTGACTGCAAATGAAGAAGAGACAGAATTCCCCAAAGAGGAATGGTGGCGCAGCGACAAATGCAGTGAGAAAAGGAAAACATCAGGAGATAAAAAAAGGGGCAAAAAAATAAATGTAACCCATGACCTATAGATTAAAGGGATTTCATTATTAACCTTTTGAGACTTTAATTATCCCGACGTTCAAAGGTCACTGGGAATTCAGTTTCTTCAACATTTTGACCCAGACAATTCAATTTGTTCACTAAAATACCTGAGTTTTGTGACACACGCCCCCCCCCCCCCCCCCCCCCCGAAAAAAAAAAATGAACATCTCGTCACTGGGAATTCAGTTTTTTCAATGTTTTTTCAAAATGTGACGTCAAACATTGGAAAGTACAAATAACAAGATATTTTTTACATTAGCAATTAACTGGTTGAGGGCTAGAGTATGTTTGGTGTGAATTTGTTATTCAAAGCGTGTTTTATTACAAATTACTGGAGAGTGCCCACAGGCACTCTCCAATAATTTGTAATAAAACAAATTTATGTAAACAAAATATTATTTGTGTTTGACTGAATATGAAATATAAGCAATGAAAGTGTTGGCTTTCGCTCTGGTTTTCTCATTTTTTGAAAGTGGCTTCTGACATTCAACCAGTTAAGAAGTCTTGACAGCAGGATTACATTAGTATTTTAAGCTGCGATAACATTTGGCTCAACGATTGTCACTGAGCACTATCCGGGAGAAAAAAGAAATGGAATTGAGGTTAAAAAATCGAAAAATAATAATAAAACATATGACCACAAAGTGTCAACGCGCTATTTGATTTCGTACGTCATAAGACGTACACAAGCTAAAAACTAAAGTGTTAAAAACTACACTTGAAGTGCTGTATTTAACACTTACTAAGTGCTGAACTAGCACTTTGTTCAAGCGTAGATATCCCAGAACTTGACAGGTGTTACAATAATACCACTTGACAAGTGTAATGTCGCGACACTTAAAAGGAAACAACGCAGATGACGCGGATCAGGCTCGAACTCTCGAGCCTGATCCGCGTCATCTGCTTGTGTCCTTTTATGTACCCACCAAGCGCAAATCAAATTATGGACGATTCTGGAAGAACCGCCGATGCTAGACACATGGGAAGTGCCATCCATTCAAGTTCCAGATGTCTGACGGTTGTAATGTCCAAGTGCTTAAAGCATTGCACTTTGAGTGTTAAAATCAAACCCTAAGAGTTAGAATGGGTTTAACACCTTGAAAGTGTCAGTTTTAACACTTTAGTTTTTAGTGTGCACAAGTATTAAAGGGTTAATAATAAAGGCTGAGAGTATAACTATCGTTATATAAATCAAGGGGCTCATAAAACTGACTAATAATAATTTTGTCTTACTGTAAAACTCGGAAAGACACCCGAAGATGAGGGGGGTAGGGCAATCTCATAGTCGAAAGGCTGAAAAATGGTCAATAAACAGAGAATGAGATACACACTAAAAACTAAAGTGTTAAAACTGACACTTTCAAGGTGTTAAACCCATTCTAACTCTTAGGGTTTGATTTTAACACTCAAAGTGCAATGCTTTAAGCAATTAGACATTACAATTGTCAGACATCTGAAACTTGAATGGTTGGCACTTCCCATGTGTCTAGCATTGGTGGTTCTTCCAGAATCGTCCATAATTTGATTTGCGCTTGGTGGGTACATAATTAAAAGGACACAACGCAGATGACGCGGATCAGGCTCGAGAGTTCGAGCCTGATCCGCGCCATCTGCGTTGTTACCTTTTAAGTGTCGCGACATTACACTTGTCAAGTGGTATTATTGTAACACCTGCTAAGTTCTGGGATATCTACACTTGAACAAAGTGCTAGTTCAGCACTTAGTAAGTGTTAAATACAGCACTTCAAGTGTAGTATTTAACACTTTAGTTTTTAGCGTGTAGATGGGGAAAATATTATCCAAGGGAAATCTTCAATATAGCCTGCTTCTCTTTAATCATAATTGTTTTGAGAATAGCGGGTGAAAAGGGCTTATTTTTCTTTTTACCTTTCACAGCAGATACGGGATTCAGAATACTGGTGTTTTTTGTTGTTGTTTTACTGGCAGATCTGCCTCTGGGTCCACGCTCCCCACTTGCAATCGGGGAGGCAACATCAGATGAAATTTCTAAGTCCCGTTTGAGTGAAGACAAGGGGACGCCCTCATCATCCACGGGCCGACAATCCGGAGAAGGAGGGGGATCACACGACGGGGGTATGATATCTGCTACCGGGGTAGCAATCATATAGACCCCCTCCTCCAACTGATCGCCGGCCTCACGGATGGCACACTCACGAATGTCCCCCTCATCATGCATGACAGCTTGTATAACATGAATCCTCGCGCTGGAGAAGTCTGAAGATTTTTCACTGGCTTCAATATCATCAATGAACTTTTCTGTGATAATAGTATAGTTTTCAGTTTCTGATTTTACAGAGAGAGATTGTTCAAGTTGCTTAGTGCAATCTAACTGTCCTTCACGAAGTTTGCGAATTTTATCCCTGATTTGTTCGGCATGATATCGCGGAATCTCCGGATCAGTATGAGGGTTCACATCATCAGTGGATATTACATATAATTTGGGCTCATCCCGCCCAGTTCTAGGTTCACCACGAAGAGTGTCAGCATAATTCCTATTATTAGCAGAATCGCGGCAGTCCTTTCAGATATGTCCTTCACAGCCACATTTGAGGCAGAGTGGGGCCCTACCAGGCATGGTAATTAGGCCCGTCCACCCCACACCTGCAACAAATGTGGAAGTCGGGAGCACTCCTCAATAAAGGCAGTAATAATAACTAACCGTAATCCTGAGGCTATGTCCTTGTTGAAAGAGGTCTTCAAATACCCTATTTCCTCCACTTTTTCCGAATGAGCCAAAGGCTTTCTTTACCGTTCTGTCAGGTACATGCAGAGGTAACCAGTGTACTTTTAGAGAACGTTTTTGTGAGATTCATGATGAGAGTGTACACAGTCTTTTCCTGTCCACAGTGGTGATATTTTGAAGTTTAAAAAAATCTTCTGCTACAGTCACTCGTGAAAACACAATATACCACTCATGCGTTGGACGGAGTTTATAAATGGCCTTAATTGAATCTTCCCGCACGTGAGGTTTGATTGTCTCATACAAAGATTTATCTGAAACTTCGAATGGATTCCAGCCTTGAACGGTGACGTTCACAGTGCAGGCCTGTAGGAAATATGACGAATGTTTATAGGTGTCCATGGCAACGGTCAAGGTCGTGACGAGTAACAACAGCAACATAGAAAGAAATTGCAAATTGATAATTTCACATCATTAAATAATGGAAATGGGTTTATAAAACCCACAGATGGAGAAGATCTGATTATGTTTTTTGTCCTCTCACTCTCATATAATCATGGAAAATATTGTTTTAAATTACTAGCTTATAAACAAAGTAACAAGACAATGTGGAAGTTATGAATGAATAAAAATAAAAGTGTTCAGAAAATACTCGATCAAATGATTTTGCAAGAATGATAAAAACTTCCAGTCTTTCTTGTCTTTTATTGTCACACACCGGATCACTCATCTATTCGCCACGCAGAAAATACTGCATGGCACGATCTGATTGGACAGTTGCTTGACCAATCAGATAACGCCTGCGTGGAATAAGTTTACAACATGCTTATCTATTGGTCACATGGAACATACCGCCGTGTGGAATGATCTGACTGGACAACTGTTTGGCCAATCAGACACCGCCGCGATCTAACTGGATTATCAAACAACTGCGACGTGACACCATCTTATCTCTGACATAATCAAACAGTGTACCTGAGTGTACATGGTCTTTATCATATTAAGCTTCTTATAAACAAAGGAGACCTTTATCATAATACCTTTATCTATGACATAATCAAACATACCAGTTGTCCCTTAGCTCTGTCTTAATCACCTTTATCTATGCAATACTTAGACAAAGACCAGATGTTCTCTATCATAATTCCTTTATGACATGTCTAAACAAATCAGGTAGTCTTCAAATTAATCTTTTTGTTTGTAGTTACATGTACATGTCCTTGACAACATTTACCTTAGATACACCAACAGAGCTCGAAATTTACGTGGGGGAAGGGGAGGGGAAACTCTTTGTTAGTACTCAATGGAAGCCTCAGTTTGGAAGACTCCCAGCTTTGGCCTAGCCCTGGAAAGAGGGAGGAACAGCCCAGGGATTTGGTGGGGATGGACTGTGTTTTGGGGAGGGGGAGTACCCGGAGAGAATCACTGAGCAACGACGAACAGCTGCCAGCTCCCTAACATCGTTAATCCGCACTGCAGCACAGGCAGGGTTAGATTGGTTGAAGACATGCGCACCATCGACGTGCAGTACACCTCAGTACACGGCTTCATCGTGCCCCCATGTGGACTTTATAATTTCAAAACTTCGCTGATTTAGTGCTCTTGGGAATATGGGATTAAGCATACCGACCATTACACCGCAACGTTCAATACAACAAAAATTAAAATGATAGTATTGTTTTACTACGCTTGGCGAAAAAAGTGGAGGGGTAAGTACCCCCACATACCCCTCCATGACACCGCCACTGACCGCGATCCCCAGTTATCCGTTAAATAGAGAACAAAGACGAATGCACTGCGAAGTATATTATTATTACAAAACGTTCCACAAACCTTGCTGTGAGGATATTTATAACTGCAACACAAAACCATGCATTGATGCGTCACTGTTCAAATTACATTCATTATACTTCACCGTGTGGCAAAACTCGAAGGCAATGAATAATGGATGTGACTGGAATTTTATATTTTAAGTAACCTGTAGCTCTTTGTTGATCCATAGGTGTATATTGTGATCATTCAGAATGATTTATACGAGGAAAATAAAGTACAAGTGCGCGGTCCTATCTTCCTCACGGGAATGGACTGGATCTACGTGGAAGTGATGAAAAAGGTTTGCCTGTTAATTACGCAATGGCTGCCCCTTGTAACCATTTACCCTACGCACAGAATATCAAAATGTATTATTTTAACTGTGTTTTAAAATTAAAAAAAAAAGTATCCATAAAATCTTCTCACGTGACCCCTCATTGGATTGTTCCCTACGAGCTCTTTCCAAAGAGAGGTCACATGAGATGGTTTTGTGGAAAATATTTTTGAAAATGTTTGTTTTTTCACCTGCAAAATTTGCATTTTACGCGGATGCGACCAATTCTTTAGGTAGGGTTAACCCTTTAACCATGGTAACGACCTTAACAAACCAGCTCTTTACACAAAAATCACCATTTATTCAAATTTCATTATTTTTCATTTTTTACCTCAAAACATAGCCTATGACCCCCTCGTTGGAACGAACCTGTTGAGACCGTTCCACTAGGGACCACAAGCTCTTTTGGGAGCCACAAATTGGAAATTGTAAGTTTTTCAAGAATTGTTGCTGAAAGCAAGTATGATCTTTAAATGGTGAATTTTTTCCTCCAATGAGCTTGCAATAATGTGTGAGGATCTGACGATTCTTTACTTTCGACTAATAATAATAATTGTTTAGCTTTCCGGTGATTTGCTGCGGTCCTCTAACAGTCGAGTATGGATATGTACGGTACCTGACGGTGAATTAACCCTTAGAAGCCGGGGAATCAGAAGAAATTTATTCAACATGACATACCGCGGAAACCTTACAGTAAAATAGGTGCTTCTAGTTAAGTGTCGTCTGCCTATTCAGGCAGACGACACTTGACTAGAAACACCTGCTCAATGTTTAATTCTCCCCCAGCCCAAAGATAGCCGAACCGTCACAGCCAGATTACCAGCCGTATTACATCACAAGCACTAAAACTCGACTTCGGGCTTTTAAGAGCTGAGTCCACTGGATATTTTCACTGATCCGGTTTGTCCTTGCCAATTTAATTAACCCTCTTGGAAGGTGATTTTAATTCTAGTGTCGCTTTAATGGCATCTTTTGGAACTTTTTGATTAATTTGATTTTGCGCTTTACCGTAGAATGTGGGTAACATTCACACAAGCAGGGTTACCATTGGTTGAGACAAGTGCACCATCGACGAGCTGTTCGTCTTAGTACACAGCGCCACTGTACCCCCACGTGGACAATCGGGATTAAGTGACTTGCCCAAGGACATAACGCAGTTTCCCTGGCGGGGATCGAAAAGTAGACCTTTCGGTTTGAAGTCCAATGCCGTATCCACTGCTCTACCTCGCGAACTTAACGCTTTACCCAACGCAGACGATATCAAAATTTATTATTTTAAATATCATTTTTTCAACGAGCTCGTTCCAACGAGGGGTCAAATGTAGGGCTGTCACGATTATTCCATTAATCGACTATTGATCGGTCACGGCGAAATCGATTAGTATTTTTCGTTGTCGAATAATCGGTAAATTGTATCCCGTTTTAGACGTTTAATAATTAAAAAAAAAATTGATGAAAAAAAACCTATTGTTTCTGAAGGTAAAGAGTTAAGAACATCGATGTTAAACCCCAAGAAGCCGTTGGAAGCAATAGACTTCCAGGTACATTCATCAAAGCTTTGATGTTCTGAACTTTTGAACCGTCAGTGTAATAATCAAGACCGGTCAGTAGTTGCGAAGTTCGCAACTGCCGACCGGTCTTGATTGTCACACTGACGGTTCAAAAGTTCAGAACATCAAA
Source organism: Pictodentalium vernedei (assembly GCA_031216915.1). Lineage (NCBI taxonomy): Eukaryota > Metazoa > Mollusca > Scaphopoda > Dentaliida > Dentaliidae > Pictodentalium > Pictodentalium vernedei. Next base: position 503,466,112 of record CM062293.1, read on the forward strand.
GCTTTGAATGTACCTAAAAAAGGATCGTCTTCGTTGTTTCCATGAGGTAAGTCAGCTGACTTGAACTTCATTTTTATCGACTTCAAAGAGAGGGAGGGGGGGGGGGGGGGCATTTAGGTACGATTAATGGATTATCATCGATTATTTGCGACGATTAATCGATTCCTAAATTTAAAAATCGTGACAGCCCTAGTCAAATGATATGGTTTTGTTGAAATTTTTTGAGACATAATATTTTTTCGACTGCTGAATTTGCATATTACGCGGGCGGATACGGCCGATTCGTTGGGTAAAGGGTTAACGCTCTCCGGAGGTGATTTTATTTCTCGTGTTAGTTCATTGGCATCTTTTGGAACTTTTGGATAATTTGATTTTTCGTCTTACCGTAGAATACGTATACCTTCAACATAATTGTTTCATAATAGTTTATTGGAGAAGACATTCTCCAATAAAATGTATTTAAATAATTATTATAAACCCGTATCGTGCTCAATTGCGACATGTACTATTGTCAAATCTAAAATCCATTTTCACTATTTTTTTAATCCTTTCGGTCTACCTAGCACCAATAACAAACGACGCCTATCTGCACGAGCGGCGAAAGCTCGATAAAAGTGGAGGGGCACAAATTTACAATGCTACCATGGTTCGACCCAGTGTGAGATAGGTTACAATCGTATATCGGTAAATGTAACATAACTCGTTAATGTCTCTCGTTTAGATTCATATTCCGCTGTGTGGTCACTGTCTTGTCCGTTTCTTCTACTTCAACAACCTTTCAACCCGAAGGCTAGCCCTCGGGTTAGAAGATAGTTGAAGCAGAATAAATGGACCGGAACGACGGAGAGTGGGATTCTTTGTTTGGATTTGTAAATAATGTTACAGGAATGCCTAACACATTTGTATGCGCCCATTTTAACTCTTTGTGTAACTGCGAAACATATCCGTGGAAAAAAACTGGAGGGGCACGTGCCTCCCTGTGCCCCCTCACTCCACCGCCCCTGCTTATGTGCAGGGGCATCGCGAAGATTGCCGTTAAAGCGGGAGGGTGTAAACATGATTTGTCCCGACTGTTCGAATATTCGAACTCCACCATGGCACTCTTTCGTTGAATGCATACTTTATAATACAGTCCACACAACAGTCTTTCTGGATTAAAATTAACTCTTTGACTAACATGAAAAGCAGACGACACTTTCAAACAAAATTCTTGAATAATTTTTTTTTCATTTTGTCTCCAAAACATAGGTTTGACCCCTCATTGGAACGGGCTCGACGAGCTCTTTCCAAAGAGGGGTCACAACCTATGTTTTGGAGACAAAAATGAAAATATAATGAAAATTAATTGGCGTTTTTTGAGAATAGCGCTGGCCGGTTTTTCACGTTACGTTGGGTAAAGGGTTAAAAAAAAACATGTAAAACTTCTAAAATTCATGTTTAAGCATGATGACTTGGAAGCAATGACATTTATACAAGAATGCCAGTGAATTTTCCTTGATATCATGATTACGAAAATGTCTATTGTCTAAAAAGCCAAACAAAATAAAATGAAAAAAGAATAAATAAAAAAAAAGAAAGAAAATAAATGGAAATATGACGGCCAGTTCCACAAGTATTTACCATTACTGTCTCTGGCTTCTACTTCTATCACAATGTAACGGTCTTTTATGTCAGAGACATAGAATGTACACTCTAAAATCGGTTGGGTTAAAAATCAACCCAAATCGACTGGGTTGAGTGAATATGAACCCAATTTGGGTTCATATTCACTCAACCCTTTCGATTTGGGTTGATTTTTAACCCAACCGATTTAGAGTGTAGATCTTGTATTGGAGGGACAAAATATGATCAACTAGGAACGCAGGTGGCGCTCAGAGACTGCCGACGGAACCCAAGTGCAATTGTATATCTCACTATATTAACCCAGTTAGACGCAGGGGGCGTCGCAAAGACGAACAATTGATGTTGGATGGTAAACATGATTTGTCCTGACAATGAGGGCTAAAGTCCCGACTGATGAAATATTTCAACTTCATCACCAAAGCATGCTTTCATAAAATCGGCTGATAACGAATGCCGAATAAAGAACTGGGAATAAGTAACAGTTGTCATGGCCGTCAAATTATGTATATTTATATGTGTGTACATAGTTACAGATTATTGTCAGGCACTACATACGTGTGTTATTAGATAACTGACAGTTAAAAGTTTGTATTCGATACATTCTACCCCATTAAATTAAGCTCCTGCAGCTCAGTGTGATGGAATATAATGGATTCAGTTCTATATTCTATCTAGTATTTCATCTAGCGCCGTTATTAGATGACGTTCAGTTAAAAGGTTGTCTTCAATGCATCGCGAAGACTTCCGGTTGGCGGAGGGTATAAACCTGATTTGTACCGACTGTGATGGCGCAAATCCCGACTGTTGCAATATCAGTAGTAGATGTGGAGAATAATGGAGATCATGCCATATTGGGGGAGGGGGTCGTATGGGATCCGGGATGTGACGTCATGTCACGTGACCCAGTTACGCCATGTTTGGTTGTCATGGTAGCCCGCGTGAGCGGCCATGCTGTGACGTCATCCCCATCGTGAGACGCGGCCTTAGTGCACACGTGTTTCGTCGTCCATTTTGTCTGCTGGAGGCCGCCATTTTGGTTACTATGATAACTCATGGTTGTTATGTGATCCAAAAGGCCTACAATAGAAAGGGGTATGTTCTGTTGGTATGTTCGATTGAATAGGAATAGTTTGCGGCTTCGGATACTTTTTAGAATTACGCAAATGGACTCGGTAATGTCACAAAACTCCAGAACCCTCGATTTCTTCAAGAATCCTACTTATAAGCGCATAGTGCCATACGGTCGTAAATAGTTCGGGATGTGTTCGGAGGAGGGTAAGATCGATTGAACTAGAGTACATATAATTGCCACAGACAACCCGACAATCCCGTCAAATCACCAATACGGACTTGCCAAAGCCACTATCTAGGGTTATAATAGTAGTTTGCAAGTTCTGATTTCTCGTTTACTTCGTAGAATTACCCAAACAGACCCGAAAAACGACATTCATTTGTTCAGATTTCGGGGTTGTCCATAATCAGCCTTCCCTCTTATCCTCATCTGGGTATCGAATGACCACGTCCCGTAGCACCTCATTTTCAGCAACCCCAACTAACTAACAACAATCCTTCGGCGCCCATTTCTATTGTATGAGGCCATAAAGCTAGAAATTCCATTTACTGAATGCTTTTTTTAATGGAATCTCATTTTTTGAAAACGTCTGTGGTCAGAGAATCCCCTTTTCTGAGATAAGGATACGAGAGATGCTAGATTATACCACACTGAGGGTTTTCTTCGTGGCCCTCAAGTTCTCATACGATAAAAAAGGGGTGTCGAAGGCTAGTTGTTTATTAATCAAGAGTGCTGAAAATGGGGGTGCCACGGGTCGTCGTCATTCGATACCAGATGAGGATAAGAGGGAAGGCAGATTATACCGTATTGGGAGATTTCTTCTCGGCCCTCGTGGCGGCATACGACAAAAAGGGGCGCAGAAGGCTAGTTGTTTATTTGTTAGGGATGCTGGAATTTAGGTGCCTCAAGACGGGGTCATTTGATACAAAGATGTGGATTAGAGGGAAGGCAGATTATACCTCATTGAGGGATTTCTGTATGGCACTCATGGCCTCATACGTTAAAAAGAGTGCCAAAGGCCTGTAGTTTGTTAGTTAGGAGTGCTGGAATTGGGGTGCCACGGGGTGTGGCATTTAAATACCCAGATGAGGATACGAAACGTGAGAGAAGTAATTAATCTATGGCTTATTTGCCGGATAAGATTCGAGCCATTCGAGCAAAACTTGTCCCTGCTCGAATCTCGATTGGCTCTTAGCTTTGGGAATCCTATAGGACTTCGTTATACACAGGCGAGATAACCAGGAATATGTACAGATTAAAGGAAATGAAGGATTGGTGGTTTTGAGACTTGGACGAGAGCAGAGATCATGACTGGTACAGAGATAACAAGGACTAGAGAGACTGCTAGGATAGTCAGAATCGGGCCAGTTATAGACAAAAGATAGATACCGAGGATTCCAAAGGAATCCGAACTAGATAAATAAGAACTAAACGAAGATTCTGGGTAATTAGATTGACTTTTATACAAAGGAACGCACCTGATAGAACAACACGCTACTCTCAAGAGAGGACTACCCAGTAATCCGAATAAAATAAAGTTGTTTTTGGTGATATGAAGGTATTGTCGGGCCTATATTGGGAAATCTACAAAGCAAATAAGGAATCAGAACCTTCAATCTACTCTTATACACAGGAACGTGCCTTATAGCACAACATGCTACAATTATAAGCCCTAGACTGTGGCTTTGCCAAGACCGTATTGGTGATTTGGAGGGATTGTCGGGTTGTTTGTAGTAATTAAACGTACTCTTGTTCAATCAAACTTACATTCCCTCGAAACACACTCCGAACTATTTAGGGTCCTATGGCACTGTACGCTACTCTTATAAGTAGGATTCTTGAAGAATCTGAGGGTTCTGTGGTTTTGTGGACACGTGTTTATTTGGGTAATTCTACGAAGTATCCGTGCCAGCAGACTACTCCTGTTGAATCGAACACAGACACAGAACATACCCTCTTCCTATTGTAGGCCGTTTTGTCACATAGCAACCACATGCAATCATAGAAACCAAGATCACAGCCCCCAGTATACAAAATGGACGACGGAAACAAGTGTCACCCTAAAAACACGCGCTGCGCATGCGCGCTAAGACACTTATGGCTATGGGATGACGTCAAAACATGGCCGCTCACGTGGGCTACCAGGACAAACAAACATGTCGTAACTAGGTCACGTGGCAGGACGTCACTTCCGCCCCCCCCCCCCTCCAAATGGCACGATCCCATATCTCCTGCTACTAATATTCCAACTACATCACGAAGGCATGCCTTGATGGTATAATTGGAATATTAGTCAGTCGGGATTATGCTTAAAATAAAAAAAAAATCTTCATCATAATGTATGTTTTGGAGGTATAAAATATATATGTAGTAGTCGTGTGGCAACGCCTTATTTAATTAACAAATATCGGTACTCCAAATCGGTCATGCTGCGCCCCCAAATGCCCGAAATGGATACCAGATATCTCCACTTGTAGGGCCGACTGTGTTTGTGATATCAGTCCAAGTATCAAATTAACCAGGGACGTGACAACCGTTACTTATTCCAAGTTCCTTATTCGAAATTCGTCATCAACCGATAAAATCGGCTGATAAGGAATGCCGAATAAGGAACAGGGAACAGACGACAGTTCGTCCCCTGAGTTCCAATGCGTTCTATGTGCCTACTGGCACATAGAACACATTGGAACTCAGGGGGCGAGTTGTCAAGTCCATAAATTAATCCTGTCTCATTAAGAAAGTGCACGATTACCTGCAAGAGCGTATCTACCACCAATGCAAATGAAAATGTCCTGGATGGAAAATTATGAGCGGGGGGACATCCCTTAAACTCCCATTAGTGACCCCCTATTAAATTCACGTGCTAAATTGTATTCCGGATATTGTTTATTTCAGTCTCGAACTCTACACTGCGACCCTCGGGACATGCCTATATTTTCTGCACCTGGAATGTTCCTGTATGAAATTTCACAGGAGTTTAAGAGCAGACATGTCTTAAACTGACACGAGCCAAATAAAATAAACTTGTGCTGGTTACTCAGAACCGACAAATCGGTAAACCTTTGATTTATTGGACCAACTGTTTTCTTGCTATGCTATACATAGCATATTCTATTAAAAATGAAATTCATTTCCTGTCTTACCTTATCACACAGCTCACATATTCGCCTGAATCTATGTGTTTTCTGTTCTTTGGCATGTGCCTATCCATCTCCATTCTAAGATTATGAGCACTAATTCTGAGTTGGCATAAGGTTTTACTGGAATCGAAATCACTCAGTTTCAAATATAGCTCCTTTTGAAATTATCTTACCCGCAGGGGCGTAGGAAGCTTAAATATTGGGGGGGGGGGGGGGGGGGAGTATTGTAAACGGGAGCTTGTAGGGGACAGCACGGTCGCCTTTGGCGGCCCGCTCTGCGTAGGCAAACCCGGGAGAGAGTGCGGGAGGGGGATACCGGAAAAATTTGCGACATATGAACTACTGAGAACCATTTCCTCGCCTCTCAAGTGAAAAAATCAAGGTATAGTTGTTGTTAATGTTTGGTCTTTATCCCTTTTACAAACATGAAAAGCAGACGACACTTACAAAACAATTCTTGAATAACTATTTTTTTTTCATTTTTTGTCTCCAAAACATAGGTTATGACCCTCATTGGAACGAGCTCGACGAGCTCGTTCCAATGAGGGGTCATAACCTATGTTTTGGAGACAAAAAATGAAAAAATCATGGAAATTGATTGGCGATTTTTGAGAATAGCGCTGGCCGATTTTAAACGTTACGTTGGGTAAAGGGCTAAAGGAGGATGTATGTCAGAGAGGAAGATGTTAACCTGTTGAGCGTCAAATCAGTCATTTCCGATCAGATCAGATTCTTTATTCGCGATATACATATATGTATGATGTAAACAAAAATAAAGATTATACATGAGTAACAGATAACATACCGTGGGAAGTGGCATAGCCAGATTGGCTGTCTACCTGCCACCACCTAAAGGAAACAGAACTTGCGAACAGACTGTGACTAGATGAGTAAACATGGGTCGATTAATCCGGTCTATGATAGGGATGCTGGTTTTCCGGTCCTTGGGTCGAAACTACGTTCAAGTGTGAGAAGCTAGGCTAAAGAGCCAGCGGGAGGGTGGTGTTTCTGTTTAGGCATGTCAGTAACATCGGTTACCAACTTTTCTATATGCACTGCAAATGGTGTAGATCATACAGTTTTTATGTGTGCCTGTATGATGTAGAATATGCAGATGTATGTGGTTATTTTCGTGTAGATGCTAGATATGATTTACAAAGTTTTGGCATTTTTTTTATTTTTTTGGGGGGGGGGGTTAAATACCCCCTTACCCCTCGGGTCCTACGCCACTGCTTATATGTAAGTAGAAATCTAATTTGTTCTCAGCATTTGAGAGATGTAATGTTCGAATTGTGTGTCACTCACTCATATATCAAATATTTCACATGCTCAAGTGTAACATTAATGATAGCTTCTTCTCTGATTTTCTATTTTTTTTAATATTGAGATTACTTTGGTATTCTAAGAAATAACACAGTTTTTTGATCTTCTCTTCTTGAATAGAGCGAAATGCATTATATAATAAAGGATGAGCATGATGATACATGTATAGCCTGTGAAATATGAAATTGAAGATCGTACTATTTTGGTGTATAATAGAAATTGTCCAACTACTGACAACACTGCTATGTGTGAGCTCGCTGTACTTACTATCTGCATTAGCGAATATGCAGGCGATCAGCAATGTTATCAGCACAGATCATGCTAAATGGGTTAATATGAGTTCATGCTTTCTCTACTGATTTGCGAGCAGGGTTATTACCTCCCCAAAGTTCTACTCCATATAACAAAATTAGTATCATCACGCTAAAAACTAGTGTTAAAAACTACACTTGAAGTGCTGTATTTAACACTTACTAAGTGCTGAACTAGCTCTTTGTTCAAGTGTAGATATACCAGAACTTGACAGGTGTTGCAATAATACCACTTGACAAGTGTAATGTCGCGACACTTAAAAGGAAAGAAAGCAGATGACGCGGATCAGGCTCGAACTCTCGAGCCTGATCCGCGTCATCTGCGTTGTGTCCTTTTATTTATGTGCCCACCAAGCGCAAATCAAATTATGGACGATTCTGGAAGAACCACCAATGCTGGACACATGGGAAGTGCCATCCATTCAAGTTTCAGATGTCTGACGATTGTAATGTCTAAGTGCTTAAAGCATTGCACTTTGAGTGTTAAAATCAAACCCTAAGAGTTAGAATGGGTTTAACACCTTGAAAGTGTCAGTTTTAACACTTTAGTTTTTAGTGTGTTGGTGTTATCAAATAGATGCAGCATTATTTTAATAGACGATCTTGCACTAGACATTATTTTCATTATTTTAAAGGAGGCTCTAAGTATTCTATTATACAAGTCTTATCTACACTGTGTGAATATAACAGTAGCTTGAAAGATAAGACCTAAGTATTCATATTCAATGCTCTGATTTTTTGTATATTATAAGTTATCTCCGCCAACATTTATGGTACAAGGAGATTTAATACCTGGATGTTGGTTTTTAAACACCGAGCCGCAGACGAAGTGTTTAGATGAGACATCCGGGTATTAAATCTCCATATGCCATTACATGTTGGCGGAGATAACGTTTTGTTCCATTTGAAACACAATAGAAATGTAGTGGAAACAAATTTGTGGACGCGTTTCGCACGCTCCGCAGTCAGTTGGACCAAACCCGTCAATAATTGGTTTGTTTTCACAAACACAAAAGACAACAGATAGAGTTACACCCCTTTCACCTGGAAACGCATAAACACATCGGCTCTTTTGTTATTAGATTCGCTCTTATTTCATTTTTTAGAGTTGTTTGATTTATTTATTCGACTATTTAATTTAAAACAGCAAAATATGATGGAATTGTCGGAAATCTAAAGAGATTTGTGACTGTTTTCAGGTTTTTTGGTTCGATTTTTATATCGAGGAGAGCAAAAGCGAAAACCTCATTTAAACCATATACCCCCGATGTTTCGCGTGCGTTTATACCCTGGATGTTTCACGCTCTCATATACCTTGGATGTTGGGTGCACCATTTGCCATGGTTATTTGTCCAAAGCATTCTGACCAATCGAAAGACCGAATTTATCGGCATTTAGGGACAAAATCCCTTATCCAGCTGGTCTCATCCAAAAAACTAAACGGATAAGAATTCCATTTGCGGAATCCATTTTTGAGAATCCCTTTTTGGAAAATGTCTGTGACTCTGGAATCCTTTTTTCTGAAATGAATCGAAGGGGTCGTATGTGGAGTTACTCTATCGAATAATTGCTCTATAGCATATTTGATTCGAGTCGCCCGAGCAGTATGCGGAGTCACTCGATCGGGCCATTACTCTATAGCACATTTGCTCGAAGGGATTCGAGTCGTTCGAGCAATGACATTTCAGTAATTTCTCGATAGCTTATTGGGAGAATTTGGGATAGGTATGTCTTGGGTGGCCTAGAAGGTTGGGCCAAACAGGTAATAGTATCCTCATATAAGTATCCTATAAAGGGTGTCCTTGAAAGGTATCCACAAGTAATATATTGCCATTGTCATGTCTCAAATACTGAGGCTAAGAGTTGGATGTGCGAGTCTCTCGAACGAGCAATTGCTCTATAGCTCATTTGCTCGATGGGATTCGAGTAGTTCGAGCAGTATGTGGAATCACTCCATCGAGCAATTGCTCGACAGCTCATTTGTTCGACCAGATTCGAGTCGTTCAAGCAATGACATCAGTAACTACTCAGGTTTCTTTTGGACTTGAGAATCATAGATGCCATTGTTGTACATACGGGAGATAACTCTGTATAGTTAGGTACAGATTATGGAAAATCAAGCAATCTGATTAGTTACCTGCAATAAAGTGAACTAATTGGATAAATGAAACAAGAACAAGAGTACTTGGAATGGGGGTGAGGACTGACCAGAACAGGCCAGAAACCCTATTTACAGTAACAAAACTGTTCCAATTGGCAGGCTCTTCTACTCAGCTGGAGTATACTCCAGAATAAACGAACAAGGATCTAGACAGAATTTATAACATAGATACTAGATTTAAGATAGAAGCAGAGGATTCTGAAAGAATCCAAACTAATACAACTTATTGGGTCTATTTGGGTAATTAGATATACTCTATTTCGATCAAACCTACCCTCGGGGCCCATCAGTACTATAACGTGCTACTATTATAAGCCATGGTATGACGGTCCTAAAAAGGATTCTTGAAGAATCCGTAGTAAATAAAGTCGTTTTCGGTGATTTGGAGGGATTGTCGATGATTTGGGGTAATTCTACGAATCCGGAAATTACTCGTGTACATAGGAACATACCCAGCGAACATACTCATGTCTTGTTGTAAGCCTCTGGGTAACATAGCAACCACGTGCTACCATAGAAACCAAGATGGCGGCCTCCTTTACACACAATGTCCGACGGAAACACGTATCATCCTAACAACACGCGCTGTGCATGCGCACTGTGGCCACGTATCACTATGGGGATGACGTCACAAGATGGCCGGTCACGCAGGCTACCGTGACAACCAAACATGACGTCACTAGGTCACGTGACATGGTGTCACATATGACCGCCCCGCATGAGATTCCCCAATGAGGGCCGATCCATCGCTATCCTACTACTTATTACCGAGCCTCGATTCAGATATTTTGCTCCTCCCCTCAGATAGTTTGCTCTTGTTTCGTCTGCTCATCCACTACCATTTTTTTCTTCGCGCATTTATGCATACCGGCTTGAAAGGATTTAGTTGTTAACATTTTGTATAAGAATCATTTTATAATTTTTCTTTTTCATTCTGAGAAGAGTTCTATACTGGCGAAATAACTGGCAGCTTTCGTCCTATTGAATGGCAAATCTGCCATTTTCCTTGCCTTATATTCTAGTGTCCATCCCTCAGTTCTCCATCAAACCAATTTTTATCCCGTTGGCGCTTGTTTGGTTTAGAGTGTTTGATCGTCAGTGATATGTTGGCAACTTTTATTTTTAAATTTTGTAGATTTTCCAGGTGCCTGACTAATATGTTTTGTAGAGAAGGAGGCATTTTGGAATTCATTTATTTCTTTAATGATTGCTAGATTGCTAAGTGCATGCTGAAATTTATGTTGGTGGATATACTTGGAGCTAGAGTCTGATTAGGTTTAGAATGTTTCATTGCTTTAATTCTGAATGGGTTGGATATAATACTTTTGAGACTGCAATGACAGTCAGATAAAGTAGGTATAAAAGGGGAAACTTGGAAGTTTAGAACCCGATTCAACAGTTTAGGAGAGACGACCATATAATCAGACACACACCATTAGGCTTGTAACATGTGGGACTACTAATTGTGTTTTCCTTGTTTGCCAACAACCGAATCAAAGCTGTTCCCAATAATCAACTGTGTTGAGATAAGTGACCCATTTATGATTTGGTCGGGGTGGTCGGTAATAACAAAATCGGGTACTCTTCCTGTACAAGAATTAAAGTACCCACAAACCATGGTGCTGCCCTTTTTGGAAAATGTGTTTATGATGTCTGTTAGTAATACAATATTACATTCAGAAATGTGTTTAAGGAAATATGGGTCATTGTATTTTTATACATCCCAGAGGTTTGACCACCAACATTCTAGGATAAACTTTTCAGTTCATGGGTCAACTTACTGTTAAAAAATTTCTAAATAGTTTTTTTGGATGAGACCAGTTGGATAAGGGATTTTGTTCCTAAATCCCGATAAATTCAGTCTTTTGATTGGTCAAAATGCTATGGACCAACAGCCATGGCAAAGGATATGAGAGCGTGTGGTCGGCCTGTTTGCAGTCAGTTCCGGGATTGCAGTAAGTTCTCGAATAGCAGTAAGTAACTTTGCGGAAGTTCCTCGGTGTGCGCGAAGGTGTTATAAATCATTTGTCTTGTTGGTACTTAACTGGATTACAGTATTGTCACCTACATTATTTATTTATTGGTGTTTAACGTCACATACTTATGCACAATGGCTGATCATGACCGTGACAGTTTTACGGGACGAGGAAGCCGGAGTACCCGGAGAGAACCACCGAGCAACGACGAGCAGCTGCCAACTTCCCGACATCGTAACTCCGCACTGCAGCACAGCCAGGGTTAGAACGGTTGAAGACATGCGCACCATTGACGTGCAATACGACTTAGTACACGGCGTCATCGTGCCCCCATGTGGACAATCGGGGTTAAGTGCCTTGCCCAAGGACACAACGTGGGAGTCCGAATCGATCGCTCAGACGGTCACCCATCCGAGGATTAACGGGGTTCGACGTTGCTTAACTTCGGTGATCTGGCGAGAACAGGTTACCGCAACGCCACCGCGCCCCCTGTCACCTACATTACTTTATTTGTTAATAGTTGATTTTTTATTGATTGCACCCAGCATTTTTGTGTGAGATTTCCCTTGCGACGTGAATAACGTATTTGTATTAATTCTTCCAGAGGATTTCCCTAGCGACTCGAATAACTTTATTTGCTAATGAATCCACGAGGGTCGGATACGGGGGCCAAAAATCTTATTTGAATGAATGAAAAGTTTCAGCGCACCGAAGGCACACAGGGGCACTGTGGGGTTTAAATCCCATGCGACCCGAATAACATTATTTGCTTTTGAATCTACGAGAGATGAATGAAAGTTTTCAGCGCGCCGAAGGCGCACAGGGACGATGCGGGATTGAAATCCCTTACGACCCGAATAACTTTATTTGCTTATGAATCTACGAGAGTCAGAAGCGAGGGCCAGTAATCTTATTTGATTTGAGAGTGCGCGGTGAGGTAATGTGTTCGGATCCCCGAGAACCTCGAACTGGAAGGTGACTATGAGTTGTTCATAACTATAAGAATTCTGCTCTGTGTTTGCTTGGAGACGTGGGCATATTTATGGTAATACTCAAACCGCAGTTTGATGGTTGTTTTAGAAAAAGAAAAAAAAGAAAGAACCTAAAACAGTTGCTGGTTTGGGAGCAGCCCCAGCATATTATCCATAATGGTTACCGTTACAAAACTAAAAACATCCACCAATATGTGTGTTTGAATGCTTGGAGTCATCCATCAGCCCATAAGGGAGAGTGGATACTGAGACTTGGCCATCTGGTCTGCCTTCGAGGGAACAGATGACGTGGTGACGGGAAGGAACAAAAATAAAAACTCAAAACAAAACCTCACAGACACACACCCAAAAGCCCTTAACTGGTAGAGTACTGGAAGCCCATATTTGGGCTTTACTCTAAAGTGTCAGTACCAGCACTTGAAGGTTTCATATTTTGTGGATGTTGTTCATACCTCCTTTGAAGTGAAATTATTTAGTCTGTTAGGATTTGCCTTGTTACAATTTATGGGAGAGTGCCTATTGGCACTCTCCCATAAATTATAACTTGGCAAACGTATGTGAACAAATTTTGATGACCCAAAATAATTCAGCACTCTACCAGTTAAAAGGGCTGTTATATCTTTACTCATGTGTTTATTTATTTAAAATGTACACTGGACTCAGCCATGTTAGCTTGTTTCAATCCTTGCTTGGTGCTTGGCGGTGAACGTATTTCGTAAATTTCACTACAACCTGAGAACGATTTTCGTTACTGGTATGACTATTACCTGGTAAATGCATGTGTTTGGGGCCTTATGGAAATTTATTCTATAGGAGTTTTTTCCTATAGTAAATTTCTATAGGGTCCTAAAGTGCCCCCCCCCCCCCCCCACCCCCACCTACCCCACGTAATAGGTAATGGAAAATTAACATAGGATTTTTTTATTTATAGTAAATTCCCGTAGGTCCCCCATGCCGCCCTACATGCCACCCTACCCCACTAACGTTCGTACCAGTACCCCCCACCAACTGGCTTATGTAATGGGCAATATTGGGTAAATCGACGCACCTTTGAATGACCGCCTCACCGAGCAAAAAGAATAAATACAGAAAATGAAAATATTTCCCCAAATACTAAAATACTGCGTAAGTGTATTTTAGATAAGGGGGTGGGGGGGGGGGGGGGGGCGGGGTGGTTCTGGATAATTTTATTTTGATTTCCCAGCTTGTGTGGAGTACCTGTGGGTGGCAAGGGAAGTACCACATCGTCCGTGTGTGCCAGGGGCGCGCTGAAACTTTTCATTCCAAAAAATTAATGACTGCAATCAACAAAAAATCAATTATTGACAATAGACTAATGTAGGTGACAACACTATAATCCAGAAAGTACCAACAAGACAATGGATAAATAACACCTTCGCACACCGAGGAACTTCCGCAAAGTTAATTACTGCAATTCCGGAACTTACTTAGCACAGGCTACACTCTGATGAAAACGTCCCCTTTTGGTCGCGATCGGTCAACCGTGATGGCTGCCCGAGCCCAAAATCCGAACACCTTAAGCACAGTCTTCACAGGTCGTATTTATGAAGAGATTTCATGGTAACTTGGTAGGATGTCTCCGTATAATATCTAGATGAGAATGCCCCCTTTTGGTCATGATCTGTCAACCGTGATGGCTGCCCAAGCCCGAAACCCCAAAACGTTTAGCACAGTCTAAAGGTCATATTTAATATGGAGGGATTTCATTGTAACTTGATAGAATGACTCTGTATTATGTCTACATGAGACCTTCCCATTTGGTCGTGATCTGTCAACAGTGAAGACTGCCCGAGCCCGAAAACCCGAAAATCTTTAGCACGGTCTACTGGTCGTATTTAAGGAGGGATTTTATTGTAAGTTGGTGGAATGACTCCGTATAATGCCTAGACGAGAACGTCCCTTTTTGGTCGCGATTAGTCAACAGCGACAGATACAGGGGCTTGAAGCGCGAAATCCTTTAGCACATTCTACAGGTCGTATTTATGGAGAGATTTCACTGTCTCTTGGTAGGATGACTCCAGATAAGGCCAAGATGAGAACGTCGCCATTTGGTCGCGATCATTCAGCTCTGATGGCTGCCCGAGCCAAACATCCGAAAACCTTTAGCACAGTCTGCAGGTCGTATATATGAAGGGATTTAATTGTCACTTGGTAGGATGACTCAGTATAATGTCTAGACGGGGACATAACCCTTTTGGTCGCGATCGGTCAGCCATGCTGGCTGCCCTGGCCCAAAATCCGAAAACCTTTAGCACAGCCTACATGTCGTATTTATGAAGGAATTTCGTGGTAACTTGGTAGGATGACTCTGTATACTATCTAGAACGTCCCCTTTTGGTCATGATCTGTCAACTGTGACGACTGCCCAAGCCCGAAACCTAAAACTTTTAGCGCAGTCTACAGGTCATATTTAATATTGAGGGATTTCATGGTAACTTGGTAGGATGACTCCATATAATGTCTAGATGAGAACGTCCCCTTTTGGTCGCGATCATTCAATCTTGATGGCTGCCCGAACCCAAAACCCGAAAACCTTTAGCACTGTATACAGGTCGTTGTTATGAAGTGACTTCATTGTGCCTTGGTAGGATGACTCCATATAATGTCTAGATAAGAACGTCCCCTTTTGGTCGCGATCATTCAATCATGATGGCTGCCCGAGCCCAAAACCCGAAAACCTTTAGCACAGACTACATGTCGTATTCATGAAGGGGTTTCATTATAACTAGGTGGGATTGCTCAGTATAATATCTAGATGAGGATGCCCCCTTTTGGTTGCGATCGCTACACAGACCCAAAGACCTTAAACCTTTAGCACAGTCTCCATGCTGTATTTATGAAGGGATTTCATTTTAACTTGATAGGGTGGTTTTGGAATAATTTCACTGTAACTTGGTAACTTTGGTTGACATACATTAACTGTGGGGTCACATACATTAACTGTGAGGGCCACATTAACCCACCCCTCAATTCTTTAGTGCAGTCTACACCTCAAATTGTTTTATTGAAAACATAGCATACAGGGAACAGAAATTAACATATTCCCAATTATCAAAATTCGTCTTATTTCATAATCCTTTCATAAACATTGAACATTATCCTTATCATCAAACACAACACACAGTCAAGTTAGGCTACAGTGTCACTGACACTTTCATTTATTGTAGATGTTGGGATGTTCATGATTGGAAAATGTGTAAACACTAGTCAATATGCACGACTTCGGGACGATTATAGCATCACATAAGGTTGAAAACACGGAATATCGCTGGAGTTTTCGCGTGCATGCTGCAAGTTTGGCTGCGAAAAAGGTGATAAATATCCAGTTTCTCCACACTTTTTACGACGTCTTCTAACATAATACATCCCCCAAACAGTATAACAAGGCGCCATCTGCCAATGCTAAAGTAATGCTGCAACAGACTCCATTTCTGAACGTTCAACGTGTCATCGCAACCATTGCATAACAGAGTGAAAATGGGAAGTCACACACATTATTATGGAGCCAAACGAATACGAAAAAAGAATCGATTCGCGAATATAGTGCCCGATTCGTTTCGAGGGTCGATTCGCATCAAAATTCTGTTTCAGAGGCAGCGGAATCTCGAAAACAGTGGAGAGTCACTGCTTTTCAAAACTACCATAGTTCGGCCCAGTAGAAGAAAAGTTGCAAGAGTATATCGGTAAATGTACCATGACACACAAAAGGCTCTCATTTAGATGTGTTGGTCGATATGTGATCACTGTCCTGTCCATTTCTTCTACCTGAAGCATCTTTCAACCCGAAGGCTGGCCTTCGGGTTGGAAGATTATTGAAGTGGAAGAAAAGGTCCGAAGCGATCGAAGGTGGGATTTTTTCGCTAAATGTTGCTTCGATTTGCAAATAATATATTACAGGAATACCTGTATATTGACACTTTTGCGTGCGCCCATCTTAAAGCATTGAGTAAACGCACAACATGTCTGTAGAAAATATGGAGGGGCACGTGTCCCCTGTGCGCCCCTGGTCCAGCCTCCTCTGCGAAATGTTGTTTGGCTTTACAAATAACATATTACAGGAATGCCTGCATATTGACACGTTTGTGTGCGCCCATTGTAAAGCATTGTGTAAACGCGCAACATTTCTGTGGAAAAAACTGAGCGGCCCGTGTTCCCTGTGCCGCCGCCTCTGGTACTCTTATGTTCAACTGTGAAACTTTGAAGATGCAAATTTTCCCACGATGCAGCTCGGCATTTAACCAATTCAATTTAGTATAATTAAACTTTTTTTCTGTTCATGCATTCTCAGGCAAAATGATTGGCTAAAGTATTTCTTTTTTCAGCCCATCGTGACAAAGTCAAGCTGAGCTAATCTCATCGCTCTCCGCCCATCGTCCGTCCGTCCGTCGTCCATCAACACCATGTTTTGGTCTTCTCCAAAACCACTGGGGCAATTCAAGTGAAAGTTTGTGTGAGTGATGTTCAGATACAAGTTTGTTAAAACATGTTTCATATTTGGGCTGAATACAGGAGCCCGAATTTTTAACTTAGGGTAATATGGAGAATATTCTTTAAAAATCCTCTTCGTCAGAACCACCAGTCAGAATCTTTTAATGTTTGGTATACATCATTGTTATGAGGGTCAGATTCAAGACTGTTCAAACCAAGTCCCTAGGTTAATATTTGGGCCCAAAGTTTAAGTTTGTTCCATATGAGGGATAATTTTCTAAAATCTTCTTCAGATCCACCAGTCAGAATGCTTTCATATTTGGCATGCAACATCTCTAGGGGGTCAGATTGAAGTTTGTTTAAATCGGATCCCTAGGTATATATTTGGGCTCGCTATGGCAGCCCAAATTTTTACTTAGTGCGCTATGAGGACATTTCTTTAAAAATCTTCTTCTTCAGATCCACCAGTCGGAATAATTTCGTATTTAATATACAACATCTCTAGGGGGATCAGATTGAAGTTTGTTCAATTCGAGTGCCTGGGTTAATATTTGGGCTCCATATGGGAACCTGAAATTTAATGTAGTATAATATGAGGGAATTTCTTAAAAAATCTTCTTCTTCAGATCTACTAGTCAGAATGCTTTCATATTTGGTATACAGCATCTCTAGGGGGGTTAGATTCAAGGTTGTTCAAATCGGATCCATAGGTTATATTTAGGCTCGCTATGGTAGCACAAAGTTTAACGTACTGCAATATGAAATTTTTTTTTTAAATTTCTCTTCTTCAGATCCAACAGTCAGAATGATTTCATATTTGGTGCACAATGTCTCTAGGGAAGTCAGGTTCAACTTTGTTCAAATCGAGAGTCTGGGTTAATATTTTGGCTCCCTATGGGAGCCGGAATTGGCCATATTGCTGAAGAATTAAAAATGTTTTATTCCGTACCCTCTAAAGGTGTGTAACTAAGATTAATCCCTTAGGTTTTATCAAGGGGCCTGATATGGGAGCTCTACATTTTACATTATGATCAACTAAAGAAAAGGCATGATGCCCGGATTATTTTTGTCAGTCCTGAGGGACTCAAGGATTGACAATGTATCCTATGGAGATGGAATGCTTAACCCTTTACCCAACGTAACGGCCAAAACCGGCCAGCGCTATTCTCAAAAATCGCCAATTAATTTTCAAAATATTTTCATTTTTTGTCTCAAAAACATAGGTTATGACCCCTCGTTGGAACGAGCTCGTCGAGCTCGTTCCAACGAGGGGTCATAACCTATGTTTTTGAGACAAAAAGTGATAAAAATTAGTTGTTCAAGAATTTGGTTTGCAAGTGTCGTCTGCTTTTCATGTTAGGTAAAGGGTTAACGTAGACGTATTCTTGGACTCTGTTTATATTGTTTTCTGTTCAAGATGAGCGCGTGAGGCCCCGTGGGGCCTCTTGTTTCATAACACAATGAACCGAAAAAACCGCATTTAGGCGCACCGTAAACTACGCCCCCAATGTCTGTCTTAAAAATTACGTTGCACGGTGCGAATGGAAAGGAACCCCTGCATGCTCATTTTGTTTCAGCATTAAAAGTAATTATAAAACGACTTTCAAAAAAAAAATAATAAACAATAATAAATCCTTATCACGCTTTTTATTACATGTTCAATTTGTTTGCATGCAATAGATAATCGTCTGCCTTCATCGTTTTACCCAAATCAAACGTAAATAATTGCCGCTCATAATAACCCACAAACGAAACTCACGCCAACAAAACTTTCAAATTTCCAAATAGTCTGAATGAACTCTTTCTGAGACAAAGTTCAATCAACTTCATGTCATCTGGGTTTATATCGAACTCCACATTTATAAACTGTTTCTCGGGAAATGGTCAAAATCAGAATTAAATTTAATTCAGTGTTGCTTTGAATGACAGCACCCTCTCGTCAAGTGGAAAATGAGATTGAAGTTTTTTGTGGGCATGGCCTATGACGTTCCTTTTAACTTACGCAATTCATTGGTCAATAAATTTTTTGATCACACAAGAACATGCTTCAGTGAAATGTATGGTTATTTCAAACAAAATTTTTGGAAACTATGCCTTTTTTATTCGGTTATCACTTGGAAGCATGATGCGACCTGGTTTTTATTTTAACTCCGCAAAGTAGAGAGTGTTTAAATGTACTGCCCCTCAAGTTTAATTATAAGGAATTATCGTTTGTTTCTGTGTATTTCTTTAGTTATGAACCCCCCAAAACAAAGGCCAAACATGGTGTAAATAGACAGAAACAAACGATCATTCCTTATTTGACAGAGTTGAGCTCTGTCAAACGAGTTATGAACCCCCCAAAACAAAGGCCAAACATTGTGTAAATAGACAGAAACAAACGATCGTTCCTTATTTGAGAGTTGAGCTCTGTCAAACAAGATTGTATGAATCTTTAACCCGCTGAGTATTTCAAAATATTTTTCCTGAAATGCTGCCATTGGCCAGAAGGTAAATTCATTTGACAGGGGAGAAATTTGGTTAAATATGCCCATTTTATACTTGTTTTCGTGGCCTGGGAGGAATATCCCAAAGCAGCATGCGAGGAGTTAAATTACTCATTGGGTTCTGTCAAACAGGATTGAATTGGTAATATTCCTAGTTGAATTATAGCCAAAATTGCTACTAACATTTCTGTTATTTGACATTGGTGTGCTTGGGGTTAAAGCATTGAGTTGAACTCTAAGAAACTTGTGTCAGTTGAAATACAATAACCCCCTGCACACTGATGTTAAAATACCAAAATTTCAAGTAGCCATTATTCCCATAATGCAACTACAAATTTAATCAATTCTGTCTTGTTTGACAGAGCTCAATGAGCTCTGTCAAACAAGACTGAATTGATTAAATTTCTAGTTGCATCATGGGAAAAATTAGCAGCCTGAAATTTTGAGATTTTTACATCAGTGTGCAGGGGGTTAAATATCAATGGTCTTAATTCACAATTTCAGGACACGGAACGATTCATTTAGAGGATTCCCAAATGTATCGACCAGTGTTCGAGGTCGATTGTGGCATTCCAGCTGACGCCTTCGACACCGCAATTGACTATATTGACAGGAACGAGGTCGCATTCAAATTATCAGATGAAAAAGTTGACAAGATTCGCGAAGATGTGGAACATATCATTAACTACTTGGCAGAGGAGATTGGTTCAACAAATTCAAGATTTATGCCACAAGTCATTCTCAAAGTTGGTAGTTTCTTTGAAGGCACAAAGATTTTTGAGCCGGACGAGTTTGACTTTCTTGTTGTAATCGAAGAGCTATCTACACCTGGAATCCTGAAAGTAAAGCCCATTGGGAGTACAGGGTTTGCAAATGTTACGCTTCAAGATTCCACAGCGAAGGAAACATGGAAAGATTTTTTAAAAGGAGATCGTCTTTTAAACCTGATGGAGTATGATGAAAGCCCTGTGCAGAAGCAGCCGACGTCATACAGTGATGTGCTGCTATTCGTTCTAAGAAGGATGGCCATGGAACAATCATTGAAATTCAAAGATATGTATGGTGATTTTTTCTGCGATGCTGGCATCACAGTTGGCAAAAAGGGCGTGTGCAAAGCAAAGATAAAAAAGGTATTCGTGAGATGCCCCAATATTGAAATGAAACTTGATTACGATGGCTTTGAAATCGGAGTTGATATGAGTCCTGCCATAAGATACCACAATATCGGCGACGTGATGTTGCCTGATCAATGTTTACATCCGTCTTTGTACAGTGAGATTGAAAAGAGAGGAGGTTGTTTATTAGTGAATGGGTGGTATAATCAGCAATCTGACGCTTTCCGTCTGACGTTCACAGATAGCGAAGTTTCTCTAGTACAGAACATGACCACTCAACACAAGAAAGTTTACAAATTTTTCAAACTGATGCATGCTCTAACAATGGAATTAGTAATAACTGCGTCATGTGCAGACATAAGCTCTTACCTTATGAAAACAGCGTGTTTGTTGCATGATCTTGATTCTGGGAGACAGGAACACCCAACAGAAGATTGTATTGGGCGTATTATCAATTATCTTTTTGTTTCTGTGAATGTACAACATATGCCCAACCTTTTCAATAAAGATCAGGATTTGTTGAGATTCGATACTTATGAAAAGAAGAAAAGAATAAAGCAAACTGTTGGTGAATTGGATATTTTTGCCTATATTTATCAACAGTTGTATATCCGTCGATGTGAGACTCCAACAGTGAGAGGGATACTTCGGAATCTGGTCTTTACAGCTACCGGGCGTGAGAATGAGACGCCGAATCCACCCGAATATGATTCTCAGTGCCAGGACAATAGAATCCACGAGGAAGTAATATATGACAGATGTAAAATTGTGCGTGGCAAGTCAGGAAAGTTGAAGAAACGCTAAATATTTCATGAGGCTGGGGGATCAAAAGTGAAATGGTTCAGATTTCCCGGACGATTCACAAATCATCAAGACCGATCCAAACCTTTTCAGGATCATTTACTAAAAGAATTATATCTGTTTAACCCTTTACCTATCAAGAAAAGCAGACGACACTTGCAAAATAAATTCTTGAATAACTAAGTTTTTTTTTTTATTTTGTTTTGTCTCAAAAACATAGGTTATGACCCCTCATTTGAACGAGCTCGACGAGCTCGTTCCAATGAGGGTCATAACCTATGTTTTTGAGATAAAAAATGAAAAAAATAATGAAAATTAATTGGCGATTTTTGAGAATAGCGCTGGCCGGTTTTGCGGTTACGTTGGGTAGAGGGTTAATACGATATTTAAAGATACGCACGGGCCCGGCGGCAAATACACGTACACTATAAATAGAGGAAATACATTTTAAACCGTCGCCAAATCCGAAGAGCAGAGGTTTGAGTATGCCACTGTTGCCTCAAAAACAAAGCTCAAGATAAGATTCAGTACAGTCGCCGTGGACATAACCCACGCGTGTGCAGTCATGTCAACGCATGTGTTTAGGAGGTAATAAAAATCATCATCAGCAAAATTTTAATTAATGAAGCACCGGGTTGTATTTTTGATGATTATTCCGACAATTAGTGTTTGGAATCTAAAAGTGTTGCGTCTTTGGGCTCGTCTTTGTTCTACAGTTTCACCACAAATCAAATCATAGGTCATTCCTGTTACCAGCAATATAATTAACTCTTTCAACGCTGATGGTATCTATCAAGGCAATTCAATGGCAGCAATTTGAAGAGTCCATATTCATTATTTTGGGGTAGCCCAATTAATATTTTCACGTGCAGCCCAGAGGCTGCACGTTGAAAATATTGATTGATCTACCCCACACATTGACTTTGCAGCCATCCTAC
Organism: Pictodentalium vernedei; assembly: GCA_031216915.1. NCBI lineage: Eukaryota > Metazoa > Mollusca > Scaphopoda > Dentaliida > Dentaliidae > Pictodentalium > Pictodentalium vernedei. The sequence continues at coordinate 503,488,499 of CM062293.1, forward strand.
GCAATGAAATGATGCCGTATCATGTTTATTGTCCGAAAAAAACGGCCTCTCGTGTTCAAAGGGTTAAATAACAGTTAGGCGAGCATTAAACCTCCCTAATGATTTAACCCTTTACCCAACGCAGACGATATCAAAATTTAGTATTTTAAATATCATTTTTTAAAATGTTTCAAAAAAATTCAACAAAACCATATCATGTGACCCCGCGTTGGAACGAGCTCGTTCCAACGAGGGGTCACATGATATGGTTTTGTTGAGTTTTTTTGAAAAATAATATTTTTTTTCAACTGCTGAATTTGCACATTACGCGGGCGGATGCGGTCGATTCGTTGGTTAAAGGGTTAATGTCATGCATATTGTCATTTATACCATAGAATGAGATGTTTTTTTTGGGAAATATTGCTCATCTGTGGAAAGTGATCAATCCACGGCGGCTATACTGTGACGGACTGGTTTCAGCAAGGAAGCTGTTTGTAAGACAAAAAGTGAAAAAATAATATAATTTGAATAGCGATAGGAGTAGATAGCACTGTTCTGTTTTTGACGTCACGTTGGGTAAAACGTTAAAGGGGCAATGTGGAAAAAGATTGACTCTCAAATTCTCGCGGTTTCTAATATTATTTCTGTTCCTGTACGAATAAATGACCATCACGAACAAGAGTTGAGCATTATTTTAGCAATAATTGGATATAATTAGATGACAAAAATAAAAAACCCAAAAAACTTTTATTATTTCAAATAAGTTGCAGTTATGTATCCAATAAAACTCACAGCACTTTTACCGACAACAGTAGCCTGAAACAGATTTCGATGACGCGTGCACTCTAAAAATACTCGCGTGAACGCAAGTTTCACCTTTGTCAGCGGTTTTCAAATATCCTATAAATTCTCCCCCTGGGATTACAGTAATTCGTCTAATTCAATCAAGGAAAATGCGTTACCATGCGCAACGGAGTAGTTTGAAGCTGCGCTTTTATATGGTGAAGAATTAATGATGGAAATAATAAGTAAGAATTAGGTGGATGAAGAGAAGAAAGAAGGGAGCTGTACAAAAATTTTATTGTGTACTATTTGTCGTTGTGGGCGAAGAAATAGTTGAGCTATCCGAACGGCACGGCTTCTCCACCCGCGACGTTCGGATACCAGAACTACGAGAAAACTTCAGACTTTCTGAAATGAATTAAAAAAAATAAAACTGTCAATGAATTGTAACAGAGCTAAGAATTTTTATTATTATTTGTTTTGGTCTAATAAAGAAAGAGGTTATTACTTGACAAGTTTATAACGGCCGAGATATCAGCACGAGGTAACTTCATATCAGCCGAAGATCGAAGGTCTTCATTAATTAATTAAAACATTAATTAAAATTTTGCTGATGATGATTTTTATTACCTCCAAAACGCATGCGTTGCCATGACTGCACACGCGTGGGTTATGTCCACGGCGACTGTACTGAACCTTATCTTCAGCTTTGTTTTTGAGGCAACAGTGGAAATTCATACTCAAACCTCTGCTCTTCGGATTTGGCGAAGGTTTAAAATGTATTGCCTATATTTATAGTGTACGTGTATTTGGCGCCGGGCCCGTACGTATCTTCAAATATCGTATTAGCCCTCTACCCAATGTAACCGCAAAACCGGCCAACGCTATTCTCAAAAATCGCCAATTAATTTTCATTATTTTTTCATTTTTTGTCTCAAAAACATAGGTTATGACCCCTCGTTGGAACGAGCTCGTCGAGCTCGTTCCAATGAGGGGTCATAACCTATGTTTTTGAGACAAAAAAAACCTTACTTATTCAAGAATTTATTTTGCAAGTGTCGTCTGCTTTTACCTCTGGCTGATATCTCGGCAAATATGAAACTGAGCAAGTAATTACCTCTTTATTTCATAAATCCCTTTGAACCCGAGCAGCCGCTTTTCCGGATATGAACATGATACGCCATAACGTCACTATATCGGACGGCTGTTCAGAAAATGTGTGGGTTACGCCAATCAATAATTTCAACGTGCAGCCCCGAGGTCTTCCCCAAATAATGAATATTGACTCTTCTAATTGCTGCCATTGAACTGGCATGGAAGATACTACTAAAGTCCAAAGGGTTAAACCAAAATTAAACACAACCTGTCATTCAGAGTGTCAAGCGGAGATTCGTCAAAGTGGGAGATGAGGATGTTTCGGCAGTGGGGAAGCCGCGACGTTCGGATAACTGTCCCGACAGCTTTACTTAGGGAAGAAGAAACTTTGGACTTCGTGAAATTTATTTATTTTTTTTCGTGTTTGAGGTCACATATTTCTACGCAATGGCTGATTATGAACTCGACAGTTTTACGGGTAGAGGAAGCTGGGGTACCCGGATAGGACCACCGAGTAACGGCGAGCAACTGCTAGCTCCCCAACATACTAAATCCACACAAGCATGGTTAGCATTGGTTGAAGACAGGTGCACCATCGACGTGCAGTACGCCTTAGTACACAACGTCACGCGTGCCCCCACATGAGCAATGGGGTATTTTATTATGTTTAATTATCGCATTTATTTAATTAGACACAATAAAATATGGGGGAGGGGTATAACACTCCCCCACCCTCGTGTCAGCCGTCTCTGGTGTTGGGTTCCCTCTGAATTGCTCTAGTGTTGAAAGACTCCTAATTAAAATTATTCATAACAGGACGGAACGCTGATGGTATCTTCCATGTCAATTCAATGGTAGCAATTTGAAGATTCCATATTCATTATTTTGGGGTAGCCAATAAATATTTTCACGTGCAGCCTAGAGGCTGCACGTTGAAAATATTGATTGATCTACCCCACACACTGACTTTACAGCCATCCTACGCAATGAAATGATGCCGTATCATGTTTATTGTCCGGCTCGACGAGCTCGTTCCAACGAGGGGTAACATGATATGGTTTTGTTGAAATTTTTGGAAAAATAATTTTTTTTTCAACTGCTGAATTTGCATTTCACGCGGGCGGATGCGGCCGATTCGTTGGGTAAAGGGTTAATGTCATGCATATTGAAAGGGGACCCGTCACAGAATTAACCCTAAGGCCCGAATTTCGTCTTCCCCGTCCGGATTATATAAATGATTCCGTGACTCAGTCCACCAGTGTCCAACTAAAAATTGATATGCAATGCAAGCCGGGCTCAAAATAAGCGGTGTCGCGACGCTTTTTGTTATGCAAAACTTGCAAAAAGCTACACAATGTTAAATTATGTACAGCATTTTGCGATACAAGATAATCAACTGCAGCCTATTAGGCTGCAGTTGATTATCTTGTATCGCAACATGTAAATGGAAATTTGCAAACAAATTTGAAAAGTAGTTCACTGATGCTTTACTTCTGATCGTGAAACATTCCAGGATTAACTCTCCATCAAGCATCCTTAGCAACTTCATAAGTAAGATGAGTTCTGTTGGTTTAAATACTTCCTGTTTTTACAACATTTTGCATAAAATGTCCATTAAAAATAACTACAAGCCCATCAAATTAAAAATCCCAACTTCCATTTTGAGAACTCTATTAAACAACCAAGACGCCATTTATAACAGTATACAAGTCAGTTAAAAAACACAGTAAATGTTTCATGTGTTGCAGATCATTTGGAAATGCCCAGAAATGGATGGAACTATTCTATCTACTTAGAATAATTCAATATAAAACAGCATAACATAACTCTGGTATACAAAAATAGCTATGTAATTTTTACAAAATGCTATTCAATTTTTGGAAATGCGTAGCATTTTGCAACGCGAAGAAAAAAATGTTATTTTGAGCACTGAATGCAAGTAGAAATTTTCTGTCTCGTGAACAGGGCAAGCCTTCATGGGACAGGTCGGTCCGCTAGTAGAAGTTCATGACAACCGAGTAATCAAGAACGGTACAGTCGCCGGGGACTTGCCGTAATCCACGCCTGGGTACTGATGTCCACGCATGCGTTTAGCAGGTAATAAAAATCATCATCAGCAAAATTTTAATTAATGAAGCACTAGGTTGTACACGGTGTTTCATTCATTAAAATTTTGATGACTGGAATCTTGACAACGCCTTCTCTTGCTCCCAATCAGGTTCCACGTGGTCCTTTGTGGGGTGTTGTTCCATTCTTGGACGAGCATGGCACCAAGCTCCTGGACACTTCGTGGTTGCATTGGACGGACTGAAATTGCAAGCTGCAACTCATTCCAGACATGTTCGATTGGATTGAGGTCATCCAGGATCTCATCAATATACCGCTATGCCGTCAATGTACCACGGTCAAGGACACAGAGATCTGTACGTCCATCCAGCTGATGCCGCCACAGACCATTATTGACCATCCACCATAGCGGTCTTGCTCAGCAATGTTTGCTGCTTGGAATCGCTCTCCATGTCTTATCCATACCCTAGAACGCCTATCTGTGTTGTCTAGGCAGTCCCTTGCCTAATCTGTAAAAAAAGGACAGGTCGCCAATCCTCTCTGGTCCATCCAACGTGGTCCATGATCCATGGCCCATTCATGTCGTGCCTGGCGGTGGTTCTGGGACAGCTGAATGCGAATACATGGTGTTTGCGATCGAAGACCACCTTCGTGCAACCTTGCCCGGATAGTCTGTGTCGCAACATTTACCCCGGATGCATTCTGAAGGTCACTGCGAAGCTTGGTTGCTGTGTCAAAGCGGTTCCTACGGGCCTGAATGATCAAAAGCCGGTCTACAGCTGCAGATATTGCCCTCTATCTACCACCACCATGTCGTCTGACTGGTGTGCCATGCTGCTGAAATCTTGCCCAGGCTCTGGTGATCACCGTATGATGCGCACCAAGGGCTTCAACAACCTGACGATGGGTAGCCCCTTGTTCCCCCATCCCTACAGCCCGCCACATTTCTGCTTCAGACAAATCGTCCTCTGAGTTTCAATATGTTCTTTGTGACTACTGGCACATAGAACACATTGGAACTCAAGGGACGAAATGTCTTTTTACATTTGCATTCGCCATATTCAATCATTAAACACCACTTCACCACGAATGTTGAACATTTGGTACACCAAGTTACTTTGGGTATATATACCATAATCGTCAGATTATTTACAGTCGCTATTATTTTTGTCTCGATTTTACTAAACAGCAGACGTACATGCGTGCGAATCTGTTTTTGTTTACATGAGCATCAGTGAACGGTACTTCCGCTGTCACTGTTATCGCCGAAACGAAATGGAATAATAATAACATAATAGCATGCTGTTTCGAGTTATGGATGCTTTATTAACATGAGACAATGCTTGTTTGTTAATTTGTGACATCTTATGAGGTAAACCCATTTAAAAACGTAATAAATAATTGGCACTTTCATTTCCCTCTTCGCGAGGCGACGTGTGATACATTTAGTCAAGTTTGCTTTCAATACGACGTCACCAAAGGTCAAATTCGATGTAGATCTACTGTAGGTGTAAATTTTAACTACGGAAATCCCATTTCTGACGTGTTCACCACTGTTGGTGTGTAAAGCTAAAATTTATGTCATAGGCTTATAATAGAATAGGTTACCAAGTGTAAATAATATACTACTCAAAGTTTGCTAAGCACCAAGTTTCTCCAACTATCTCTTTTACGTTTTAGTTGAAATATTGTTATAAAAAGTGTATATATTTTTTATTTAATTATATCTTTAATGATTTAAGCACAGAACTTAAGATTTTGTTTGTGTTTGACATTATTTTTTAACTTTTAAATACGATAACCATGGAAAATGGATATTATTGGTAAAAGAGGAAAGTTTTCAAATTTGCCAAAAAGTTGAAGGAGCGAACTGATATGGGTTCAATATCCAGTATGAGACCCATTATTGTTAATTGCAGCTTGACACCGCTTTCTCATGCTCCCAATCAGGTTCCCGATGGTTCTTTGTGGGACGTTGTTCCATGCTTGGACCAGCATAGCACCATGCTCCTGGACACTTCTTGGTTGGATTGGACGGACTGAAATTGCAAGCTGCAACTCATTCCAGACATGTTCGATTGGATTGAGGTCAGGGGATCTTGTTGGCCAGTCCATACGCTCACCCCCCCCCCCCCCCTTACCGGTACTCCCAGACAGCATGGGAAAAATGAGGACGGGCATTATCGTCGATCAGAATGAATCTATCACCCAATGCACCTGCATACAATCTGATGTGGGCATCCAGGATCTCATCAATATACCGCTGTGCAGTCAATGTACCACGGTCAAGGACACAGAGCCCTGTACGTCCATCCCAGCTGATGCCACCACAGACCACTATTAACCCTTCACTATATCGGTCATGCTTAGCATTGTTGGCTGCATGGAATCGCTCTACTTGTCTTCTCCATACCCTAGAACGCCTATCTGTAAAACGGACAGGTTGTCAATCTTCTCTGGTCCATCCAACGTGATCCATGGCCCATTCATATCGCGCCTGGCGGTGGTTCTGGGACAGCTGAATGCGAATAATGGTTTACTCGATTGGCGACCGCCTTCGTGCAACCTTGCCCGGATAGTCTGCGTCGAAACATTTACTCCGGATGCATTCTGAAGGTCACTGCGAAGCTGGTTGCTGTGTCAAAGCGGTTCCTCCGGTCCTGAATGATCAAAAATAGTTCTGTCTCTGCCACCACCATGTCGTCTGACTGGTGTGCCATACTTCTGAAATCTTGCCCTATGGTGATGACCGTATGGTGCACACCAAGGGCTTCACCAACCTGACGATCTGTAGCCCCTTGTTCCACCATAGCCCTGTACGTCCATCCCAGCTGATGCCGCCACAGACCACTATTAACCCTCCACTATATCGGTCATGCTCAGCATTGTTGGCTGCATGGAATCGCTCTACTTGTCTTCTCCATACCCTAGAACGCCTATCTGTAAAACGGACAGGTTGTCAATCTTCTCTGGTCCATCCAACGTGATCCATGGCCCATTCATATCGCGCCTGGCGGTGGTTCTGGGACAGCTGAATGCGAATAATGGTTTACTCGATTGGAGACCGCCTTCGTGCAACCTTGCCCGGATAGTCTGCGTCGAAACATTTACTCCGGATGCATTCTGAAGGTCACTGCGAAGCTGGTTGCTGTGTCAAAGCGGTTCCTCCGGTCCTGAATGATCAAAAATAGTTCTGTCTCTGCCACCACCATGTCGTCTGACTGGTGTGCCATACTTCTGAAATCTTGCCCTATGGTGATGACCGTATGGTGCACACCAAGGGCTTCACCAACCTGACGATCTGTAGCCCCTTGTTCCACCATACCTACAGCCCACCATATTTCTGCTTCAGACTTCTTACATTTGCATTTGGCATATTCAGTCATTAAATCACAAGGGTTTGTGATGAAATGAAGACTGAATACGCTACACATCTCATGTACACGTAGACAGTACACGGAAACATCATGGAAATCAACGGGTGCATGCTTTCCATGACTGTCACGAAACGTCTGCCTGTCAAGAGAGCTAATGTAAACACTGGGGACCATCTCAATACATTCCTCAATCACATCCACCAAAAATATCGCAAATGTGTCACAAGACAACTTCACAATGATGTGTCAAATATGTGGTGCTTAACAAACTTTAAGTTGTATATATATATATATAGCTTTGGAACTCGTATACGGTGTATAATTTATCACTAGCCGTACGAGTCTTTGCATGATAGAAATAAATGAAACTGAAACACCATTTAAGACATTTTTCTTCAAACGAGCTTTCGGCTTGCACTTTTATCAAATTAACAGGAGTATACAACAAGCATTACACCGTTAATAAGCATACACGAAACGTACGCCAAAGTGACTTAGTCGCCGCGCTAAACTAACAGTAAACTGAACGCGAGATTGACTGGCTGATTGTATGCACGCCAGGTAGACGTAAAGCCGTAGACCCTATTGATTCCCCGGTTGAAAGAGTCAAACAGGTCTATCAGTTTCTGCTCCGCTATTAACTCCTAGCATGCTACTGGCCTAACCAAATTGTTACATACAAATTGTACGAATCTTTTGACCAGCGATTTCTCGAGTCCACCTTTAGTGAATTTTTCATCAAATCTAGTCATGGCTGCCTCGAAGCAGCCATGACTAGAATTGATGAAAAATATTTAAAAAATACTGAACGGGTTAAGAGTTAACCGGTTAGACATATTGTGGAGCCCCCTGCAACACCTGCACTCTGGTGGCATTAACAGTGTGTCTCGTAAATTGAAATGAGTGGAAACGGAAAGTCTCAAGTCATTGGCAGTATAGCTTTTTGGAGTGTATCGAAAATGTGTGCACTTGATCTTGTTCATGAAACAGTATCTCGGTTACAGTTTTCGGGGAGTAAAGTCTTTTCCACCATTGCACTTAAGGCGAAAAACGGATCGAGCTGCCCTGTTGCCCCCTCAAGCCTCGGGGCAAGAGGCAGCTACCCTCTGCTCCCACCGCCCTTGTAGATGTTAGACTTTCCAATAGTGAATTACACACGCCAGTAGCTAATTGGCAGAAATTGGTTAAGTTAACATGTAGCATTCTGGGTTGCCCTGACACTGGTTAACTTATCCGTTTTATTGCAAATGGCATAGCGGAATTTAAACCCGCACAAAGAGTTTCCTTCGGCACCAACCGCCTGTCGGATCTATACTAAACCACGCACACCACTTGGCCACAGACTGGCGCTGTCGGTGGTCGAGTGGTGAGCGCCGTTATGTAGAGTTGCGCTGGGCGGTTGGTGCCGAAGGAAAATCTTTCGACGTTGGTTCTAACGCTCGCTGTACCATTTTCAAGATAACCAGCGTCCTTTCTTGATGATATGCCAACTCTAGAAATTTGAGAAGAGATGTTCTCGCTGATTTCCAGTGAAACTATAGTATGTAGAATTAAGTGATACTATTTTCGTATACTAATATCAGTTTTACTTTGTTTCACGAACAGAAAAATGTTAACTCGATAAAGAGTTAGATTGTAATAGTTAAGGTACCAGTAACCCCCTTAATTTCTTATTTTTCTCGTTAACGGCAACAGTAGACCGATTGTATGGAAGGAATCTCCATTGGTGATATTTCAAAGAATTGTCCATGATGACTATCAGCCAAGTTGGCATACGCGGCATCGGGCGCGGTGGCTCAGTGGTTACGGCATTGAACTTCAAATAACGTGTAAGGTACTTAATCCCAATTGTCCATGTGGTGGAAGGTGGCGCTGTGTACTAAGGCGTACTGCATGTCGATGATGCACCTGTCTTCAACCAATGCTAACCCTGCTTGTGTGGAGTTAGTACATTGGGGAGTCTGATAGTTGTTCGCCGTTGCTAGGTGGTTCTTTCCGGGTACTCCGGCTTCCTCCACCCGTAAAACTGCCCGACACCAGGTGACCCTGGCTGTCGAAAGTGTTGTTAAACTCCAATAAATAAATAAATAAATAAATAAATAAATAAATAAATAAATAAATAAATAAATAAATAAAATAACCTGACGCTGCGATTTGCTAGCACAAAACAATTAAGCAATGTGTTCTTTTTTCTGATTCTCCAAAAGTAAATCGTAGTTTAAAATCACGGAAAGTCATATAAGAAGTACCGAATATCGACAGGTCTTCAGATTCAGGAAGAAATTAAAGTTACAATACGTGGAGGGTGGATTGTAACTAAATCATCCGTGGAGTGGGGTTATTACCCAAGCTATAACTTTCAAATTTTGTACATATCGACAAAAACACTAGCAATGTTTCAGCCAGTGGACCTCCGGGTTTAACCCGGAGGTCCATTGGCTGAAACTTTGCTTGTGCTGATTATGCTTTGCAACAAACTGGCAATTATTGCATGGGTGGAATCTCCACTCTGCGGGTGATTTAGTGATAATACACTCTCCACGTACTGTACATGAGAACAAACTTTTCAGTCAAACAATGTTTTTCATTTATAACCGAAATCCTACCAAATCGGCTTTTTCAATTCACTAAAATCTCAGTTTCTCCGAGACTCAAAGTGGTTTGGCGTGTCCATGACTAAAACAAAGCTGATTTGTTCCTATAACAATCTCTCTACCTATTCTGAAAACTAAGCCTGGCGGTCATTTGTTGAGTTAGGAACTTCTTCAGCAAAAACGTTGATTGAAAGTTCATATCGTTGATTCCAGTCTACCATACTCCACCCAACTTGTGTTCTATTTTATTCTCGTCCGTGATCGTAAAACCAGACAGAAAATATTGACCGGTTTTACAGTTAAAACTAGAAAGTCCTGTCATGAAATGCGCACAAATATCGATCGGCGCGTTAATCTACGCGTGATGAGGAAAATAAGGCTATCTATTCTGTACGTGTGACATGTGCACAAGCAATGTTTCAGCCAATGGACCTCCGGGTAACCCGGAGGTCCATTAGCAGAAACATTACCTGTGTTTGCTATGAGTAACCAGGAGAACCTGCCGTACTTTGGATGCCATTGCATATGATAATTGCGCGCAATTTCTACGCGCAATTAAGCCTAGATAAGCGCACAGTTTGTGACAGGACTTCTAGTTTCAACTGTACCATCGCAGACGAGAATAAGATAGGACACAGGGGAGCGTGGTGGCTAAGTAGGTAGAGGTGCAGGCTGCAAGCCGAGAGGTCCTCGGTTCGAATCCCACCTGCGGCAACCGAGTTGTGTCCTTGGGCAAGACACTTCATCCCCATTGCCCGCGTGGGGGCACGATGACGCCGTGTACTAAGGTGTACTGCACGTCGATGGTACGCATGTCTTCAACCAATCTAACCCTGCCTGTGCTGCAGTGCGGGGTTACGATGTTGGGGAGTTGGCAGCTGCTCGCCGTTGCTCGGTGGTTCTCTCCGGGTACTCCGGCTTCCTCCACCCGTAAAACTGTCACGGTCATGATTAGCCATTGTGCATAAATACGTGACCTTAAACATCAATCAATAAATAAATAAATAAATAAATAAATAAATAAATAAATAAATAGGACACAACGAGTATGGAGCATGGGAGAATGGAAACAAGAGACCTTTCCTTGAATGTCACGAACGCTCAAAGGCTGATAACTTTCTTGCTCGACACTGTTTTATGTCGAAGCATTTCATTCACATCATAATTCATAACGTCACACAGATGCGTAACGTCTGTTCTTACAGTTTCAACGCATGGTGTGTCTAGCACATTTTCCAAGGTCTGAATTTTATCGCGCAATTTTGAAAACTTACAGCAGTTATCAATGTTTCATTAATCTTGAACAAAAGCGTGCTTTTTTTTACTTCTTTCTCACACTTTGAACTTCTTTCTAGTTCTCGCATTTTAGCTCCTTTTCGGTCAGGTCTGCCTGAATTGAACCAGGCCCTATATATTTAAAATTTGCGCCTGTGGCAATAACCGCGCATTCCTGCTTAATTCTGGAGGCGCGCAGCTATGGCCATCGCGCCCCTCCCAGCATTCCTCAATTTTTGAAAGCATCACTGCCTTGAAAAAAAACTTTGTTTCTGTTTTTTTTGCGCGCGCATGCTTTCTCGTTCACTGGCATTAGTGGATCAAATATACACAAAGAAAATGAATGACACTTCATTAATTGTATTTTCTGGACATCAACTTCTGTGCATGTCTTCGGCAATAACGATAGGCTACATTGTGTGTGGGGTAACAGAACACCGGTGGCCACCCAAGTGATGTGTCCGCTTTCTTGTCTGTGCAACAGAAACGATCACATTACATGGCTGCAATAACAAAACCCGCGTCTTCCTCCCCAAACGCACCCAATCACACCCTTTTGGGGCACATTGAACGACCTGATTCGAGATCGACACATATATTCGAATCGCAAGCCTGGAAATAATCCAAGAAAGACCGCTTAGGTTACGTGGGAGTCACGCCAAGCGCAAAATACGCGAACGAACTGCGGATTACGGCAAAATAATACAGCAGAAATGAAATTCCTAATCACTCATGTTTTTGCCAGTGAGATCTGACAATTTTCCGGCACAAAATCGACCCAAAAGGCTGCTCGTTGTATCCTTATCTGCAAAAATCGACATGCATCTGATCTCAACAGAATTTACGTCCAAATAGACAGCAACAACTAATGCCATAGCGAGATCGTGCGTAAGTTGTGACTATTTATTTTTTTCGGAAATTCTATTAAAACGTTAACAACGTGGTGGGCATTTTGAAAACAGATTTTATATAATGGAGGTTAACTGATTTAGTGAAGATCTGTTGCAAAAGATTCCGCCAGTGAACGGTGTTCACGTTAACGCTCGATTGATTTATATGTGTGTGAATGCGATATAAGTTTGGGGGCAATCTGAGTGTGACTGTGAATGTTTGGCCAAAACCGTTTGGACGTTTGTTTCGACGTTGTGTTAACCCATCTTTATTAAAACATGGGAGCACGGTGGTTCAGTGGTAGACTGTTGGACTTCTGTGCTTGTGGTCCCGTGTTCGATCCCCGTCCGGGACGACCCGCGATGTGTCCTTTATCCCGGTTGCCTACATGGGGGCACGATGACGCTGTGTACTAAGGCGTACTCATAGTGATGGTGCGCATGTCTTCACTGCTGTAACCCTGCTTGAGCGGAGCTTGAACAGAGTTAGAATGTTGAGGCGAAGACTGCTGCTCGTCGATGCTCGGTGGTTCTATCCGGCTTTTTCCACCAGTAAAACTGTCAGGGTCACGATTAGCCATTGTGCAAAAGTATGTGACCTTAAACACCAATAAATAAATAATCTTTATTTAAACTGCTCTGTGCGGTATTCTATCTGTATTAATACTGTATGCGGTATTCTATCTTCAATACTGCTGTGTGAGGTATTTACTGCTCTGTGTGGTATACTATCTGTTATACTGCTGTATGCGATATTTTATCTGTTATACTGCCTGTATGCTGTATTCTATCTGTTATACTGCCTGTATGCTGTATTCTATCTGTTATACTGCCTGTATGCTGTATTCTATCTGTTATACTGCCTGTATGCTGTATTCTATCTGTTAAACTGCTGCATGCGGTATTCCATCTTCAATACTGCTGTGTGGGGTATTTACTGCTCCGTGCGGTATTCTATCTGTTGTACTGCTGTGTGCGATATTCTATCTTCAATACTGCTGTGTGAGGTATTTACTGCTGTGTGAGGTATTTACTGCTTTGTGCGGTATTCTATCTTCAATACTGTTGTGTAAGACATTTACTGTTCTGTGCGGTATTCTATCTGTTATACTGCTGTATGCGATATTCTATCTGTTATACTGCTGTATGCGATATTCTATCTGTTATACTGCTGTATGCAATATTCTATCTTCAATGCTGCTATGTGAGGTATTTACTGCTCTGTGCGGTATTCTATCTGTTATACTGCTGTATGCGGTATTCTATCTGTTTTACTGCTGTATGCGGTATTCTATCTCCAATCAAAGGTCCCTAAAAATCCAAGATGGCTGCCAGGGAGGCCATATTGGTTATGCAAGAATGCTGGTTATCGAAAAGAACCATCCTCTAGTCACGATTAATCAACTATAAAAAAGCAGTATCTGTTGGATCAAAAGTTTTCAAGTTATTGCGTGGACAATCAAAAGTCCTTGAAAATCCAAGATGGCTGCCGTGGTGGCCATACTGGATATGCCAAAATGTTGGTTATCGAAAGGAACCATCCTCTAGTCATGACTAATCAACCATAAAAAACAGTATTTGTTGGATGTATTGTTTTCAAGTTATCGCATGGACGAACAAAAGCTAATGGACGGACGGACGGACGTTCTATTTATTTATTTATTTATTGGTGTTTAAGGTCACATACTTATGCACAATGGCTAATCGTGACCGTGACAGTTTTACGGGTGGAGGAAGCCGGAGTACCCGGAGAGAACCACCGAGCAACGACGAGCAGCTGTCAGCTCTCCAACATCGTAACTCTGAACTCTGCACCCCAGCACAGGCAGGGTTAGATTGGTTGAAGACATGCGCACCATCGACGTGCAGTACGCCTCAGTACACAGCGTCATCGTGCCCCCATGTAGGCAATCGGGACGGACGTTCTACCCGCAGATGTACTTGTGAGGTGATTCTCGTGTTAGGTGTGGGGAAAATTGCACAACTCACAAGTGGGTTTTTCGTACCTCACAAATTGAAAAGAAACTCACAAGTGGTTGGTGTACTAACGGGTTTATCTCCCAACCTCACAAGTAACGACTGTACACGGACGGTCACCCCCAAGGCCATCTGCGGTGGCCCGAACGGACGGACACTGCCATAACATAATATGCCCCGCTCGTACGAGCGGCCGTATAAAAACAGTCCTAATATAAGAGGTAACTACGTAACAGAGAAAAAAGTGGTTTAGCAATGAGCAGGCCTGGCATTCTTAAAAATGCAGGAGGGCTAAAAATCGCTCTCCTTAAATAGCATTGGGGAGCGATTAGCTCTCCTCAAGTCTACAAAAGCTAAAAGTTCCAAAATGAAGTTGTACTATTAATTAATTCTGCCCAGTGGGCTTTCTTTGTACATGTTATTTAGTGCTGCTAACAAGGTAGTCTCTGTGAGACGGCTACACTGACCCTCCCACGCCACCGGGCCTTCGAGGCCCGGAGGTGTGGGAGGGGTAGAGTGGCTATTTTGCAGAGACCACTAACACAGCAGAGATCTGAAAACATGTGGGTTTTAGGAACAGACTGTTGTGGTGATCATTATTTTCTAAGGCTAGGAGGGCTATTTTTCGCTCTCCTCATTTTTTTTAAGGCGAGCAGTAGGCGAGCGAATAAATCGCTCTCGTGAAAATGCCAGTCCTGAATGAGACCGCCATGCTCTTGAGGTGGAATGTTGTATCTCTCGTTTAAAAACATTAAGTTTACATTATAAAATAAGTGTAAAATAAATCTACATAAGCCTAAAGTTCATCTTTTTTTAGAATTGTTTCAAACATGTCTTTATCTGAATTTCTCAGCCACGCACTGTACATATTATATATATCTGGATTGCTTTTCTGTGTGATGCTAAATCCTAATTCTTGTAATTTTCTCAAAGCCCACTCCATGTCTTTATTGTACTGTTTGGATGCCGCAAGAACTCCCATGTACGCTGAAATACAAAAATAATCAAATGTAATGAAAGTGTCAATAGCACTGTAGCTTAACTTAACTGTGTGTTGTGTTTGATGAAGAGGATAACGTTCAATGTTTATGAAATGATTATGAAATAAGACAAGAATTGTGATAACAGAAATATGTTACAGTTAAAACTAGAAGTCCTGTCCTGGAATGCGCACAAATAGCACGTCGATCTGCGCGTTAATCTACGCGTTATGACCACAGTAACGCTATCAAATTCTTTTACACGTGACCTGTGCACAGGCAATGTTTCAGCCAATGGACCTCCGGGTAACCCGGCCGTCCATTGGCAGAAACATTGCCTGTGTTTGCTATGAGTAACCAGGAGAACATGCCGAGCTTTGGATGCCATTTGATATGGCAATTGCGCACAATTCCTACGCGCAATTAAGCCTAGATAAGCGCACAGTTCGTGACAGGACTTCTAGTTGTAACTGTACTTTATGTACCCCACATGCAATGTTTTCAACAAGAATAATTCGAGGTGTACACTTTACTAAAGAATTGAGGCCTGGGTTGATGCAGCCCTCACAGTTAACGTATGTCAACCAAAATTACAACATTGCAGTAAAATCATTCCAAAATTTTTCCTGTAGGGCGGCTCTCATGGTTGATCGATCTGAACCAAAACGGGAAATTCATCCGAACATTCATTCAGAAATCCATCTGGACATCACAACACCAAGTCACTAAACCAAGCTGTAACGAAATCACCCCTTAAATAATCCTCTAGGCTGTGCCGAAGGTTTTTAAGAGCAAGGGTTCGCGAGACCCTCACCGTTGACCAATGCGACCAATTTAAACCAAAATATATGTAGGATGTTCTCATCTTGTCATCAGACCAAGTCACACTACAAAGTTACAATGAAATTGTTTCATAAATATGGCCTATAAACTGTAACATGCCTGGCATTCTTTAGGAGTGCAGGAGTGCTGCACGCCTACTGCACGCCTAGAAACATTTTAGGAGAGCAATTTTTTGCACCCCTTGATTTTCTGGAATGCCAGACCTGTTTGGGACTGCCTTTAAAATCTATTATAATTTCGTCCCCTGAGTTCCAATCTGTTCTCTGTGCCAACTGGCACAGAGAACACATTGGAACTCAGGGAACGATTTGTCAATGTTGTATTGATTCGCAATAATTCATGGCCCATTCTGTGTCGCATTTCGATACATTTTGGGTGTAGAAGACAGTCACATAAGAATTGAATGCAACATTTTTAATAATGAAAAGATGTGTGTGCCAATTTTTCCACCATGCAGCTGAATATAGTACAGTTTTTCAGTCACAACATTAATACCTTGAAGTGAATATAACCAAAATAGCATACAAGTTTTTGCATTGAAAATTGCAGGTGCAATGGCACTCCCAGGCAATCTGAAGAGGGCAGTTGTTTTGCACTCCTTGATTTTCTAGATTGCCAGGCCTGCACAGGAGGGGTTTATTGTCTTTATTTTTACATCAGAGAAAAAAATTATCAATTCGACCTGTACACTGTGGAAAATAAAGGCATTAGGATTCGAACCCGCACAGCTGTCAGAGTTGACAGATCACGACCAAACTAGACATCATACAAAAAGAAAGGATGTTCCATGTTTATGAAAGGATTATTAAATAAGACAAGCATTGTGACAATTGAGAATACGTAAAGTTTTATACCTTATACCTGTCACGATTAACCGAACCAAACCAAAATAGGACGTTCTCATCTGGACATCATATGGGGTCATCCTTCCAAGTTCAATGAAATCCCTCCATAAATACGACTTATAGATTGTGCTAACGTTTTTCGGGTTTTGAATCCGCTCAGCCGTCACGGTTGACCGATCGCGACCAAGATATGATGTTCTCATCTTGACATGACCTCGAACCTACCCGTGAAATTTAGTGATGATCGGACGAGAACTACGGGGTGTAGCCAGTGCTAAAGAAAATGTGAACAGACTCAAGTCTTTCGCATGCGTGATGGCAATAGCTTATCCTGACTTTGTCAAGTGAAGCTGAAAATAGGTTGAGTCACTTAAGACAAAAAGCCATCCTGCAAGGGGTTTGTTTATTTATCGGGGTTTAATGACACCTTCAATTGTCTGGGTCACACCATGTTGACTTTCAATGAGTAAATGGGTAATGTGGATATCCAATAACATAAAACAACACGTTTGGTGGCGTGTGTGTGTGGTAACGTTATAGGTGGCGGTGTGTATTTAAAGTAAAACGTATGCACTGGCAGGAGAGGGGATTTTCATTGGGAGAACTGAATCTGGCCTCCCTAAAGATGCTACATACCAAACATCAAAAGATTCCGACTGGCGGATCTGAAAAATATTTTTAAAGACTTTTCCTCATATTGCACTAAGTTAAAAGCCCAAATATTAACCTAGGGACCTGGTTTGAACAAACTACATCTGCACCCCCCCAAGCATGACGCCTTAGGGATCTGCGAATCACAAATTTCTTTTCGAATCGAATCTCGAATCGAATCGTGTCTCTGATATCGACATCGAATCGAATCCCGAATCAAATCTTAAAAGACAATTTATTTCATACTGCATCAAACAGAAGTTACGGAACACTGTGATGACCCTTACGCGACGGAGTGAACACCTTAAACACCAATAACTAAATATTCTCTGTAGCACCGTCGCTGAAACAGCTAGGCCTATTGTCCATAGTTTTAGTTTTTGAAGGCCTAACTTGTTACTATTCACGTTCTTAAGAACGTGAATAGTAACAAGTTAAGCCTTCAAAAACCAAAACTATAGATAATGTTCTGGCCAAATTCACACCTTACCTAACAATTAAACATTGTCAATTACTCAAATAAATAGGAATTGAGCCTACATGAAAGAATTTTCTAATGATAGTTTTATCCTATTTTTGTTGGAAATGTAACAAATTGAAGTCAGTACGAGAGATTCGAAAAAATCGAATCCTGAGACTGATTCGGGATCGATCTCGAAGCGTACGTATGGTATCGATATCGAATCGAATCTCGAATATTCGCAGGACCCTATGACACCTGCCAGATATCAAAACATTCTGACTTTCTGACTGGTGGTTTTGAAGAAGAGGATTGTTAACGAACATTCCTCATATTTCATCAAGTTAACCCTTTGATACTTTTGTACGTCTTATGACGTACGAAATCAAACAACACCTTGATACTTTGTGGTCATTTGTTTTGTTATTATATTTCAATTTTTACAGTTTTAACTTCAATTCCTATTTTCTCTGATAGTGCTCAGTGACAACCGTTGAGCCAAATGTTATCGCAACTAGAAATACTAATATAATCCTGCTGTCAAGACTTCTTAACTGTACAAGAAGCACTATATCAGGGCTTTCAAAAAATGAGGATGCCAGAGCAAAAGCCAATACTTCCCTTGCTTATAGTACATATTCAGTCAAACACAAATAATATTTTGTTTGTATAAATTTGTTTTTTTGCCTGTAGGCACTCTCCAATAATTTGTAATAAAACAAGTTTTGAATAACAAATTCAGACCACCACGAATAATCTAGCCCTTAACCAGATAATCACTAATGTACAAAAATAAATTCTTCTTTGTACTTTCCGACGTTTGATGACGCATTTTGAAAAACGTTGACGAAACTGAATTCCCTGTGACGTTTGAACGTCAGAATAATTAAAGTCTCAGAGGGTTAAACTTTGGTCTTCCGGATTGTTCCCAAATATAAACCAGTAGACATGATTATTACAAACTTAAATCTGACCCCCTAAGGATGCTGTAAAGCAAGCACCAAAATATTCTGACTGGCAGATGGGAAGAAAAAGATTTCTAAAGATTATTTCTCATATTGCTCCAAGTTAATATTCGGGCTGCCGCAGGGGACCCAAATATGAACCCATGAAATTGATTTGAACAAACTTGGATCCAACCTCAATATAGATGTGGTACAGCAAATATCAAAATATCCTGACTGGTGGTTCTGGTGAAGAAGATTTTTTAAAGCCAGTTCAAAAAACTGGGCTCCATCCGGAGACTGGATTTGAACAGACTTGAATCTGGTCTCCCTGCAGATGTTGAATACCAAATATCAAAATCGTCTGACCAGTTGTTCTAGAGGAGATTTGTTTAATTTTTAAAAAAACATACTGACTCGGCGTATTCAAGTTTAGTAAATCATTTATACCCATGTTACACATTCCACCCCAAGCATTGGTGACTGAGTCCCTTTTTGCCAGTAAAACAGAGCTTGTTTACCATACTAAACAAGCACTGCTTCACTTCTCGGGGTTCCCATGGGGACGTACTACTAGTACAAACCGAAGGAAGCGGTTTAGCCAAGATAGAGGCCGTTTCCGTTTCGGTGGTTCTGGTCGTTTTTCTGGAAATTTGGAGTGATTGTCGGTGATGTGTGGTAATTAGATATATCCCATCTTAATAGAACACCCCCTCACAGCACCACGTACTACTATTATAAGACGGTTTCTAGGGGAATCTGAACTAAATTTATTTAATTTAATCTTATTTGTTTTACAAGGATTGGCGAACAAGTTATGCAACTTATATTAACGCCTCTCCTTGGCCCAATGGCGTAGGTGTGTGGGATGACCTCCATAGAGGCAACTTCGTGGCCTAGCTCTTCTCGAATACTGCGAAGGGATCTTTAGCCCGCACGGAGTCTGTCTCTCTCCGCACAGAGGACAGCCATTTTAAGTCCTCACCCGATAGGACTATACGCTGTGACAGCATCAACCCCACTAAATATAGTCCTTTTCGGATGTTTTTGATGATTTGAGTTATTTATGGGGTCTATTGGGGTGTTTAAATTTACCCCGGTTAAATCGTACACACCCCAAGAAAATGCCCCATTCCTTAAGAAGCATTCTTGGCTCATAGAAACTAAGAAACAAAATGGATGACGGAAACACATTCACCGTAACAACAGGCGCTGCGTTTGCTCCCCCTTCCCGACACCATGTATTACTATGGAGATGACAATATGGCCACTCTCGCGGACTACCATGGCAACCAAACATAACATAACTGGGTCACGCAACTATGAGGTCCCCCCAAAGGATCGATCAAGTCATCTCCTACTTCTGATATGGTAACGTCAACTGGTCATTTAACTGGTAGAGTGCTAAAGTATTTTTGACCATCAAATCTTGTGCACATGTCTTTGCCTTGTTACAATTTATGGGAGAGTGCCAATGGGCACTCTCCCATAAATTGTAACAAAGCAAACCCTTACAGACTAAATAATATCACTTTAAAGATAATACAAAGAACATCCACTGAATATGAGCCTTCAAGTTGAGGCACCTGCGCTTCAGAATAAAGCCCAAATATGGGCTTCCAGCACTCTACCAGTTAAGACAGGTTGGGTAAGGTATACACATTATTAACTTTTCCTATCCCCTTTAAAGGTAAGCGCGAATGTCCGAGTCGGGCTCAGATAACGTTTACTACAGACACCTCCCCCCCCAACCCCCCCCCCCCCCAAAAAAAGATTTTTTTTGAATAGTCGGACATCAATTTGTGAAGTGTATGGCCTATGCTTTCAAATGATATTTGTACTTTCAATTTCATTTGAAGTTTAGTACTTTACTTCCCTTAGAATTCTATTATGTAAAATGTTAAAAAAAGACAGATGACTGAGCCTTGTACAAACTTAAATTATCACATTTGCGGTCAGAGTAAAAAATCTGGTCACAGACCATTTCATAACAAGCAAAGAGTGACCTTTGCAAATCAAAATGAACACATGTCACTTTGAAAGGGAGTTCTTTTTTTCAGTCTCCTATCTCCATTCAGACCATTCTCCATTGAGATTTCAGAGACACATCAACTTGACAAACACTGATTATCGCACTTCTGAACGTGATAAAAGTTTAATTAGCTGTTTGAACCTTCCCCCCTCTCTGCTGCATCACGCAACACACAGAAAAACAGAACACATTCTGGATAGCCACGGGCTCCGCCAATACAGGATGCACCGGGGAAAGTTTTTATTCATACAAAACAGTACATTAAATCAAAAGTTTAAACAACTTTTCCGTACAAGGTACATCAACGCCTGACACAACAGCCAGCATAAACCGCATTCTGAGGCTCGTCAGCCTTTAAAATCTCAAAACAAACGAGAGGCATAGCAGCTACAACCTCAGAACAGGTACAGCAATACGCGGTGGGGATCAAAAAAGCCCATCCCCAGAAAAACAAAACAGACTACTTCACGGTTTGGCGGTCCCGTGCAGAATGACAGTACAATGGACAATCAATTAACACACATGCCTCCTGTGTGTTGCACTGAATACACTGACAAGGGGAAATAAATTTCGTACTAATTCACTGCGTTCAAACGTGAGAAATTATATTTTTCGAAACTGCCATCTTGGCTTTTAATATATGCAAGGTCACAGGCCGCGGCGTGAAAACAAAGCGATTTCCATGTTAGTCGCATTGAGTTCTGTGTCGGCCAAGACAACTAGTTTTGTGAGATATCAAGTTTAAATTCGTAGAACCTATGTCATCATTCGAAATAACTGAAGGGGCAACCCTAGACGACTTTAAACGATGGGGTACCGCAGGTTTAAAGACTTTTTTACGGAGGCGAGGACTTGTTTTAAGTGGCAACAAGGAAACACTCGTTGCGCGGAGTTTCTCGGCTTGGGGAATCCCCGAAAGTTGTCGACACAGCGCCGACGGGCACAGAGTCGTGACACGGCGTGCATTCAAACACCATTTAAGTCGATTGGAACTCCTCCATTCGAAATAATGAAAGTTCTCCTACAATATTGCCAATGTCTTAAATAAATGGTAACCTTGGCTAAATGATTTTGAATTCGCTCTAATGAACGTAATAGGGTCCGAAGTACTTCACCTGCTCTCTTCTCCCATTGCTTGCAGCCTGTTTTCTTGAAATGTTTACACCTCGCGACCTGTGACCTTACATAGATTAAAAGCCAAAATGGCAGTTTCGAAAAAGGCTTATTATTCGACAGCAATGATGGGAAGACAAAACACCGCATATACAGTACGTGGAGAGTGTATTATCACTAAATCACCCACAGAGTGGAAATTCCACACAAGCAATAATTGCCAGTTTGTTGCAAATCATAACCAGCACAAGCAAAGTTCCAGCCAATGGTCCTCCGGGTTAAACCCGGAGGTCCATTGGCTGAAACATTGCTTGTGTTTTTGTCGATATATACAACATTTGAAAGTTATAGCTTGGGTGATAATACCACTCCGCGGGTGATTTAGTTACAATCCACTCTCCACGTACTGTATGTGTTAACGCAAACCGGACATGCACAAACATAGAATCTGACAATACGGTGTTTATGTTTTATAATCGCCGTATCTGTTAATCCCTTCAAAATCTCCATGAGGTTTTACATGAAATTTAGGCCTCATTTCAAGGCTATAAAAATGCATTAATATGCAAAATATTGAAAAAAAAAAAAAACGCGATACCTTTATGATCGTCGTGTATTAATCTATGCATATATATGTATTGAATATTCTACCAGCCATCGCATATGTTTTTGGAATAAGAATGAAATTGAGAGCCTTTGAATTCATGTCTGATGTTTACATTTTGCAACTCAACATTTCAAGTAATCGATAACGTCATTGTAAACATGTACACTCGATTACAAAGACGTCGAGTGAAAATTCGAATTTTCAGCATGGTGCAAATTAATTCTCACGTGAATTACGAGTGGTTCTGGAGAAGGAACAGAACCACTTTTTGGCATAGTCAACGCCAAGCAGTGCTATGTATCAAATATATACATTGCAACACCGAGAACCAAAAATAACAAATTTGCTTTGTTGGGTTCTTACGTTTCTGCCAGACAAGCAAGTAGGTGTGTGGATGTCTGGGGCACCCGAACCTGCTGTTTGAGGGCCCTGGGCTTATTATTGTTTGCTTGGTGACGGCCTACGGTCGCCGCTTCCTGAACCCATTCCAAATGACGATCCGCCCTTGGAAGCCGATCCTGTTGCCAAAACCCTCTTATGTGTATTGTATATAAATGTCATGAGCGGTCGAACACCATAATTTCATGCGTATATCGTGCATTGAATGTGTTACCCTTAAATTCCCATACACCCATAAACAGCCACTTTTTATATCACCGTAGAAAAAATTCGTGTGTATTCTTCCTTGAAAGCTCAACCGGTAGACTGCATGTAATCATTACAATGTTTTTATATCATTGTTGGCTGCATGCACTGACAGCCAACAATGGCGTAGAACATTTAGTAAGTCATTTGCAATGTATGCATGTGCATAAAAGTAAAAATTATTGGAAAACGTTAATTTGAAATTTTAAGAGTTAATGTGTAATAGCGCGTATATGACACACACACGTTTACTAGTCTGAATGTATCAACTTTGAATGATGTCAACATATGGGCTTCACAAAAGGAAATGTGTTTCACCAAAGAGGTCCGGCTGTGTCCGAAGGACGTTTACGTCCGTAAAATGAGACCCGATGGATTCCACAGGCAGACCACCGGTCTAATTTCAAACGTAAAACGCTAGCCAATCGTAGCCAATCAGAGGAAGATTACGTTCGTAATCAGCTCGCGTTCTGCGAACGTAATCCACCTGAGGACATTTTCGTTTTTTCTATTCGGTCCAAACAGAAATGAAATTGAAGATGACACCTGCGTAACGTTTGACGTTGACTGACACACAGGAATGATGGCACACGCGTACGCCTTTATTAGAAGCTTATTCCTCCTTTTTGCCTTACCAGCACTGAAGAAAGGGGGCGGGGGTGTCAGTGAATAAATCTTTTAATATCATGTTTAAAGACAGGAACTTACTTGCTCTTTTTCCAGTGTCACAGTGAAGCAATACTGGACCGTTATTTCCAAGTTCCAACAATTTGTCTTTGTATTTTCCGAATAGTTCTGGACCGTATTGTGTATCTAATACTGAAACGAGAAAAAATAAACCTGCTTGAACATAATTTTAATTAATTTTCAATCACTTTTGACAATCAAAAGCTCACTCTGGCTCACATCCATAAAAGTAAGTCCGAGGAAGACCAGGTGTCACAACTTTTCTCGCAACAAAGACCCACGAAAAAATATCTAATTTACTACTCAGTGTGGAACAGGGAGGTTTGAATTCTTTAGATTCGGTTTCATTTCGGTCCCAGGACAAAACAGCGGTTTGGGTTCAGTTTTTCTATGTGTTAAAACCCTTTACCTAACATGAAAAGCAGACGACACTTGTAAACAAAATTCTTGAATAACTAATTTTTTAATTTTTTGTCTCAAAAACATAGGTTATGACCCCTCTTTGGAACGAGCTCGACGAGCTCGTTCCAAAGAGAGGTCATACCCTGTGTTTTTGAGACAAAAAATAATGAAAATTAATTGGCGATTTTTGTGAATAGCGCTGCCGGTTTACGTTGGGTAAAGAGTTAAGAACATACGGAAAATAACACATCGGGGTGCTTAACTTAAGACTGGGGCACACATACGAATATGGTTTATCGCAGAGATCGAATCGTCGGCGTTTTTTACTTACGATCACTTGCGGACACACGCTGAGATTTATTTAGCGATCGTATGGCACGGATTGAGCGTATTTAGCGTATTTTACCAGGGACCTGTCTGCAGCCTCGATAAAATCGTGCGAAAATATCAAATATGTTTGATCTTTGCGATCGATCACGCGACCGAGATCGCAGATTGTTATCACCGTCTCCGGTCTGGGCAGATGGGCGAAGTTTAGTACCAATTTTCAAATCGCTGCGATCCAGCGAAAAATATTCGTTCGTGTGCCCCAGTCGTTAGAGAAAAATCGCAAAAGATTGTTTGAAACAACTCGCCAAAAAACCCTGTCTGCAAGTATCTCCATTGTGTGTTCAGTGCAACATGTCTTTGTTCATTATTAGCGAATTAGTTGCTACGCCTATTGAGTCAGTCAAAAGACATAAATAGACAGAACGCGACGTGTGTTTGACTCGGTGGGTGTTTTACATCACGAGTTGGAATGGCGTAGTCATATTTCGCGAGAGCCGTACCGAGTCAAACACACATCGTGTTCTGTGTTTATTACACAACCCATGCATTAAAATTCATTTAACTCAACAAATTTTAATTCTGATGTTTAAACCAGAGGTGAAGAATCCGTTTGTTTTGAACAACCTTTTCGGAACCAGTGTTTTTTGAAATTTGTATCGCTGTTTCTCTTCTTCTGGTGCCCATTCACGCCTTACCACTTGGTGGCTATTACTGTTAGTAGATATATAAGTACAGACTTGTGCAGATTTGCAAAACAGCTGGGAGGAACGTTTTTAAAAGAAGTTCGAAGCATGTCAAGATGCACGAAGATTTACCGAAATAAAGTTGACCAATTCAGATATAACGGGATCCACAAAACGAGACGGCCAGGGATTGGGTAAATGTTATCTTGCTGAAAATCATAGGTTTTTAAAAAATATCCCATAGGGAGCCCAAATATTAACCCAGGCTCTCGCTTTGATCACAGCTGAATCTGACTTCCCTAGAGATGTTGTGTATCAAATATGAAAGCATTCTGACTGTTGGATCAAAGAAGAGAAATTTTAAAGAAATTTCTTCATATTGTACCGAGTTAAAATATTTGGGCTACCATAGCGATCCCAAATATTAACCTATGGATCCGATTTGAACAAACTTGAATCTGACCCACCTCCCCCACCCCCGAGATGTTGTATATCAAATATGAAAGCATTCTGACAAATGGATCTGAAGAAGAACTCGTGAAAAATAAAAACTTTCAGGTCCACACTCATGGGATAATTCCCGAAATTCACTAAAATAGCCCAGATTTTTCTTTTTGTTATATGATACGTGACATTTTACAGCGCAATATTCAGCCCAATTCCACAGCAAAGAGTTTCAAGACAATAACAAGATCGGCTGATCGTTCCTTCCAGGCGACGCCATGCGCCGAAGCGTTACGTCATTTAGGAAGCTACTGAGGGATATTTCACGAGATCCAACGAGCCGATGGATATGAAGAAATTCTTTTAGATAATTTGCGATAATTCAGTCTAGCATATAATAAAAAATACTGTTGAGCACTCACCTATTGGCATATGGAAATACGTGAGGTTAATCTTCTGAAACTCGTGCCGTTCAATTGTTTCATTGTATCCTATTTTATCACCAAACTCGTCTTTGTTTGAACTCTGATAATTTACAGTACAGTCTTCTGATATATAACCATTATCCTTTGATGAATTAAGCCGTATATTTAGAAGATTATCGTTATTTTGACGAAGAGCATTACCACTTTCATCATATGTGGGTGTTGTGTCTAAAACGTTTAACAGTGTCACGGCTTCTTGTGTATATTCGCCATTTGTGGATGTGCCTTGACGAAAGTTCACAACAGATTTGAATCCCGTCATCTGGATAGTTGGCAAATCACTAGATCGAACCTGTCCTGCAATAAACCAATTTTTATATACCGGGTGAGCTTCCCAATAATCCATCCATTCTTCGATATCAACCTGTGGACAATGTGGTCTGTTGGGAATGGGTTCCTCGGTAACCTCGGACACTAGATCCTTAACAAAATCTAAACAAGTAATGTCGTAGCCCATAGATGCTATTTTCTCGTAGAATATTTCACTGTTCACTCTCGGACTAAAGTTTGGGTTATGCCTGGTCTCTCTAGCAAGATATAGCAAACTGAGAACTGCTATGGTGAATCCTCGACAACAGTGCAATAACACGGGTTTAGTGAGATTTCTAAGCACATCACCCAACCTATCAACTGTTTTAACTGTTGCCCAATCGTCGTCTTCATTTGGACCTAGTACAGTTGCATACTGAATACCTGCTGCCTTAGTCGCCGCCTCCTGGGCCTCCAACGAAGACGGTCTATATTCTCCGTAAATTACTGCAGCATCTTCTGTTTTTACCCAAAACAGTGAAACAATACTCTTAAAACCTGCTTCTGCTGCATAAAGAATTTGTCGTCGCGACAGGTGTCCGGCTACATGAAGGTCCGGGGACACTTCTTTAGCCCACCAAACTTTCTGCGGAGAATAAAGTCCGGGTTGTTTCCGGATTAGAATATCGGCATCGTGTGCAAGTGCCAAGGATTCAGACTTGAGAAAAACCAACAAAAGAAAGACCAGGTGCTTTATGCGGGTGACGCTGTCTCTTGGTAGGATACAGAACATCGTTATTCTGGGTTCTATACGACGGGTTGTTTTCTACTGAAAAGTAAAGGACATAGATTAATAACTCAATCAACAAATTCCTCCAAACAGTGAAACCATGGTAGGATGGTAATTAAATAGCCATTTTGTCAATGAAAAATATTCAGTTAGCAAGAACATTTTACTGGCAGGATTAAGACCTTTTCCTACACATTCCGCGGTTGAATTGACTATTTTTTTCTGTTATTTATTTATTTACTTATTTATTTATTTATTCATTGGGATTTAACGACACTCTCGACAGCCAGGGGCACCTCCTGTCAGACTGTTTTACGGATGGAGGAAGTCGGAGTACCAGGAGATAATAACCGAACAACTATCAGACTCCCCAACGTACTAACTACACACAAGCTGGGTTAGCATTGGTTGAAGACAAGTGCACCGTCGACGTGCAGTACGCCTTAGTACACAACGCCACCGTGCCCCACGTGGGAATTTGGGATTAGGTGTCTTGCCCAAGGACACAACGCGGTTGCTGCAGAAGGACCCCTCGACTTGCAGCCTGCATCGCTACCAACTGAGCCACCGTGCATGCTCCTTATGCTTTGTTAGACAGAGGCCTCAGAACCCTGCCGACGAGAGGCGATTACTCCACTTATGATCGCCTCTAAATCGCCATTACGGGCGTCAGATGTACTTCAAATGAAACATGATTACCCTCCCCCTCCCCCATTATGGATTTCCCATTGTTTAAAATAACACTCGACACTTTAAGCGTCGCAACAGCGAGAATATGCAACGTGCACAAACGGTGGTCACTTCGGCACAACCTAAAGGTCCTGGTGTTCCGGCAGTAACATCTAGCCAAAACTTAACCAGGATCGCAGGGGGCATTTCGGAATTGTGAAGGGGTGGATCAACAACACACTGTTATTGATGAGTATTGGGCCATGTGATTTAGTGACATGGTGGGTAGGTATACAATACACACAGGTCTTTGAATCTGGCGCAACTCATTTGAAAAAAACCCATTTTTTTGGTCTCCGAAGTTAGCAGATTTGTTAAATATGGAGCAAACATTTTGCACTTTTCTCGACTTTAACCCTTTAACTAACACGAAAGGCAGACGGCACCTGCAAAGAAAATTATAGAATAACAAACTGTTTTTCATTTTTTGCTTCAAAAACATAGCAAATGACACATCATTGGAACGCGCTCAATGAGCTATGTATTTGAGGCAAAATATAAAAAAAAATAATGAAAATTGAATGGCAATTTTTGTGAATAGCGCTGGCCGGTATTTACCGTTACGACAGGTAAAGAGTTTATTGCCGTGGGGAAGACATGAGAGAGAGAGTCTTCGACAATAAGAATAAAGATTTCGTACACACTCTTCCTGCTAATTGAGAATATGATTCCACAGCCAGGAACCCAAAAGAGAAAGACAAGACACAGGTGGTTGCATTTGAGTCGAGCCCCCCCCCCCCCCCCCCCCCCCAAGGTGCACAACTAGCGGGTCTGTGGAATCAACAGTTTGACAGACGCTCATCTACGAAAGTGCATTTAACTGAGTAGTATATAATATATTATACTAATCTCAGCCATTGTTACACTGACCCACCTTCTGCGCATGCGAGTGACGTCATTATCATCTGATCGCACATGCGTGACGGTCATGTTGAATGGTATGCACATCCATGTTGTATGGTATGCACATGCGTGGCGGCCATGTTGGATGGTGTGCGTATTCTTGGTATGTTGGATAGTATGCACATGCCTGGTGGCCATGTTGGATGGTGTGCGCGGTGGCCATCTTGGACGACGTCATACACATGCGCGAATGTCTATACTTAGGATGTTATTAGCAACGCAATGCATTATGGTATATACAGGGTCATTTCATTGTATTGCGCCCACTTGGAGTTATTTCCCTGTCATTTCAATATTTAAACTTTGATTCGGCATTTTTAATTTTTTATTTTAATTTTAAATTTTAAAAAGTATCCCCCTCCATCCCTACTTCTGTTTCGCTCCCGTCATTTCTGCATTAACGATGACTAGTCTCCAAGCTTATAACAATACGCAATGTGCGAAGAGTTCACAGATCATCTTGATGTAAACAACCCTGGCAAACAAATTCCCTACAACCACATTTTTTTAAATTCGATGGAGCCGTGGGAATTGGTGCTGTTTTTGTTTACCGTAGCAATGTATTTAAATATGACTCCAATGCCCGTGGTGAAATGAATGATTGGCCAATTTTACTCTGTCTCAATATATAGCTCTACATGCAGAAAGTGACCTTAAGCACCAATACCCAACAAGTTCGAGATGCTGCCCGTTGATTTGCTATATGATTTTGTCGAAAAACAGCAAGAAATACCCACGCGAAAACTGTTAGATTTGTGTAATTTCTAAAAAAAAATTAATATAAATAATAGTAATAATAAAACTAGAAGTGAACTAAAAACGCTCACCTGGCCCAAGAGTGTCAACGCTCACCTGGCTCAAGTGTGTCAACGCTCACATGGCTCAATCGTGTCAGTAAGTGATGGAGACCAAGAACATATTTTAGGTTTGCCATGACAGAACCTAATGCAAATTTTGGGCCATTCATTTCTGCTGGCCCCAGGAAAGCTTCTCCGGTAAAAAAAAGCTATGTTCTGTGAAGTCTTAAAAAAGTGTCCATACGAGTTTTTTGTTTTGTTTTTACAGTTAAAACTATAAGTCCTGTCACGAACTGTGCGCTTATCAGGATATAATTGCGCGTAGGAATTGCGCGCAATTGTCATATCGGATGGCATCCAAAGCACGGAAGGCTCTCCTGGTTACTCATAGCAAACACAGGCAATGTTTCTGCCAATGGACCTCCGGGTTACCCGGAGGTCCATTGGCTGAAACATTGCCTGTGCACAGGCGATATGTACAGAATTTGATAGCCTTACTATAGTCATAACGCGTAGATTAACGCGCAGATCGACATGCTATTTGTGCGCATTTCATAACAGGACTTATAGTTTTAACTGTAGCTTCTGGGTTTCTCTCTACCCCAACCAAGTAGAGTAGCAACCTTTTGGGGGAAAAAAACACTGAAGAGTATACTCCAAGAAGATGTTTTGAACCAAATTAGTTTAGATTTAGTCCAAAGTTTCTGAAGAAGACTCAGTTGATGGAGCACAAGAAAGATGATGATTCGGTATTCACCAATTACAAACAGTGTTAAAATGTTCATCCCCGTACAGTATCTCATGAAAAAATCAGTAACAATTTTTTTCGTCCGTCTGATTGCCGTGGTCCTAAAGACGCTGCATACCACACAACAGTATTCTTGTCCGTGCAGTTTTGTAAATATGGGCGTGTGAATTTTTTTTCTATTTTTAGCTCCTGGGGTTCTCACAGAGCTGCGAAAAAAAAATGCTTGGGCATAAATCAAGTACTTGTGGCCCAGTTATACTACATGGCAAATTTAAAGAGACATTTTTGGTGGAGCCCAAAATGGGCTCCCTTACACACAGAGCTCAGATATTGACCTACTTAGTTCCTTTGAACAAACTTGAATCTACATCAGTAAAGGAGGTTTCATACCAGAAATCTAATCACTATTGCCAGTGGTTCATGCGAAGATGATTTTAAAGCATTTTAGGCTTTGGGTGCATTGACCTCAGCCTCAAATGGAGTAGCAATTTTTGGGGAAAAATCTCTAAAGAGTATACGCAACCAAGAGGCTATGTACCAAATTAGTTTAGATTTGGTCCAAAGGGCCTTAAGAAGAATACTTGGTTGATGTAGCATAAGAAAGATGATGACTCGGCATTTTCCCATTGCCAAAAGTGTTAAAATGAGCATTCCCACACGGTACCAACGACAAAACCGATAGCAATTTTGGGGGGTCCAACTGATTCCACTGGTCCTAAGGAAGCTACGTACCAAAAAGCAATAGTCTGGTCCATTGAGTTTTTGAAATATGTGCGTTTTATTTTTTTCTATTTTTAACCCCTGAAGTTCCCACGGAGCTCCGAAAAACATTTCTGGCATAAATCAAGTTGTTATGATCCAATTATACTACATGCCTAATTTGGCTCAAATCATCCACGGTTCTTCAAATAGAAATTGTGGATGGAGCCCAAACTGGGCATGCTCCTCCGGAGAGCCCAAATATTGATCTACAGGCTTGCCTTGAATAAAGTGCAATCTTGACCACCAAAAGAAGTTCCATACCAACTATCAAAGCGTTCTCTCTTGTGGTTCGTGAGAAGACTTTTAGACTTTTCGGCATTAACCAGTGCCGCATTAACCCATGGCCGGGCCCCTAGGCTTTCAGGTACTTCGGGACCCCCCCCCCCCCCCCCGCCCCCTCTGGAACTTCAATCTTTCATCCCACTATAACAGACAGCCTGACCCTGGTACGATTGGAACTATAGGCACTATACATGGATAGATACATGTATCGCTACGATGCAGAGTGCAAAGTGCTTTTAACCATTAGAGCCCGAAGGCGCTGGTAACAGTGCATCAGCACAAAAAAAAAAAAAAAAAAAAAATTGGCGAGTCCTGTCCTTGTGAGCCCCTAGGCTTCAGCCTAGTCAACTTATGAATAATACGGCTCTGGCATTAACCTCAGTCCCGCGATGGCAGCAGCTTCATTTGCATACAAAAGGTATACTCCAAAGATGGTCTGTGCCACAGTATGCTTGAATTTGGTCGAGTGGTTTTGAAGAAGACAGGCTTCAAAGTTAACGGACAACGGACGCCGTACGACGGACGCCAAGTGATGGTAATAGCTCCCACTGACTTTCAGTCAGGTGAGGTAAACAAATCAACTTTATTTCATCATTTGCCTGTATAGAAATCTTAAAAAAAACAAATGGAATGTTAGTAGTATGTAATGTGGTTTTGAGGGGCCATTGGCCGGACCTCGGTGCCGGACCTCGGAAGTGACGTCATGTCACGTGACCTAGTGGCGCCATGTTGTGTTGTCATGGTAACCCGCGTGAGCGGCCATCTTGTGACGTCATCTCCATAGTGATACGTGGTGTGAGTACGCATGCGCAGCGCTTGTTGTTAGGGTGATACGTGTTTCCGTCGTCCATTTTGTGTACTGGAGGCCGCCATCTTGGTTTCTATGGTAGCACGTGGTTGCTATGTTACCCAATTTTTCTGCAATAAGACGGGGTATGTTCGGAGGGTATGTTCGATTGTAGAAGAGTAAATCTAATTACCACAAACAACCCGACAATCCCTCCAAATCACCAAAATCCACCCCAACTTTTACTATTTCGAATTCTTCCAGAATTCTCTGCTTTTATCTATATATGCAATAGTTTTCCTCTATCTGGCCCTGTTCCTTTGTTCTAGAGTATACTCCAGTAGCGTATAAGAGCCTATTAGTTGGAACAGTTTACCTTATTATTGCTATATTTAGCAATTTCTGGTCTATTCTTGTTAGTTCTGCCCCTATTCTAAGTACTCTTGTTGTTTCATTTATCTAGATCATTATATAAATTATAATTAACCAATTAGATTGCTTGATTTCCCATAACCTGTACTTAATCGTACAGAGTTATCTCCCTTCTGTATAACAAAAGACTATATCCAATGGCCATATCCCATGGAATCCCATTTTTTGCAAAACACCTGTGGCTATGGAATCCCTTTTTTGTCGTATGAGGCCATGAGGGCTATGTAAAAGCCCTCGATGAGTCCTCATTTATTATCCCTCATAGCCTCATTGAATTTTGAGTTTATGAGGACCTTGAAAAATCCCTCAATGAGGTATAATTTACTACGACTCTTATCCTCATTTCAATATTTAACAGGTATATCCTATGGAATCTCATTTTGGAAAACGCCCGTGGAATCCCTTTTTGTCGTATGAGGTCATGAGGGCTATGTAAAAGCCCTCAATGAATCCTCATTTACTATCCCTCATAGCCTCATTGAATTTTGAGGTTATGAGGACCATTACAAATCCCTCAATGAGGCATAATTTACTACGACTCTTAGCCTCATCTCGGTATTTGAGGATACCCATGGCCTGGTATTGTATTATTCGAGGATACCTATCGAGGATACCTTTTATAGGATACTTATCTGTGGATACTATATAGGCTGTTCATATCCCTATAGGTCTCTTGCTGGCCCTTAGTACTATTAATCCACCTGATGCTTTATGCTATCCTATGACTGGTATAGGTAGTATGCAATGCTAGGCATAGGGGTATTGTGGGTAGGGGTACTGCCTGGTAGTTTAGAACGGTACTATAGTATGGGCGGTGTATACACTTATAGGCCCCTGTTAGTGCTTGGTACTATTAACCAACCGATTGCTTTGTTTTATTATATGGCTGGTATATGTAGTACGTTATGGTAGACCTAGTGATTTTGTGAGGGTGGGGGTAATGCTTGGTAGTTTAGAACGGTAGTATAGCATAGGCTGTACATATCCCTGTAGGTCTCTTGCTGGCCCTTGGTACTACTGATCCACCAGATGCTTCATATTATTGAGCGGTATTCTGGGGTCGGGGTCAATGCCTGGTAATACAGAACGGCAGCAGAGTATGGTTGGTATATTTCCCTATAGGTCCCATTCTAACCGTTCATAGTATTAACCTACCAAATGCTTTGTATCACCCTGTTACTGGTAAGGTGGTACGTAATACAGTAGTTCCTAACTTATTCCGAGTACTCTTGTTGTTTCATTTATCTAGATCATTTATATAAATTATAATTAACCAATTAGATTGCTTGATTTCCCATAACCTGTACTTAATCGTACAGAGTTATCTCCCTTTTGTATAATAAAAACCTATATCAATGGCAATATCCCCGGCACCCCGATTTCGGCACCCCTTCTTTTGAAAAGCATATGGCCTTCGGCACCCCTTTTTTCTGAAATGAGGATAAGAGTCGTATTAAAAATCCCTCATTGAGGGATTTTTAATACGACTCTTATCCTCATTTCAAAAAAAAGGGGTGCCGAAGGCCATATGTTTTTCAAAAAAGGGGTGCCGAAATTGGGGTGCCTTCTGGAGAATCCCATTTTTCTGAAATGAGGATAAGAGTCGTAGTAAATTAGACCTCATTGAGGGATTTTTAATACGACTCTTATCCTCATTTCATTTCTTTCCCCGTGGGAACCCCGGGAAGTAAGTAGCACTTGTTTACTGTGGTAAACCAGTTCCGCTTTACTAGTAAAATAGGACCCAGTCACCAATGCTTGGGGTGAAAGTCCTCTAAAATGGGCAACATGTTGATCAACGCTTGACTAAACTTGACTCCATCTCCATGTTGTGTCACGATTAGCCATAGTGCATAAATATGTGACGTTAACCACCAACAAACAAACAAACATCCTCATTTCAGAAAAATGGGATTCTCCAGAAGGCACCCCAATTGGGGATTTTTAATACGACTCTTATCCTCATTTCAGAAAAAAGGGGTGCCGAAGGCCATATGCTTTTCAAAAGAAGGGGTGCCGAAATTGGGGTGCCGGGGATATTGCCATTGATATAGGTTTTTATTATACAGAAGGGAGATAACTCTGTACGATTAAGTACAGGTTATGGGAAATCAAGCAATCTAATTGGTTAATTATAATTTATATAAATGATCTAGATAAATGAAACAACAAGAGTACTCGGAATAAGGTAGGAACTACTGTATTACGTACCACCTTACCAGTAACAGGGTGATACAAAGCATTTGGTAGGTTAATACTATGAACGGTTAGAATGGGACCTATAGGGAAATATACCAACCATACTCTGCTGCCGTTCTGTATTACCAGGCATTGACCCCGACCCCAGAATACCGCTCAATAATATGAAGCATCTGGTGGATCAGTAGTACCAAGGGCCAGCAAGAGACCTACAGGGATATGTACAGCCTATGCTATACTACCGTTCTAAACTACCAAGCATTACCCCCACCCCCAAAAAATCACTAGGTCTACCATAACGTACTACATATACCAGCCATATAATAAAACAAAGCAATCGGTTGGTTAATAGTACCAAGCACTAACAGGGGCCTATAAGTGTATATACCGCCCATACTATAGTACCGTTCTAAACTACCAGGCAGTACCCCTACCCACAATACCCCTATGCCTAGCATTGCATACTACCTATACCAGTCATAGGATAGCATAAAGCATCAGGTGGATTAATAGTACTAAGGGCCAGCAAGAGACCTATAGGGATATGAACAGCCTATATAGTATCCTCAGATAAGTATCCTATAAAAGGTATCCTCGATAGGTATCCTCGAATAATACAATACCAGGCCATGGGTATCCTCAAATACCGAGATGAGGCTAAGAGGTGTAGTAAATTATGCCTCATTGAGGGATTTGTAATGGTCCTCATAACCTCAAAATTCAATGAGGCTATGAGGGATAGTAAATGAGGATTCATTGAGGGCTTTTACATAGCCCTCATGGCCTCATACGACAAAAAGGGATTCCACGGGCGTTTTCCAAAATGGGATTCCATAGGATATACCTGTTAAATACTGAAATGAGGATAAGAGTCGTAGTAAATTATACCTCATTGAGAGATTTTTCAAGGTCCTCATAAACTCAAAATTCAATGAGGGTATGAGGGATAATAAATGAGGACTCATTGAGGGCTTTTACATAGCCCTCATGGCCTCATACGACAAAAAAGGGATTCCATAGCCACAGGTGTTTTGCAAAAAATGGGATTCCATGGAATATGGCCATTGGATATAGTCTTTTGTTATACAGAAGGGAGATAACTCTGTACGATTAAGTACAGGTTATGGGAAATCAAGCAATCTAATTGGTTAATTATAATTTATATAAATGATCTAGATAAATGAAACAACAAGAGTACTTGGAATAGGGGCAGAACTAACAAGAATAGACCAGAAATTGCTAAATATAGCAATAATAAGGTAAACTGTTCCAACTAATAGGCTCTTCTACGCTACTGGAGTATACTCTAGAACAAAGGAACAGGGCCAGATAGAGGAAAACTATTGCATTTATAGATAAAAGCAGAGAATTCTGGAAGAATTCGAAATAGTAAAAGTTGGGGTGGATTTTGGTGATTTGGAGGGATTGTCGGGTTGTTTGTGGTAATTAGATTTACTCTTCTACAATCGAACATACCCTTCGAACATACCCCCGTCTTATTGCAGAAATTGGGTAACATAGCAACCACGTGCTACCATAGAAACCAAGATGGCGGCCTCCAGTACACAAAATGGACGACGGAAACACGTATCACCCTAACAACAAGCGCTGCGCATGCGCACTCACACCACGTATCACTATGGAGATGACGTCACAAGATGGCCGCTCACGCGGGTTACCATGACAACACAACATGGCGCCACTAGGTCACGTGACATGACGTCACTTCCGAGGTCCGGCACCGAGGTCCGGCCAATGGCCCCTCAAAACCACATTACATACTACTAATGTTGTATTTAATCCTTTTACTGACACGCCCACTTTATACATATATGGAGGAGCTCTATGTCCGTCTGTATGCGAGGAAGTTTAATACAGTTATGACATACTTGAAACTCTTTTCACCTGATTAATTGTTGGAAAGGGCTCTCCGAGCCCTTTCCAACAATTAATCAGATGGTAAGTTTGATCTGCGCATGTCAGAAGGTATAGATAATCATCATAAAAAATGTGACAATAGTCGCTTTCAGCAGCGAAAGTGTTAAGTCGATTAACGGTACGGGCTTTTCTCGTTTTCATCAATAGATTATCATATTGAAACATGTACAGGTGTCGTATAGGTAATAAAACTTTGTCAACAGATAAGAAGAATCCTGCGACTTGACTTGCGTTTTAGAAAGAATATCGCCTTGTTACGAAACTGAAAACATGCATGGTGATAAAACATTGTCAACAGGTAGTCGACGATCAATGTCAACAAACATTAATTTGAATAAGGTTCTTGACGAACAGATAAGAAGAATCTTGCGACTTGTGTTGAGGTTTAGAAGAATACCGCCTTGTTACGAAACAGAAAACTTGCAGGGTGATAAAACTTTCTCAGCAAGTAGCCGACGGTCAATGTCAACAAACATTTACTTCAATAAGGTACTTTACCAACAGATGAGAAGAATCTTGTTGACTTTTGTGAATGTTTACATGTATCCAAGATGGAGACGTACTTTCACAGCTGTATTTAATCTACAATTTAATTCTATGTGTAATTTAATCTTTTGTGTAAATAAAACATGGAAAGACCTATAGTACAATTAATATTTTATTCATTGGTACAAAAGTTATCAGTCTGCGTGAAACACTCAGTTCTTCTTCTTCTTCAGGCCACT
The DNA here is from genome assembly GCA_031216915.1 of Pictodentalium vernedei. Classification (NCBI taxonomy): domain Eukaryota; kingdom Metazoa; phylum Mollusca; class Scaphopoda; order Dentaliida; family Dentaliidae; genus Pictodentalium; species Pictodentalium vernedei. Next base: position 503,526,028 of record CM062293.1, read on the forward strand.
GAGATTACAAGGGGTCTTGAGTACATTTTCAGAATTGCTGAACATCGCATTTTATGCCCCTCTTAAAGAATTCCCGAAATTCATACATGTATTTATATACACAAAAAGGTGAGCGGGCGTATTTCATCACTCCAAAAAGTGTGAGGGGGGTGGGGGGAGGGGTGGGGTTGGTTAAAAGTGGATCACGCTCGTATCAAAAGTGTGCTATAACCTATAGACCAGGGACGAACAACAAATGAGTCGAAATTCAATGGAGGTTTAACATATGGGTCAAGGTCTCCAAGGAGTCATTGCGAGCATTTTTTCAGAATTGCAGGAAACCGCATTTTATGATCTCCTAATGCATTCCCGAATTTCATACATTTTTGCTACACTCAAAAAGGTAAGCGAGCATATTTCATAACTTCAAAAAGGGGCGGAGCAAAAATATATGAATGTGGGTAACGCCCATGACCTATGGAACAGGGTGCAACACCAAATGAGTCGAAATTCGATGGAGTTTCAATATATGAGATAAGGTCACAGGTGGGCAATTGAGTGCATATTTCAGAATTGCTGGAAATAGCTTTGGTTCATTCCCACTAAACCAATTCCCTGTAGACCAACTCCCACGAGGCCAATTCACAAAAGACCAATTCCCCTTAGACCAACTGATGTGTTCTTCTTTTAAAATAATTTTAAATCAATAATTTGATATATTTATAAATATTTATAAATGTATTTAATGTTATTGATATTCAAGCCTGAAAATAAGCAGTCTGTCATTTGCAGAATGAGGGTGAATTTGCTGATGCTATCCCATACAGTGGGCCAGTTTATCCTCTGGGTACCTCTTTCTGATAGTGTTTGAGACCTTGATTCAGGATGAGGTTCACAGAGGGTAAATTTAGTGATGCTACCCTCTGGGGACCTCATTTTTCAGATGATAGTCTGCTCATGTTCTGGCTTGTCGACATTTTATAGATGTTGGGCAGATTTTTATACATAATTGTTTTCCTAATTATCCTTAATCAACCCTTAATCAGAAACACTATATAGTTGGTCTAAGGGGAACTGGTCTAGTGAGAAGACGCCATAGCTTTTTTCTGACCCGCCCAATGCAATCACGAATTTCATACATGTATATTTACACTCAAAATGAGGACGAAGTAAAACATTTTGAAAGTGGTCCATACTCTTATCTTAAGCTTGGTATGATCTATGGACATTAGGGGATCACCAAATGAATAGAAACTCAATGGAGGTTCAAAATACTGGTCAAGGTCACCCAGGGGTTATTGAAATACTGGAAATCGCATTTTAAGTGCGCTAAATGCTGCCCCTAAGTTCATACATGTATTTTACACTAAAAAAGTGGGCGTGGCCAAACATTTTGAAAGTTGTCATGCTCACATCTCATGCATGCTATGCATTAGGCTAGGACCAACACCAAATGAGTCAAAAGTGCAATGGGTGTTCAAAATATGGGCCAAGGTCACTGGGGTCGCTGAGCGAATTTTTCATAATTGCTGGAAATTGCATTTATAACCCTCTAAAATATTTCCTATTTTCCATTCATGCATTTCATCACCACTTTTAAAAATTTTGGCCTCGTCCTTTTGAGCATAGAATAGTCTGAAGCTAAATGAAAGTGTCAATACACAAGAACGACACACGCGTTTGAATGGGTTAATCGATATGGCACGAGTGCCAGCACGGAAGGATAAAACAAGAGGCTGCAGGTTCGAGTTTTATCCTTCCGTGATGGCACAAGTGCCATATCGATTAACCCATTCACAGGTGTGTGTCGTTCTGTGTTTATTTGAATCATTGATACGCGGGAGTGATTTGATTGATACTCGGAACAGATAGCGCTTCGCAATCTTTGAAAGGACGTACCAAACCAAAAACGTATATTATGGACTTTCAGGCCATGTTTTGACTAGCGGGATGCATGCATCAATTCAAGGTGAATACGTGTTGAATTATTGCTGGAAATGATCGGTATCCACTCAAAAACACTCGATTTTCTTTTCATTATACGTTTTTAGACCAAATTTCTATATCTTCACAGTGTGGGGGGGGGGGGGGGTGGGAGAGGGTGGATACGATTTCTATCTTTCTGCACTTTCTTAGATAATCTATTTAGCGAAACATAAATAAAATTATATGAAATTTTATGTCTGTGATAATTTAAAGACAATTATATGTGTTGCACATCTCCAGATATAATGCAAAATGAAAGCATTGAAGTCAGTATTATTCCACCCCATACTATTATTTGGATCACAAGAGTCTAGACTTTTAGGCGTGGATCGCCCTTTGTGTCCAACATTTTCGCGACCAGTTCAAGACAGGTTTTCATACCTATAACTTACCCCTGATGACTCACCTTAGACAGAATAATACAGCTTATCTCTACACTCAGCGACCATGTGATCGAAAGATGTATAATCTGTAAGTCTTAACGTTGGTATCCGAAACTATCGGCCTCCGCATCATTACCTCCTAAACGATAAGTTTTTAACTCTTGCTTCATCATCGAAAACAGGAAATCCATTTGTCTCTTAATTTGTTTATATAGGAAGCATTGATCGATTGTCTCATCAAACATGAAATACACGTGACTTTTTCTGAGCCAATCGTCTGCTGCTTCCGGTATAAATGAAAGTGTCAATGACACTGCAGCCGAACTTGACTGTGTGCAGTGTTTGGTGAAAAGGATAATGTCCAATGTATATGAAAGGATTATGAAATAAGATAAAGAATGTGACAATTGAGAATATGTTAAGTTATGTACCCTACATGGTATGATTTCTGTAATTCTCACAAACATTTGGGTTTAACCCTTTACCCAACGCCCGCGTAATATGCAAATTCAGCAGTTGAAAAAATATTATTTTTCAAAATATTTCAACAAAACCATATCATGTGACCCCTCGTTGGAACGAGCTCGTCGAGCTCGTTCCAACGAGGGGTCACATGATATGGTTTTGTTGAAATGTTGTGAAAAATTTCAAAAATGATATTTAAAATAATAAATTTTGATATCGTCTGCGTTGGGTAAAGGGTTAACCGTGCAGTCAAACTTGTCTTAGTCAGATCACATTGATAACATTTGTAGCAAGGCCTGTTCGAGATTGTCCCAATTGAGAAAATTGAAGTATACTTTTAACAGAAAGATGCTCGAAAAAATATATCATGCATTCATATTACCGATTTTGTAATATGGTAGTTGCGCGTGGAGCGAAGCTCCTCAGTATCAACTGAAACGTGTTGGAGATATTCACTGCGACCTAGGCCGAATGGTGAACGGGTTGACAAGATCTGTGCAACGGGATCGACTTTTGTCAGAAGTTGGTTGGAGTAGTCTGGAAAAACAGGCGCTATGTTCAGAAAATGTGTAACTTTTACAGAATTGTCACTGGGGATGCTCCGTACGTTCTCCACGATCTTCGACACATCCCAATATAATTTACGAAACGCGTCTAATTTTGTTCTCTATTTCTGTCGAACCGAACTCTTCAAACGGTTATTTTTCCCTTCATGTACTGAAGTATGGAACACCCTACCGGAGACTGTTTGAAACAGTCGGTCGCTTGGGGAATTCAAAAAAGTTCATCTAACCACCCTTGTATGCGCCTCCAACACATTTCTCAACCGGTATAAGGGCTCACAGAACTAAATATTTCTCATAGGCGACCATTATAACACTTATGTGGAAAAAAATATGATCGCATCACTTTAAATTAAATATTTAAATACCTACATAAAGTACAGACCTGCACACAACTTTCTCTGGCCAGAAAACATGGGGTCATGCAGGGGGGGGGGGGGGGGGGGGCACTAAAAATTTGCAAGACACTAGGTGCTATTTTTGTGTCGGCCACTTTTTAGACCCACCCACCTCAACATGCAAATTTTCTACAACTGTTCTAAGACACCCACCCCCACCCATCCCCATTCAAAGCCAAAATAAGTTTATAAACTCTTTACATTAGTGTTTATTAAAGTCAGCATTGTATGAGATTTAAGGTTGGTACATTTCAACCCTATATGTAACACAACGCTTCTTGTAATAAACTTTTTACATTTAAGAGTTTATTACTTTAAGCGTTTTATTACATTTATGGTTGATACAGTAAGCGGCACTATCTGGCCATAGTTTGATTGGTTTTGATGAACAGCTTGAGTAGCTTGCCCTTACATAACGTGTGACATTATATGGCCTTAGATGCTATGTTTGTGGGATGGTTATCCTGAAGATATTTTGTCCGAAAACTCGGAATTGTTGCATCTGAACCTGCCTGAACTAGGTTATAAACCTTTTGCTGAGACGATATGACCTTCGTTGTTGAGGTGTCGTTAAAAAAGATTGAATTAACATACAGCTACATTATACGAGAAATTGCATTAATGATCAACTAATCTGGGTTTAACTTAGTGATTCAAAGTGAATCTTCCAAACATATTGCCTTCACATTTTTTAGATCTCAGACATGACACCGACTCCTACTAACGAATGCGATATCCCTAGAAAAAACAGGGTTAATTACAGTGTTATCACCTACAAGACGACTTGAGGTTGTATTTATGTTAAGAAGGGAATGTATGATATAATCTTTGAGGTTTGGGACCCAAATGACAGTTCATTTTTGACATATTCTCTAAATATTCAAAAATTTGCAAAGCACATTTTTGGCGCACGCAAGAGGCCCACCCACCCCCACCCTGTGTCTTGCAAATTTTTGGTGGCCCCCCCTGGGTCATGCAACAAATAAGAGAGAAAATTCACCAGGAAGTGAAGGACCGTCCTTGAACTCAGTTTTTTTCTGGGAATTCCCAACAAAAATACACATATAGTTAACTGAATTTTATAGACCCAGAAAAACCTTCGAAAATCTCTTTTTTCTTGGGAAATATTCAGAATTGTCGTGAAAACCTATATAAAATGCTTTAACAGTTTTCTCAAGCAATAAGTTTTTTTCTAGGAGTCTTATTTTAGACTATGATGGAATATCCGAGTGCAACATTTCAAGGCAGATCACTATAAACTAAATATTTAGTTCCGCGATACCATAAGGAAATACTACATTCACGCAAAATTGCGAACTGGAGTCAATACTATACAACTTTTACAATTGTATTTTCTAGAATTGTATTTTCTACCTATTAATATAACTGACTAAATTGAATCATTAGCATTTTAAAAGATATGGCAATTTGCCAGGTGGCAAATTGCCACATCTTTGAAAATGCTAATGGTTCATTTCAACACATTTAAAGCCATAACCAGAAAATCCAATTCTAGAAAATACAATTGTAAAATGTTTATAGTATTGGCTCCTGGACGTAGTGGCCTTAATGGTGACAAATTCCGCTACTACATCTCTGCTTTTCCATTTTACTTTTGTAACGATGGCGTTGAGGATGCAGAATATTATTTCTTCCAGTGTCCTTTAACCCTTTACCTAATGAATCGCCGCATCCGCCCGCGTAATATGCAAATTAAGCAGTTGAAAAAATAAAATTTTTCAAAATATTTCAACAAAACCATATCATGTGACCCCGCATTGGAACGAGCTCGTTGAGCTCGTTCCAATGAGGGGTCACCTGATATGGTTTTGTTGAAATGTTTTGAAAAATTTAAAAAAATTATATTTAAAATAATAAATTTTGATATCGTCTGCGATGGGTAAAGGGTTAAATTCTGATATTCGTAGTACGTTTATGTAATCTCAACACATTGGTGCGTAAGTGTGTCACGACTCGTTCATAATCTTATCAAGAAAAAATACCACTTTTGTGATCACACCACTCTACTATATTTTATTTCTTTCAATTTACATGAAATAGTCTTTCAGACTGTTTTCACACGAATTCCAGATACAGAACGGAATAAACATAGCTATACCTATCACTCCTACCCTACAGAAATGACATACACAGTGAAATAAATGTCATACTTGCCCATGACAACTATTTTTCCTAAAATTATTTTTAGATGTGGTGAGCAAAAGCCGAACTGTGACATTTGCACTGAAATAATGTTATTAGTTGCAGCACTAGTAGAGATCACAAACTGTTTGGAAGACTGATTTATTTATTTATTTATTTATTTATTTATTTATTTATTGGTGTTTAAGGTCACATAATTCTGCACAATGGCTAACCATGACCGTGACAGTTTTACGGGTGGAGGAAGCCGGAGTACCCTGAGAGAACCACCGAGCAACGGCGAGAAACTGTCAGCTCCCCAACATACCAACTCCACACAAGCAGGGTTAGCATTGGTTGAAGACAGGTGCACCATCGACGTGCAGTACGCCTTAGTACACAACGTCACTGTGCCCCCACGTGAGCAATGGGGGTGAAGTGTCTTCTTTGAAGTGTCTTGACCAAGGACACAACTGGAAGACTGATTAGATGTTTGGAAGATTTGAAATCGCCCAAGTTCGGCAAATGAAAAAGGATGAGGATGGAACATTTCTTCGCGTAGGTTTATGCATGTATGTTGAACTAGTATAAATCGTAGGGCGACCACAAGTATATGTGTCGCACAAGCCACTCGCATTCTAAAACAATGCGAGGTGGGGGGGGGGGGGGGGATTCTCCCTCCCAAAATTGCCTATGAGTGTGGTGGAATTCTAAAATCTAAAGTGTCTAATAACAGCGTAATTTTGGGGCGTGTCAGTGTGGAGAGGGTCATGGGATTGGCAGTGGGCTGTTAACGGCAAATTTACGAGAATTAAACAAACCACTAAAAGGAGGCAATATGAATAAGTTTCGGTGTCCTGCATCACACGGTCTGTTGATCTTGAGCAGTCTTTGACTGTAATTTGGGAAGCCTACGTGTGTGTGTGTGTGTGTGTGTGTGTGTGTGTGTGTGTGTGTGTGTGTGTGTGTGTGTGTGTGCCTATGTATTCTTACATTTTTTCGAACTCTCACATATTGTATAGAATGGACAAAATACAGGGAAAGTTCGCATTTGACCGTATTTGCGTTCTTTGTTGTACTCCTCTTGACTTGGTGAAAAATAATACATTTTATGGTTTCTGGATGACTGATTGATTTATTTATTGGTGTTTAAGGTCACATACTTATGCACAATGGCTAATCGTGACCGTGACAGTATTACGGGTGAAGGAAGCGGGATTTAATGAATAGAACCACCGAGCATCGGCGAGCAACTGTCAGCTCCTCAACATTCTAACCCTGTTCTACTCAAGCAGGGTTATAGCGGTTGAAGACATGTGGACCATCGACATGCAGTACTCCTTAGCACACCGGCGTCATCGTGTTCCTATGTAGGCAACCGAGATAAAGTACCTTGCCCAAGGACACAAGACGGGTCGTACCGGACGGGGAGTTTCTGGATGACAACTTGAGTGTGCATTCAGATATTTTTTTCAAACTTTCACATTATGACGAGAATGACAAAATAAGGTAGAGTTCGCATTTGACCATGTTCGCATTCTCTGTTATAGAGTCCCCCCCCCCCCCCAAATTCGTGATATATAATACATTTTATTGTTTACAGATGATAGGCTGAGCATAAATTCAGATGTTCTTTTTTCAACTTTCACCTACAGTTAAAACTAGAAGTCCTCTCATGAAATGCGCACAAATAGCGCATCGATCTGCGCGTTAATCTACGCGTTATGACCATAGTAAGGAAGGATATCAAATTCTGTACATATGGCCTGTGTACAAGCAATGTTACAACCAATGGACCTCCGGGTAAAATTGTAATAACAGAAATATGTTACAGTTAAAACTAGAAGTCCTGTCCTGGAATGCGCACAAATAGCACGTCGATCTGCGCGTTAATCTACGCGTTATGACCATAGTAAGGCTATCAAATTATTTTACACGTGACCTGTGCACAGGCAATGTTTCAGCCAATGGACCTCCGGGTAACCCGGAGGTCCATTGGCAGAAACACTGCCTGTGTTTGCTATGAGTAACCAGGAGAACCTGCCGTGCTTTGGATGCCATTCGATATGGGAATTGCGCGCAATTCCTACGCGCAATTAAGCCTCGATAAGCGCACAGTTCGTGATAGGACTTCTAGTTTTAATTGTATTTGTCCAGAATGACAAAATACAAGTTCTCATTTGGTGGTATTCACATTCCGTTTTTTTAGAGTTATCACACTTGACTTAGAGAAAAATATAAAATTTTATGATTCCCGAAAGGTAACCTGAATATAAATTCAGAATATTGCCTGGATTTAAAATGAGTTTTGAAGGATTTTTAATGCATTTATGAAAAAAAAAAAATTCACCCAGTCGAGTGGGGGTTATTTTATTTTATTTTGTTTCAACATGACTTGATGCAATCAGAGTGTTGTGTTGCAAAAAAAAAAAAAAAAAAACTTTGTCAGAACACCAGAACATTCAAAATACAATACGGCCGCCGTGGATTGGTCATTTTCCACAGGTGGGCAATATTCTCACGTACGCAATAATTTTAGATTCCAAACACTAATTAAAATTAAAATTTTGCTGATAATGAGTTTTTTATTATCTGGTAACCGCTTGCGTGCCATTGCGTGGATATCTGTGGACACCACTGCCCACACGTGATTTACGACCAGTCCACGGGAACTGTAATGTAGAATGGAAAGAAGTTTTCAGACCTCAAAATTCGTCACGATTCTCGCAACCTCCTGTGCCTCAATTTAGAATTTGATAGTACTGTTATAATCTTGTTCTTATAAGTACAGCCAGTCCATAATCCCTAATAAAAAACAAACCTCATATTTGTATGAAAAATATTTATTACAGTTTAACCCTAAAGGACCTAATTCCAATTTTTGTACATGCGTTCCAACACACAGATTGTGGTTTTGTAGATACAAGCATAAAAAAATAGCCAGGCCTTAAAATTCAACCCGATTCGCGAGAATCAGTTTTGATTCTTGCAAACTCCTCTGCATGAATCAATTTTCAGTTCTCAATTCAGAAATTGATAGTACCGTTATACCCTTGTTGTTCTGAGTACAACCAATTCATAATTCCCAATAAAAACAAACTTCATATTCATAGATAAAACTAAACGCTGCAGGTTAACCCTAAAGGGCCTATTTCCAATTATTGTATTGCTCTTGCCTTGTGTGTACATGTAGAACATGTGTTTCAACATACAGATAGTGGTTTTGCCGATAGAAGTTACAGTACCTTGGCAGTGGTTCTGGAGAAGTCTTGGCTGCCAACGTAGAGAAACAATTCTGATTCTCGCGTGAATTTTAAGTCCTGCTTTTCAAAGTAGAATGGAAAGGTGATGTGATTATAAAACTTTGCAGCGAAATATACTACTCTTGCGGTGAACAAAACAAAGTGAGGTACAAATGCATTAACAAAAGACTGAACCATATGACGAAACCAAAATGCTTGGGTGTATCAGGATGTGTCGCAAATAAAAGTAAGTGTGACTAGAACGAATCGTGGCTTTATTCCCAACATCTCCGCCATGTTTAGTTACACTCAAACTAAGAACGGACTTTTTTTCTATCCAAAGTGGAAAGTAGCAGCTAATGGTGTAGTAGAATTCCTGTGGAACTTTATCGAAAATGGTGAAAGGGGTTAAAAAATTGAATCCCGGACCCCCCGTTGGAAGGGAAAATACGCCCTCTAAACCTCTCCCCTTGTCAGGCCTACAGCACCCGGGACATGCCTACGCCACTTTATAGGTGATGAGTTTGTCGCAATTTCGCGAATACTATATGGCTTAATCCTCTTAATGGAGGACTGAAAAAGTACGAGTCGTTATTTATTTATTTATTTATTTATTCATTTATTTATTTATTTATTCGTATTTAAGGTCACACATTTCTGCACGATGGATAATCGTGACCGCAACGTGGATATAAAGTGAAGTCCAGCAAATCGTTTATACACCTTTGCCCATTTTGGTGGACTAAAATCCCCAAGCACTGGTGACCTGGGCCTATTTTACCAGTAGAACAGGGCTTGTGTACAACAGTAAACAAGCACTGCTTCATGTTTCACTTCCTGCGGTTCCCACTGGGAGTACTGGTCGCTATCAGTTTCTTAACAAGGCAATATTCATTCTGAAGTGGAAGATAAGTTAGCAAGATTCTTCTCATCCGTTGATCAAGTACATTATTCAAGTTACTGTTTGTTGACATTGACCGTCGACTACCTGTTGACAAAGTTTTATCACTCTGCAAGTTTTCAGTTTCGTAACAAGGCAGTATTCTTTCTGACATGAAACACAAGTCACAAGACTCTTCTTATCGGTTAACAAAGTTTTATTACATATCTAAACACATGTGTATGTTTCGCTTTGATAATCTATTCACAATGAAAGTGTCAATGACACTGCAATTTAACGTGACTGTGTGTTGTGTTTGATGAAACGCATAATGTTCAATGTTTATGAAAGGTTATGAAATAAGACAAGAATTGTGATAATTGTTAAGTTTTGTACTCTACGTGCTATGTTTTCAACAAGAATAATTTGAGGTGTAGACTGTGCTAAAGAATTAAGGCCTGGGTTGATCAGGCCTGGCATTTTCAGGAGAGAGATTTATTCGCTCGCCTGCTGCTCGCCTTAAAAAATAAGGAGGGCGAAAACTAGCCCTCCTGGGCTTAGAAAATAACGATCACTATAACTGCCTATTCCTAAAAACCCACATCTTTTCAGATCTCTGCTATGTTAGTGGTCTCCGTAAGACGGGCACACTGCCCCTTCCACACCTCCGGGCCTTGCCGAGGCTCGGAGGTGTGGGGGCAGTGTAGCCGTCTCACAGAGCCTACCTTGTTAGCAGCACCAAATAAAATGTACGAAGCCCACTAGGTAGAATTCATTAATGGTAAAACTTCATTTTGTCACTTTTAGCTTTTTTAAGCTTGAGGAGTGCAAGTCGCTCGTCTAGGCCATGCGGGAGGGGGGGGGGGGCAATTTTTAGCCCTCCTGCATTTTTAAGAATGCCAGGCCTGGTTGATGTGGCTCTCACAGTTAACTTATGTCAACCAAAGTTACCAAGTTACTGTAAAATCACCCCCCCCCACCAAAAAAAAGTACCTATAGAGTGTGGTGGAAGAATTAGGTCTGAGGCCTTGCGGCCCCGTATGGCTCTCGTGGTTGATCGATATGAACCAAAATAGGAAGTTCATCCGGACATTCATTCAAAAATCCATCTGGACACCACAACAACACGTCACTTAACCAAGTTGCGACGAAATCACCTCATAAATACAGCCTGTAGGCTGTGTCGAAGGTTTTAAGAGCAAGGGCTCGTGAGGCCCTTGACAAATATGACCAATTCATATGAACCAAAATAGGAAGTTCATCCGGACATTCATTCAAAAATCCATCTGGACATCACAACAACACGCCACTTAACCAAGTTGCGACGAAATCACCTCATAAATACAGCCTGTAGGCTTTGTCGAATGTTTTAAGAGCAAGGGTTCGTGAGGCCCTTGACAAATATGACCAATTCAGTCTAAAATACATGTAGGAAGTTTTCATCTGGCCATCAGATCAAGCCATACCACGAAGTTACAATGAAATGGCTTCATAAATACGACATGTACACTGTGGTAACTAAAGACTTTAGGATTCGAACTCGCTCAGCCGTTACAGTTGACAGATCATGACCAAACTAGGATGATCTCAGCCGGACATCATACAAAAAGAAAGGATGTTCCATGTTTATGAAAGAATTATTAAATAAGACATGAACTGTGACAACTGACAATATGTAATAGTTACTAATTGAGCTGGAGGTATTCATGAATTTGAAGGACCTGCCAACGTGCGGTATGTGACGCCGAGCCGCGAAGCGGCGAGGTGTTACAGCACGTTTGGCAGGTTGTTCAAATTCATGAATACCGACAGCGAGGTTAGTAACTTACTTACACGCCAATTCACAGAACGCACGGGCCCGGGTATGGTAAGTGAGTACAGGTGATCAGGTGACGTCACTTGAACACCTAGTCTATCGGGCATTTCACGTCTCTTACCAACCCGGAGAAGACAAAGGAATTGGTGTGCTAGTTAATTTCTGTACCTTATAGTTTATGCATTCAACAAGAATAATAAGAGGTGTGGACTGTGATAAAGGAATTTAGACTCGAACTCGAGCGGCCATCATGGTTGACCGATCTCATCTAAAAGAGGGCTACAGGATGAAATAACTAGATATCATACAGAGTCATCCACCAAGTTACAAATGAAATACCTTCATAAACATGATCTGTATACAGTACCAAAGGAATCTAGGTCACGTGCCCAAGCGGCGGTCTCATCCAGGCATCATACCGAGTCGTCCTACCAAGTTATAATGAAATCGCTTCATAAATATGAACTGGAGACTGTGCTAAACAAATCGTGCTGCCGTCAGTTGACCGATCACGACCAAAATAGGACGTCATCATCTAGATATTATACAAAGTCAACCAATCAGTTTATTATGAAATTCCTTCATTAACGCAACCTGTAGACTGTGCTATAGGAATCTAGGTAAAGTGCTCCCGCGGCCGTCACGGTTGACTGAACCCGACCAAAATAGGACGTTCTCATGTAGACATTATACAGAGTCATCCTACCAATTTACAACGAAATGCCTTCATAAATGCAACCTACAGACTGTGCTAATGGAGTCTGGATAACGTGCACCTGCGGACGTCACGGTTGACCGAAACCGACCAAAATAGGATGTGCTCATCTAGATATTAATCGAAGTCGCCCTTCAAGTTACAATGAAATCCCTGCATAAATACGATCTGTAGGCTGTGCTAAAGGTTTTTGGGTTTCGAACCCGCGCAGCCGTCACGGTTGACCGATCGCGACCACAATGGGATGTCGTCATCTAGACATGCCCCAAACCAGCACACGAAATTTCGTGACGTTCGGACAACAACTGCGGGGTGTCGCCTGTGCTGAAGTAGATGAGAACAGACTAACAGACTCTTGCACGCGTGGTGGCAATACCTTATCTTGACTTTGTTAAGCTAAATTAAATTAAGCTATCTTCCGGAAAGGTATCTATTACGCCATTTCCCCATGAAGATATAATTAATAATAACCTCCATCCGCATTTTGTTCTGATAACCGGAATAACGCTAAACTGAAAATTAACCGATGGCCTAATGCAGTTATATCATTCGGTCAATACGATCATATATTTATATCCTTGAATGAATTCATTTATTTACACATTTTTGTGCAATGGCTAATCGTGGCAGCAACATGCATATAAAAAGTCAAGCCCTGTCAACCGTTTATACCCATGTTGCCCATTTGAACCCTGGGGGTATCGTCCATATTAGTTCAATGACAGCAACTGGAAGAGTCCATGTTCATTATTTAGGGGTAGACCAACAAATATTTTCAACGTGCAGCCTTGGGGCTGCACGTTGAAAATATTGATTGGTCTACCACACACGTGCACTTGGCATCCATCATATTTAATGAAATTATGACGTATCATGTTCCTGGTCGGGAAAAACGACCGCTAGGTTTCAAAGGGTTAAAGAACTTCTACCCCAGGAATTGATGACGGGGTACTATTTTACAAGTAAAAATAGGTTATCACAGTAAACAAGCACTGCTATGCTACCTGGGGTTCCCACGGGGATTCTTGAGTGAATTAAACATTTATGGTGGTTGAATGCAGAACTTTTGGTTTTTATAACCCTTTACCTAACGAAACGGCTGCATCCGCCACGGTGGGAGCATGGTAGCTCAGTGGTTATGGCTTTGAACTTCAAACCGAAAGGTTCATGGTTCGATCCCCGCCAGGGGTAACTGTTTTGTGTCCTTGGGTAAGGCACTTCATCCCGATTGCCCACGTGGGGGCACGGTGGTGCTGTACACTATGGCGTGCTGCACGTCGATGGTGCGCCTGTCTTCAACCATTGTTAACCCTGCTTGTGTGGAGTTGGTACGTTGGCGAGTCTGACAGTTGCTCGTCGTTGATCGGTGGCTCTCACCGGGTACACCGACTTTGTCCACCCGTACAACAGTCCGACACGAGGTGACCCTGGCTGTTGAAAGTGTCGTTCAACCCCAATAAATAAATAAATAAATAAATAAATAAATAAATAAATAAATAAATGAAAGTGTCAATGACACTGTAGCTCAACTTGTTAAGACATGTACATGTATAGTATGTGACACAGCAATGGCGAACATCTAGGTAATGACCTAATAACAAAGGTACATATAAAGTATTGTAACGGTCTGTACATAAATGCTGACCATAGCCTGTAACAAATATATAGGTAAAGTACTGTAAAGGTGGGTGACAGTCAGATGCTAAACTCGAAAAGAAATCTTTGAGTCCCAGAGTGGGTCTGACTGAACCCCAAAATATTTGTTCTCATAGCACAGTGATAACAAAGGCACCCCAAACCACATTCGTTCCTGTCCCAAGGTGAAAACAAAGGTACCCAAGAAGTTTCGTGAAGTGCACTTGGGATTCAAACCAAAGAATCGAAAATGGTGCCAGCTGGTTTCCCTAACAACCAACGTGCCTCCCTAGCAACGGGCGACCTACTGGGCGCTTTCATATGGAAGTTCTGCGCAAAAATGCACCAAATTTTGTACAAAATGGCTGCCATCGGCCATCTTGAATTTCGGACTGGACCCAAAAACACTCGTTCTCGTCCCACGGTGATACCAAAAGTACCCAAGAAGTTTAGGAAAGATCGGTTCATAAATACGGCCTCTAGCCCGACCCATATTGGCATTTGCACTTACAGTGCTGAAGGTAACACTAAATACATCAAAGTTAGTCTAATTTGCATAATTTACGCACGAGAAAAAAAACCCGTATTATATGTGATGATTCCCATGGTACTAAACATTCATACCAAAAATTATTCAAATCAGAGCTTTCATATGGAAGTTCTGCGCAAAAATCTGATTGCACCTAATTTTGAACAAAATGGCTGCCAGCGGCCAACATGAATTACGGATCGGACCCCAAAACACTCGTTCTCGTCCCACGGTCATAACAAAGGTACCCAAGAAGTTTCCTAAAGATCGGTTCATAAATACGGCCTCTAGCCCGAGCCGTATTGAATTGTAGACGGACAGACGGACAGACGGACGACTGGCCATGGCATATGCTCAAATTCGACTTACGTCAAAGTTGAGCTAATAAATAAATAAATAAATAAATAAATAAATAAATAAATAAATAAATAAATAAATAAATGCGCCCCGGTAATATACAAATTGAGCAGTTGAAAAAGGGGTTTTTATCATAAAAATTCAACAAAACTATATCATGTCTCCCCTCATTGGTACAAGCTCGACTAGCTCATTCCAATGAGGGGTCACAAAACATCTTATTGAAATAAGAAATTTTGATATCGTCTGTGTAAGGTAAAGGGTAAAACGCTGAGAATGACGAACAGGCCATACTCATGTGTATTAAATTGGAAGAAGAGGTTCTGCCTAAATCCAAGCAAGTTGATTGCATTTAGACAGAGCCTAGACTAGTAGACAATGAATTTTGAATAAAACACCTTCTCCGTGAAATTTGCATCCATTCAAACGCCTTCAAAGTTTGTGGGTAAGAAACAAAAACCGACAGACGGTCTAGTAATAAAGAGAATCCACGAGCGAAGCAGGGTATCTATTATTGGTAAGGACTAAGGACTGGGACAGTCACTACGCAGCACGACCGTCTCAGTCTTAAGGTCGCACCGCGTAGCGCCTACAGTTTGGGGAATCGCTACATGGACGTGGTTAATAATTGGACATGGAATCGTCTATATTACACTTTCCGAAGTTTTATGACCTTGTTTACTTACCATTCACAAATGTGTCACGGATCAATTTACTGTCTTTGAAAATTGAACAATAAACGGCAATAAATCCCACAAAAGGAAACAACAAGAGGCTCTCAAGAGCCTGTAATCGCTCACCTGACAGGACTACGTATCCCTCAGTTATTCTATTCAATATCTAAACAATGCAGCTATCTGCCATGCTACTTCATCTGTGCGAAACAGAATGCTGTTTTCAGAGGACTTTCCATACATTATATGTGCCACGTTTGGTTCCCATTGGCCAAGTAGTTTCAGATAAGAAGATAAAAATGTGATTTCCCATAGGGTTTCCATAGAAATTATAATCCGCAATTGCAACCATATTTGCAACCCGATCAACATTAACTGCGGATCGTTGGTAGAGGATATCTCTGTCATCAATCATGTGAAGTTTCAAAACATTTGGCCTTATAGTTTCAGAGGAAAAGATTCTTCAAATTCGACCAATCTGAATCAGAGAATGCCTCTGGCGGTCATGTTTTTCATTCAACAGGAAAACAATGAGGAAGAGTTGTAGTTGTAGTGAACCTCTCATAGACCATTCCTGCACACTAAAAACTAGTGTTAAAACTGACACTTTCAAGACGTTAAACCCATTCTAACTCTTAGGGTTTGATTTTAACACTCAAAGTGCAATGCTTTAAGCACTTAGACATTACAATCGTCAGACATCTGAAACTTGAATGGATGGCACTTCCCATGTGTCTAGCATTGGTGGTTCTTCCAGCCTCGTCCATAATTTGATTTGCGCTTGGTGGGTACATAATTAAAAGGACACAACGCAGATGACGCGGATCAGACTCGAGAGTTCGAGCCTGATCCGCGTCATCTGCGTTGTTTCCTTTTAAGTGTCGCGACATTACACTTGTCAAGTGGTATTATTGTAACACCTGTCGAGTTCTGGGATATCTACACTTGAACAAAGTGCTAGTTCAGCACTTAGTAAGTGTTAAATACAGCACTTCAAGTGTAGTTTGTAACACTTTGGTTTTTAGCATGTGCCTAGTTTGGTTCACATTGACTCAGTAGTTCTAGAAAAGAAGATAAAAATGTGATTTCCCATAGGGTTTCTATAGTAATTATAATCCGCAATTGCAGCCATGTTTTCAACCCGATCAACATTAAATGAGGATCGTTGGTAGAGGATGACCCTGTCACCAACCATGTGGTGTTTCGAAACATTTGGCCTTGTGGTTTCAGATTTTTCAAAATCAACCAATCAGAATCAACGAATGCCACTGGCGGCCTTGTTTTCCATCCGACGGAAACAAAATGAGGATCGTTTGTAGAATACTTCCCATTGACCATTTCTGCAACGTTTGGTTCACATCGTCTCAGTAGTTCCAGAGAAGAAGATGAAAATGTGATTTCTCATAGGGTTTCTATAGTAACTATAAGCCACAATTGCGGCCATGTTTGCAACCCGATCAACATTAAATGAAGATCGTTGGTAGATGGTGTCCCAGTCATCAAGCATGTGAAGTTTCAAAACATTTGGCCTTGCAGTGTCAGAGAAGATTTTTGAAAATCTTCCAATGAGTCAAAGAATGCCTCTGGCGGCCATGTTTTTCATCCGACGGGAACAAAATGAGGATCGTTTGTAGAGGATCTCCCAAAGACCATTCCTTCCGAGTTTGTTTCACATCGGCTCATCAGTTCCATAGAAGATGAAAATGTGAAAAGTTTACGGACGACGACCGACCGACGCCAAGTGATGGCCATAGCTCACATAGTCCTTTGGGCCAGGTGAGCTAAAAAATGATGCTCCGGATAATGGTACGGTCAAAAATGTCTGGCCGTATCTACGCCAACAGAGTTTTCGCGTGGAGAAATGGCCACCTCTGCTCGAGTGTTTGGGTGTACCGGTTGCACCAGGATTTCCTCATCAAGGAGGCTTGCGTTCCCCGATAAGGGCGGGGGGGGGGGGGGGGCATGATATACACCAACATGCCCACAATAAAGGTGGAAGATTTTTCAAGTAGGCGGACTACACCCTCCAGACAGGACGGGGAGGCGATATCCCCCGCCCGCCCCTACCGTCACCCCTGTTTTCCTTTTGGATTCTTGGTAATAAATTCTCCACGTACCGTAAACTTCAACCAAGTACATCCCCAAGTACGGTTGATCAGTTTGAGAATAAAGAGCAGCAAACATACAAACTGAAGCAAAATATCTGCATTTGTTCTGAAAACTTTTCCCAAGAAAATTCTTTTTAGTGACAGTAGGGTTGAATTAAACTATACCCATATCCTGTTCCACCCGTCGAGATACATTTTTTGGAAAACTGTTTTTGCCACCTGTTTCAACCTTGTGGAAAGCAATGCATAATCAATATAGAGTAACCTCATTTAATGTGGACAGTAACCGTCCCCTGAGTTCCAATGTGTTCTATGTGGCAGTAGGCACACAGAACACATTGGAACTCGGGGGACGAACAGTTGTCTTGCGATCGAACCAGGAAATGAAATTCGAAAGAAATATTTGGTAAGAGTAGCCTCCCATAATGTGCTTAGCGTTCGAGTTCGCTTTCTGTGTTGAAAGAACGGTTGGTTGATTGATGAATTGAGAACAATACTAAAACCTACGCAGGCAGCGGGTGCAATTTCACTGTACCAAGGTGAGTGGTTGTTGAGAGTGGAGTGGCAGGGAACTGGAATAGTAATTGTGTGCATTCTTAGGGTAGATTTGGCAGAAACATTAAATACAATGCACGATGCGATGTGCAAAATGAATGCCCAGGCATTATAATTCGCAAATCAGAATTGGATTTGTATAAAATTTTTATTACTTTCCAAAGTGTGATTTACTCGGATTCCCGGGTTTGATTATAAACGATAACTTCACAAGTGAATTATGCAATCAACAATTGTGTCATGTATCCATGCGCGCAAACGAAAATGCTTTGCCGTGGGTGTAATGGGGCCGTCGTTGGGTGTTTTTAAAGGACGATTGCGCCGAAGGCGCACGAGTTCAGAGTCCTTTATATTACAAACACTTTTTATATAGGACGAAGGCGCCGCAGGCGCCCGAGTTGAGACGGAGGCGAAGCCGACGTCGAAACTCGTGAGTTCTTTATACTTTATACTAATTTCACACTTTTTTAAACGTAGGAAGTAGTTAACGAGATGAGACTTCACGAGAATGACTCTGGGTGATTAAACTTTTAGGGATTTTTCCCAAAGGAACCGGGGACAAATAAGGTTACATTTTTTCAAGGATACTCGGTCGCTGGAACAAGTGATGGCTCTCCACCATTCCTTTCATCCTCATAGGGTCAAGGGACCCCTATATATTGAGTGTGTGTGTGGGGGGGGGGGGGGGGGGGGGGAGGGGGGAGTGAGGTTAATGGGTCACTGATTATGTCACGTGACGACCATAGCAAGTAAAGCACGCCCCTAGCAACGGGCAAACTACTGGGCCAATTTTGACCAATTTTGATACATGGACCCAACATGCATTGCAAACGAAAACAGACAGGTCAATGATGTCGCCACGTGACTTCCCTAGCAACCAGAGCGTCCCCTTAGCAACGGGCTAACTACTGGGCCGATTTTGACCAAATTCGGTATGCGGACCCAAAATGCATTGCAAATAAAAATAGACAGATCAATGTTGACGTCTCGTGACTTCCCTAGCAACCAGAGCGCGCCCTTAGCAACGGGCTAACTACTGGGCTGGTTTGGACCAAATTCGGTATACGGACCCAAAATGCATTGCAAATGAAAACAGACAGATCAATCATGACGTCACGTGACTTCCATAGCAACCAGAGCGCCCCTTAGCAACGGGCTAACTACTGGGCCAATTTTGACCAAATTCGGTATACGGACTCAAAATTCATTGCAAATGAAAACAGACAGATCAATGTTGACGTCACATTTCCCTAGCAACCAGAACGCCCCTTAGCAACGGGCTAACTACTGGGCCGATTTAGACCAAAATCGGTGTACTGACCCAAAATGCGTTGCAAATGAAACAGATAGGTCAATGTTGACGTCACGTGACTTCCCTAGCAACCAGAGCGCCACCTTAGCAACGGGCTAACTACTGGGCCGATTTTGACCAAATTCGGTATACGGATCCAAAATTTATTGCAAATAAAAACGTACAGGTCAATGTTGACGTCACGCGACTTCCCTAGCAACCAGAGCTCCCCCTTAGTAACGGGCTAACTACTGGCCCGATTTTGACCAAATTCGGTATACGGACCCCAAATGCTTTGCAAATGAAAACAGACAGATAAATGTTGACGTCACGTGACTTCCCTAGCAACCAGAACGCCACCTTAGCAGCGGGCTAACTACTAGGCCGATTTTGACCAAATTCGGTATACGGACCCAAAATGTATTGCAAATAAAAACATGCAGGTCAATGTTGACATCACGTGACTTCCCTAGCAACCAGAGCTTCCCCTTAGTAACGGGCTAACTACTGGACCGATTTTGACCAAATTCGGTATACGGACCCAAAATGCTTTGCAAATGAAATCAGACAGATCAATGTTGACGTCACGTGACTCCCCTAGCAACCAGAGCGCCCCCTTAGCAACGGGCTAACTACTGGGCCGATTTTGATAAAATTCGGTATTCGGACCCAAAATGCATTGCAAATGAAAACAGATAGGTCAATGTTGACGTCACGTGACTTCCCTAGCAACCAGAGCGCCACCTTAGCAACGGGCTGACTACTGGACCGATTTTGACCAAATTCGGTATACGGACCCAACATGTATTGCGAATAAAAACATACAGGTCAATGTTGACGTCACGTCTTTTCAGTAAAACTACATTGGCATATTTTCATCGTCCTTTTTTGCACAGCACTGCTGTATTTTCTTGTTTTATTCACCGGAAGGAACGCCCGAAAAGAGACTTTACGAGAACGGCTCTTATTCGAGGAATCTTCCCTAGAACAAAAAGGGACAATATAATTGTTTTCAAAGGAACATTCGGATACCAACTGGGTAAAGTGAGTGAACCATCAGTTGAGGGAAGTAACAGGAGATGGTGCGTGGGGGGGGGGGGGGGGGTGCTATTGAGATATTCTCCCATAATACACCGGGAGTCAGACTAATTTACAATTTACTACATCACGTGACGTTCCTAGCAAAACGCAACACCCCTAGCAACAGGCGATCTGTTGGACCGTCTTTGACCAAAATTGATATATGGACCCATAATGCAATAGGGGTCCAAACCAAGGAGCCGGTAATGATGTCAGTTTGTTTCCCTAGCAACGAACGTGCCTCCCTAGCAACGGGCGGCCTCTTGGGCCAATTTCGACCAAATTTGATATGTGGATCCACAATGCACTAGGGATGCAGACCAAAGAATCGAAAATGGTGTCAGTTGGTTTCTCTAACAACCAATGTGCCTCCCTATCAACGGGCGACCTACTGGGCCAGTTTTGACTAAATTTCACTCGTGAACCCATAAAGCATCAGGGATTCAATCCAAGGAGTCGGTAATGATGTCAGTTTGTTTCCCTAGTAACCAACGTGCCTCCCTAGCAACGGACGACCTATTGGGCCAATTGGACCAAATTTGATGTATGAACCCATAATGCACTAGGAATCCAAACCAAGGAGTCGAAAATTATGTCAGTTGGTTTCCCTAGCAACCAACGTGCCTCCCTGGCAACGAGCGGCCTCTTGGGCCAATTTCGACCAAATTTGATATATGGATCCACAATGCACTAGGGATCTAAACAAAAGAATCGAAAACGGTGTCAGTTGGTTTCCCTAACAACCAACGTGCCTCCCTAGCAACGGGCGACCTACTGGACCAATTTTGACTAAATTTGATACGTGAACCCTTAATGCACCAGGGGATCAAACCAAGGAGTCGTTAATGATGTCAGTTTGTTTCCCTAGCAACCAATGTGTCTCCCTAGCAACGGGCGACCTATTGGGAAAGTCTTGACCAAATTTGATTTATGAACCCATAATACACTAGGAATTCAAACCAAGGAGTCGAAAATTATGCAAGTTTGTTTCCCTAGCAACAAATGTGCCTCCCTAGCAACGAGCGGCCTCTTGGGCCACTTTCGACCAAATTTGATATATGGAACCACAATGCACTAGGGATCCAAACCAAAGAATCGAAAATGGTGTCAGTTGGTTTCCCTAACAACCAATGTGCCTCCCTAGCAACGGGCGACCTACTGGGCCAGTTTTGACTAAATTTGATAGGTGGGGGGCCATAATGCATTAGGGATTCAAACCAAGGTGTCGGTAATGATGTCACTTTGTTTTCCTAGCAACCGACGTGCCTCACTAGCAACGGGCGACCTACTGACCAATTCAATCTATGGACCCACAATGCACTAGGGATCTAAACCATGTTGGTTGACACATTATCAGTGTTGCTGATTTGAGGAGCTTTATCGCACTTCTTTGCGCTTCTGAAATGAAAACAAGAAGCTCTCTTTTTCGCACTTCTCCATCACACCGATTAAAACATGCAAATGAGGTGTAAAGCGTATACCTGCAAACGGTTGTGTCATTTTAATTAACGCTGACAGCTGAAGTGCATCTGCAGAAGTTCCGAACTGTTCGTGCGTTTTCGACATGTTCTGAACTTCTTTTGGGTAAATCTTGCAGTAATAAATTAAGATTGGTTAGAAAACAAAACGTCACATACAAATGATATTTACATGTACTACTGAATGAAGTTTTACAACTGGCATTACATATTGCTCATACTGACCAAACAAATCGCACCATTTGGTCACCTGGTGCATTTAATATTCAATGATGCTATTGTTTAACGTTTGTCTCGCTTTTCATTGGGGGTCGGTTAACCCTTTACCTAATGCTAGTAGCAGACAGTACTTGTAAAAAAAAAAATTCTCGTATAACTAAAAATTTTCATTGTTTGCTTCTAAAACATAGCTTATCACCTCATATTGGAACGAGTGCATTGGGCTCGTTCCAATGAGTGGTCATCAGCTTTCTTTTGGAAGCAAAAAATTACAATATACAGAAATTGCCATTTCCTTAGGTAAAGGGTTACTTTATGCAGGCCTTGGATATGGACAATCAATCGATTCATGAATTGCATTAACCTCTCAATGCGGCCATTCAATAACTGTAAAGAAGTGAAAGCAATCATTCAACAAAGGGAGAAAGGGATTGTCGATGAATTTCTTAAATAGACTAGTTCTACAGTCACTGTAGTACTCGTGTAAGGTTAATTATATTCCTAATCAATAAGATTATGAAAAATATTTTTACTCTCAAAGAAATTGAGAAGAGTGAGTTTAATAACTCTTCTTGCCATTTTTGAAGTGTTGTTTTCAGCTCTCCTCGTGTTTCCAAATCAGCAATACTGCATATGTCTTTAAAGTTTATAAATATTTCTTTCAACGTTTAGTTTGATTTTTAAAAAGGACCAGCTGTGGAATTGTCAAATGTTAATTTCTGTCTTTTTCTAACCTTTGTGTGTTCTCATTTTTGTAACTGTTTGATTATTTTAGGCTTCATTTACTAATAGCTACTGTAACATTACTCATTTGGTATGGTCTCACTCTCATCTATAAGGATAAATTTTACAGCAGGAATTCTGAGAAATACAGTTTTAGCACTGTATAGTGGCATAACCTTGGATCGGAGGCAATCTCTGCATTCAGGAAACTGCCACCCTGAACCTTGAACTAACACTCTGTAAACATGACTTGGAAGATTATCCTTTCCATTTGAAATTAAAATTTTAAAATATAAAAAATATCATCAGGTAGTTACTAGCAGCTCTGGATCTTTTTCATCGTCCTTTTTTGCATAGCTTTGCTATAATTTCTTGTTTTTTTTTTTTTTTTAACCCTTTACCTACCATGAAAAGCAGACGACACTGACTTGCAAAAAAAATTCCTGAATAACTATTATTTTCATTTTTTGTCTCAAAAACATGGGTTATGACCCCTCATTGGAACGAGCTCGATGAGCTCGTTCCAATGAGGGGTCATAACCTATGTTTTAGAGACAAAAAATGAAAAAAATAATAAAAATTAATTGGCAAGTTTTGAGAAGAGCGCTGGCCGTTTTTGGCCGTTACGTTAGGTAATGGGTTAAATAATATAATTATCGTTAATAATAAAAAGTAATACACAAAGTAATCACTTGACTGGACTGGTTACGTGAAATAATTCATTCGAGGCGAGGGACTATATTGTAAAGCACTCGTGCACATTCACGCACTCGTGTTTGTACAACAACCCTCGCCTCTCGTGAATTATTTCACGTAACAAGTCCAATCAAGCGATTACTCTCTATATATTCACATACCAGTTACACACCTCCCCTTAAACACACACCTGCATACAGGATCCTTCTTCACCCCTTTCCCTAAACATAGACATATTTTTCTATGTTAAAAGTAAAGTCCCAAGCGAAATACATATCAAACAGCATACAAACTCAAAGTTAGTTTGAACAAAGGCTACGAAAAGCGTGGGTCACTGCCCCCGACCTGTAGGCATATTCGAAGTAGTCTCACAGGTATTGTGGGACAGAACAATTTTATAAGTCAAAAGAGTGAAAAAGGGCCATAACTCTTGGAAATATTATTGGACGGAACCCGTTCTTTGTGCATATCCGATCCTGGGTGCGGGTCTATCAACATACCAAAGAAGATCCAAATCCGACCGATGGCTTTAAAATTACAATCCAAAACTTTTGTACGGACGGACAGCCGGGCGGACGGGCGGGCGTCTTCACCAGATACCCCAGAATCCTTCTTCCGAGGTCGGGAGCATAATAACAATTCGAAATGAATCATAAAGCCCACTTCACAATGAAGTGAGCAATTGTGTTGTGAAAAATAGTATTCATTGGCTGCTCGGAGTTTTCTTTAAATAATTCACTTATGTCGATAAATGACGGCTTATTCTAAACTGCGGAATAGAACTTGGGGGATACATTGTCCTCAAAGTTTAACTAGGGTATATGTCACCTGAGTAATGGCACCATATGGGATGCCATGGTCAAGTACGCGACCGACTATATTGTGAAGTCATTATCAAGGTGATTAAGTTGTTTCAGAGCGTATGTCCCGCATGCGTTGTCATAGGGACATATATTTCCGCCGTCCATTTTGTTACATAGAGGCTTCCATCTTGGTCTCCATGGTGTCACGTGTTCGTTGTGGAGCTGATTTGCCTTTGGCAGACTGGTATGGTAGTTTGGAGTTGTATTCGATTGTATAGAAGTGATCTGGTGATATACTATGGACAATCTGTATACCTTTTATCCCACGAGCCCAGGCCACCAGTCTAATTTCCAGTGATTATCCTGCCTTCTTTGAGAAAAGGTCCGGAGCCCATGCCATTGGGGAAATTTGGTCATAGGGGCTCAAATTGGGAATTTGCTTTGGATTGGAAAACATACAAAGACTAAGCAATTTTACACTCGACAGATCACCGAAGTTAAGCAACGTCGAGTGCTGTTACTAGTTGGCTGGGTGACCATTTCAGAGACTGATTCACGTTCCCGCGTTGTGTCCTTGAGCAAGGCACTTAACCCCGAATGGACGACGACATTGTGTACCAAGGCGTACTGCGCGTCGATGGTGCGCATGTCTTCAACCAATCTAACCCTGCCGCGGTGCAGAGTTCAGAGTTACGATGTTGGAGAGCTGACAGTTGCTCGTCGTTGCTCGGTGGTTCTCTCTGGGTACTCCGGCTTCCTCCACCCGTAAACTGTCACCGACATGATATGACCCTAGCTGTTAATGTGTCGTTAAACCCAAATAAATAAATAAATAAATAAATAAATAAATAAATAAATAAATAAATAATCATTTGCCTATCATTAAACTTTTTTTCTGTTCATGCATTCTAAAGTACTTCTTTTCTTCATAACACAACGAAACAAAAAAAAAATGCATTAGGCCCACCACAAACCACGCCCCGGTGTCTGTCTTAAACATTAGGTTGCACAGTTTGAATGGAAAAGAACCCATGCACACTCATTGTTTCAACATGAAAAGTAATTAATATTTATCGCATCACATTAAAAAGATTTCCAAAATCAAATTTAATAAACAATGAAATCCTTATCACGCTGTTTATTCCATGTTCACTTTGTTTTTATGCAATAGATGATCGTCTGCGTTCATCGATTTACCCAAATCAAACGTAAAAACGGCAGGTCATAATACCCCACAAACGAAACACACGCCAAAAAAAAAAAACTTTCCAGTTTCCAAACAGCCTGAATGAACTCTTTCTGAGACAAAGTTCAACCAACTTCATGTCATCTGAGTTTATATCGAACTCCACGTTTACAAACTCTGTTTTCAATTTCTCAAGAAATGGTTAAAATCAGAATTAAATTTAATTCAGTGTTGCTTTGAATGACATCACCCTCCCATCAAGTGGAAAAGGAGATTGAAGTTTTGTGTGGGCGTGGCCTATAACGTTCTTGTAACTTACTCAGTTCGTTGGTCAATAAAATTTCTGATGACACAAGAACATGTTTCAGTGAAATGTATCGTTATTTCAAATAGAATTTCAGAAAACAAAGCCTTTTTATTCAGTTATCACTAGGAAGCATGATGCGACCTGGTGTTTGTTTTAACTCCACAAAGTAGAGAGTGTTCAGACCGTTAGATCAGTCTAATTTGGGCACAGCGGCAAATATGGATCGGCCGTATTGTGGCCTGCATGATTGGAGAAAAAGCGCCGGCATTTTCTTCTTCTTAGCGTCTGTTTTAGTTGTAAGATCCCCCTCTTAAAATGATAGTTTACAACCCTTGTTATAGGTCTTCAATGTTATCACTGGTTCTCACCACCCTTTACTCGAGAAGGCTTCTTAGTTCCCCAGTGTCGAGCCAAAGTCTTATTTGAATGTAAATTACGCATGACGTTTAATAGGAAATGCCACAAACATGAATATAATAGATCTCCAGTTTTAAGATGATCATATATAATTTGCCAAAGAAAAACAATCGGAGTCGGCAGTGTCGTATACGACACTGTCGACGGCGATTGCTTTTCTGTGGCGAAGTCTGTGGGTTTTTTTAAAAAAAAATATTTATTTGCTGCATTGTTTGATTCGAAGGTAAGCTCTAAGCTATATTGCAAGCATCGGGGAAAAATGGCCAAACTATATGTTACTGAAACACTGCAAAACTTTGGAAAAAGATTTCAACTCCGCATAATCACGCTGGTCATCCGATTAACACCTTTGCGGTGCAGTACTTCGTTTGCGGTTTAAAAAACAGCAGATTGTTACGCATACAAGTTGGAAAATTGGTAAGTACACGCATTTCAACAAGCCTACTTGTGTTGCAAACTCTTTCAGGGTAGGTATTAATCACCAATACTTTCATCCAAGAAATATTTTCATGAGAGAAATAAAAAAACATTTTTTTGGAAGTATTTTAAAGTAGAAATATGGAGATAAAAATTCCAGTTGCTGGGTTTGAACTGCGAATTATATTTAAAATATGCTATTGTGAGTGCTTGGAGCAGCATCCGTAGAGAGAATTGTCTTATTTTAGCCAAATGTGTAAGTTACGTTCGTGAGCCTTTTGTGAAAACATGTTTAAAGGGA
Source organism: Pictodentalium vernedei (assembly GCA_031216915.1). NCBI lineage: Eukaryota > Metazoa > Mollusca > Scaphopoda > Dentaliida > Dentaliidae > Pictodentalium > Pictodentalium vernedei. The sequence continues at coordinate 503,553,373 of CM062293.1, forward strand.
ATTTATCGAGGGGAGTAATTGATTTTTATGAATACCTTATTTGCGGTGTAAAGTTACCACCTTTTGCGGTTTAGACAACACCGCAAATCAGTATTCTAAAAGTTCAACACCGCTCGTCGAAGCTGCCAAATAAGGCGAATGCAGGCCTTTTATGAAACCTCAATCTGACCTAAACTCAAAGACAAAAGTCTGAAGCAACAATGGAGCGAAGGTTTGAACTTCTATGTCCTTGATATTCACGGAGAGAACAAATTTTGTCGAAAATTTCCGAAAGAATGAGGATGAACGCTGATGAATTTTCAATAACAGAGCTCAATTACTTCATAAAACACACCGACACTATGTACAAGAATGCAATGACATTCCATATATCGCCAGATTAATTTGTTTTCGTCATATACGCAAGTTAATAGCGGTTATACCGAATTTTATGACACCTACCTTCAACCGTTTCCGTCTTTTTTAAACCGCAAACGAGGTACTGCACCACAAAGGTGGTAACCGGATTACCAGCGTGATAATTTGTGCGCAATTATCTTATTTGGCCACAGCGCTTATCATCGTTATTTGGGAAAAACTTAAAGGCCTGAGAGTGTTTATATTTATTGCCCCTCAAGTTTAGTTATAAGGAATGATCGTTTGTTTCTGTCTATTTCTTGAGTTACGAACCCCAAAAAACAAAGGCCAAACATGGTGTAAATGTGCTTATTTGAATTAAAAAACTTTGTTAGGCGAGCAATTTAAATCTAATGTACATTTGGTGTCCTGAGCTGGAGGGTCATAAGGCCCCAGAAAGTTGTTTTCTGAGGCTATATGTCCTCCCAGTTCAGGATTTTTGTTTCAGAAGGAACTGAGATTAAGAAATCTGGGATTAAGAATTGGGAAAACTCATGTCCAAATGTCATTGGAAAAGAGTCCCATAAACGACTCCTGTACATACCCAAAAGAATCCCTGATTTCTGCCCAGAATTTGACACTGTTTAAGGAAATTTGCGCGCAGACCGCCGTAGATGTAATGCCCTTATTTACAAAGATATACATGTATTCTTTCCTGACCAGGTTATAGTTATTCCAGTGCGTAATCATAAACCTACGCCTGTGGTGAGACTTAGTTTCCGATTGTAATTTCATCAACATGTGGATCAACTTAAATCCCGATTGAACAACATTTCCGGCCTTTGCATGAAATTGATGAAAAGCGACATCCTGTCCGTTTATGTCTCCACCTACTTTGTTATTTGTAGCTGGGTTAAGCAACAACAGACAGACTTCTATTTTATAACTAAACTTACAACCTGACAGTCTCAGACTCAAAAATATTATCTTGTTGACTACAAGTATATCTGTATCTTTTTTAAAATCGGTGATATTGAAGCTTTCTGCTTCTGTGAATAATCAACTGAATAAAAACATAAAAAACCATACCCCCCCCCCCCACCCCAAACAAAAAACAAACAAACAAACAACCCAATATTTCTAGTACGGCTGAAACGGTTGGCTCCTTTTCGTAACCGACTAACCGACAGCTATAAATATCCGGTTATCCTTGGCCATTGTTTCACCGAATATGGGATAAAGACGATAGAAATTGGAAAGCAGTGTTCTCAAACTATTCCGCACGTTCGTTTGTGTACACACTACGAAATAGTTCCTGCGATTTCTCATAACTCACGGAAACTACCGGTCATTAACGAAGACTTGAACGCCAAAATCGATTATTTCTTAATATATACAACGCGGCTTCGATGTGTAATCTATCACAAAGGAGAAGTGGCAGATTTACTACGTTTTAAACGTGGAATGACGATCACTATCGATATTTCGGATAACCGGTTGGCGGTTTTTCTAATCGGTTAGGTAGCTAACTGGTTTCAAACCGATTATCCGGTTAACCATTTCAGTACTAATTTCTAGCCTTCACAGAAATTAATCTTTGTGAGTTTTTCACATTCAATCGTCTGGAATATATCAGTTGGTCGGAAAAGCGAACCGCAGGTAACCGTAGATTCACTTTTCCAACCATCTGAAATAATCCAAACGATTGAGTCTAAATGGAAGATGAACACTATTTAACCCTTTACTTAACATGAAAAGCAGACGACACTTGCAAAAAAATTCTTGAATAACTATTTTTTTTCATTTTTTGTCTCAAAAACATAGGTTATGACCCTCATTGGAACGAGCTCGACGAGCTCGTTCCAACGAGGGGTCATAACCTATGTTTTTGAGACAAAAAATGAAAAAAAATAATGAAAATTAATTGGCGATTTTTGAGAATAACGCTGACCGGTTTTGGCGGTACGTTGGTTAAAGGGTTAAGGGATATACTGATTCCAGACCACAACAGCGTTGAAGTCCTTAGAGAATTTAACTGGTGGTTTGAGGGTTTGGCTGTTAGCGAACACTTTACATTGATTAATTGGATAAAAGAGGTACATGGATACACCACTAATATCAATTATCGATATACTTATTAATTAATTAATTAATTAATAAATAAATTAATTAATTGGTACTTAAGGTCACATCCAGTACCTTCGACCATACCATGATCCCAGCATGCCTATGAAGTCAAGTTTAGTCAGTCGTTCATACCTAAATGTATGGTGTCCATTTTAGAGAACTTCCACCCTGGCGTTGGTTCCGGGTCCAATTTTTTCAGTAAAGTTGAACTTGTTTACCACAGTAAACAAACTTTGCTCCATTCCTCAAGGTTCCCACAAAAGAAGCAAATATCAAGGCTTATGCGTATACCATTAACGGGCAATATCGGTACTAAAGTCAAACTATCTACGTGGCAAAATCATGTCCACCTGTATTCGTCATTCAGAAAGATATTCCAGAATGTCATCTACCCTTATCGCCTACTAAACATGTTAATGAATGTGACGCAACGACGACGAACTTTTGAACACACCTTCAATATCACAGAGACTAAATAAACAACACGTACATCATATCTTAATTTAAAATATCATCTCGAGTAATACAAAAATACATAAACGAAAGCAATGGCATGCATCAGCAGACGCATAGTCAGGATTCTATAATAGAAGAAGGGTGGGCCCCTGGGAGGGGGTCCCTAGACAGTTTTTTGGAGGGGAGGAGGAGAGCAGGTGGCAAACATGATATCTGGAAGGCCATTGGGGTGGAGCTTTCCCTTGTCCTCCCTACAGTTAAAACTAGAAGTCCTGTCACGAACTGTGCGCTTATCTAGGCTTAATTACGCGTAGAAACTGCGCGCAATTATCATATCCAATGGCATCCAAAGTACGGCAGATTCTCCTGGTTACTCACAGCAAACACAGGTAATGTTACCCGGAGGTCCATTGGCTGAAACATTGCTTGTGCATATGCCATATGTACAGAATTCGATAGCCTTATTATGATCATAACGCGTACATTAACGCGCCGATTGACGTATTATTTGTGCGCATTTCATGACAGGACTTCTAGTTTTAACTGTAGGACGCTCCGGTCGATCCCCCCCTTCCCACTTTTCTATGGGGAAGTGGTAGGAGGAGGTAACGACCGGAGGGTCCGGCTAAGGACTAATCACTGAGAACATTCTGCAAAATTCGGTGCTCTTACAGCGAATCCGATACATTTAAAGCGTGTGTAGCCCTGTATCAGAGGCCATTTTGAGGTTTTATGTTGTGTGAAACTTGCACTGGGCCAATAGTTTGTTTTTTCGAGGGGAAGGTAAGGGGGGATGGGGGGGGGGGGGGGGGCGCAACGGATATTTTAGGTTACGCGGCTTACGCCACTGGACTTACCCAAAAGGTAAGAAACCAAACTGCATTCAGATAAATTTCCCTAAATCACTCAGAGTGTAGAAAGCCGGCAACAGTCGATTAGTCTGTTTTTGACAATCAGCTTCTTTGGTTATTGAAATTTTGTCAAAGCTCTCCTGTGGTTTTGAAAAGTCATTTGCGCTTTACATTTTCGGCGTATTGTTTAAGAGCGAATATATAAAAAAAAAACATTTGATTAATTTAAAATGTTAGCAATGTTATTTGATTTCCTAATTATTTTTTAAAAGATTTTCCCCATTTTCCCCACTCAGATGATAGCTCATGTTACCCCATTGTAAGAGCTCTTGGTGGAGCCAGTCTTTCGATTTTGACATGTGCTGTCCAGCCTGTCGGCAGTATATTGTACAAACAATTTAACCCTTTACCTAACGTAACGGACCTAACGGCCAAAACCGTTCAGCGCTATTCACAAAAATCGCCAATTAATTTTCATTATTTTTTTCATTTTTTTTGTCTCCAAAAGATAGGTTATGGACCCTCTTTGAAGCGAGCTTGTTGAGATCGTTCCGATGACGGGTCATAACCTAAGTTTTGGAGACAAAAAAATAAAAAAAATTAGTTATTCAAGAATTTTATTTGCAAGTGTCTTCTGCTTTTCATGTTGGATAAAGGGTTAAAGAAACGTTGTCTCTAATAGGTCGGGACATTAGACTTAAAATTCTTAGGACGTACAGTTAAAACTAGAAGTCCTGTCATGAAAAGCGCACAAATAGCACGTTGATATGCGCGTTAATGTACGCGTTATGGCCCCAGTAAAGCTATCAAATTCTGTACGTATGACCTGTGCACAAGCAATGTTTCAGCCAATGGACCTCCGGGTAACCCGGAGGTCCATTGACAGAAACTTTGCATGTGTTTGCTATGAGTAACCAGGAGAACCTGCCGTGCTTTGGATGCCATTCGATATGGCAATTCCAACGCGCAATTAAGCCTAGATAAGCTCACTATTCGTGACAGGACTTCTAGTTTTAACTGTAGTTTCGATCCGGACCTGTCTTATGATATCTCCTTGGACAGCTGAACACTTGACTCTTTACCCAACGCAGACGATATCAAAATTTATTATTTTAAATATCATTTTTTGAAATTTTCCAAACATTTCCACAAAATCATATCATGTGACACCTCGTTGGAACGAGCTCGTACCAACGAGCGGACACATGATATAGTTTAGTTGAAATTTTTGGAAAAATAATATTTTTTCAACTGCTGAATTTGCATATTACGCAGGCGGATGCGGGCGATTCGTTGGGTAAAGGGTTAATCCCAACTACACAATGAGGGTACGATGGCGCATTGTTCCCTCTGGCTTCCACCACAAGTAAAAAAAATCTTGGATATGATTTGACCCCGTCTGCTGAAAGTTAGATCTCAATAAATAACTTCAAATTTACTTCAGTGATTTGTCTTAAACTCACTGTAAAGCCGAGTAGCAAGCTGTAGGCTACTACTGAGTGATTTATCTCGACGCATTAGTCATATGCCAATGGGGTTGGCTTACCATACGTCAGGTATCTATTAATATGGGGGGGGGGGGGGGGGTACAGGGATATTGGGGAGGGGGAAGCATTTTATATCGTTGGTAGAAAATCAAACGTGGGCCGTGGCATAGGGCTCCGCGAAGCTTGAGATTCAATTCGAATTTGAATCTTTGATGGGATTCGATTCGATTCGAATCCGTTATCACGGATTCGACTTTTCGAATCCCTCCAATTAGTTTCAACATACTCATCGAGAGGAAATTGTAATATCATTGTTCCGGTGTATTTCACCTGCGAAGTCGGCAAATAGCCATTGCAAGGTGTATCATCTGGTTGAAGGCTAGTTTACAGTTAAAACTAGAAGTCCTGTCATGAATAGTGCGCTTATCTAGGCTCAATTGCGAGTTGGAATTGCGCGCAATTTCCACATCGAATGGCATCCAAAGCACGGCAGGTTCTCCTGGTTACTCATAGCAAACACATGCAATGTTTCTGCCAATGGACCTCCGGGTTACCCGGAGGTCCATTGGCTGAAACATTGCTTGTGCACAGGCCATATGTACAGACTTTGATAGCTTTACTTGGGCCATAACGCGTACATTAACGAGCATATCAACGTGCTATTTGTGCGCATTTCATGATAAGACTTCTAGTTTTAACTGTAGTTTTGGTGGTATGAATGTTATTCAAAATCGGTTTTATTAGAAATTATTGGAGAGTGCCCACTCTCCAATAATTTGCAATAAAACAACTTTATATAAATAAAATATTGTTTGCGTTTGACTGAATATAGCCTGTTTCAAGTCAAGGGCCGTAAAAGTCAATAGAGTTATTCCCCATTAACAGGCGAAGGAGGGGGGTGTTTATCGGAACTATTCGATTGTGCTGATGTCGGATGAAATCGCAACGGTCAACGTTATTTATTTATTGATGTTTAAGGTCACATATTTATGCACAATGGCTAATCATGACCGTGACAGTTTTACGGGTGGAGGAAGTCGGAGTACCCGGAGAGAACCACCGAGCAACGACGAGCAGCTCCAGCTCCCCAACATCGTAACTCCGCACTGCAGCACAGGCAGGGTTAGATTGGTTGAAGACATGCGTACCATCGACGCGCAGTACGCCTTAGTACACGGCGTCATCGTGACCCCACGCGGGCAATGGAGATGAAGTGTCTTGCCCAAGGACACAACGCGGTTGCCGCAGGTGGGATTCGAACCGAGGACCTCTCGGCTTGCAGCCTGCACCTCTACCTACTGAGCCACCACGCTCCCTCGGACAACGTTGAATACCTCTTAATCAACTCTGCCTTTGAACCCGACGTTATGTCATCGTACTGACTTTCCCCCTTAACCTCACAATTAAGAATTTTATATATCCGTTTCGTCCTGAATTCTTCCCCTTCCCCCACGACAAAGCAAAATGCTGAAATACTTCGATGGCTCCAATATCCGTTCGTTTCTTCGGAATGGTGATTCGCAGGGCCCTACCGTGGCATGTCATCGGCAATTCCATCAGTAAACGCCAATGGAGCTCACATCATAGAATTCGGGAGTTTTAGGGGTTGGGTTGAGATTACGGGGACAACCCCCGCCACCCACCCCCCCCCCCCCCCCACACACACCCCAGCTACGCCTTTGCCATGCGCTTCGATTTGAGAAAATAAAATATGACTGCTTTTGTCTAGCGCCGGATGTATTCCCGTGATTTTGTCAAGAAATGTGTTAAACTGAAACACGAGTCGGCAACGACAGGAATTTTAATGATAAATGCTCTTTTCTCGACACGCCCAATATTTTACTGACGTTCCAGATTACATGTACATATACAAAAGCAGTTGAAAAGGCCTTGTTTGAAATTGAGCAATGGGTCGGTCAAATAAGGCGCGTGCTGGCTCCCACGTTCAGTCTTATTCTCGAGACTGGCCACTGAGAAATGGTTACTGAGATTATACATATATCAGTACCGAAATATATATGATACGAAAAAAGACAAATTAATTACCTCTGTGCTTCTTGCAGAAAACGATGACCAGAATTCCATGCGTGAATGCGATTCTATTTTTAAATTGGATGCAACGATATCAACAAAATGAATTATTCATTAAGCATTACCACAAAACACGTTATCGATTCTCCATATGTCCAAACTTGCAATTTGCATTGTAACATGTACAAGAAACAACATACAGTAGACTGAACTTGAAAGATCACTGTGTTCGTATTGACATTGTGTGGGAAGGTTTATTTACAGACGATATCGAGGACAGCTGTTGGTTCATCCACTCATTCTCACACACGTTCCACTTTGTTTCATTAACCGAGTTTCCGTCAACTTATTAATATGCAATTGTGTCATTTTTCAAACGGAAAGCATTTGTTCCATTTTGATCTGTATTCGAGAACTCCCTTCTGTATTCATCCGACAAACATTCGAGTAGAACTTTTGTAATATACTGTTAAAAAAATAAGAGATATTTCAGAAAAGTGAGATGTATAAAGAAATATATTTATATTTTCATCAAAAAGACAGTTGAGGCATTGCACTGTGACATATGGTGAATGATGTCCGCGATAGTTGGGTATCTGACAAGCAAACATTCCACGCACTGAGCTGTAGAAGACATGGATGGTCAGTCAGAGAATATTTACCACATTCAGTCCAAGACCTCAATACCTAGTTCAGCGATCTGAACGTAGTGGCTACCGCTCTACGTTCAGATTCCTCCCATTCAATTATGTAGAAAAATTCCCCATCAAGTTTTTATGGGAACTCAAAACTCGAAAATAGGAATATATATTCTCATCCGAGAACCGCGACAAATCAGCGGCCGGTTAAGTGTTATTATTATATCAAGCTTTCGCCCTTATCGCCGGCTGCATTCGATAGTACACGTATTTCCTTACATTTGTGCAGAGTAAATGGATCTACCAAACTATATGTTATCCTTTATTTCAGTGGTGGCGCCAGGGGGGGGGGGGGGGGAGGGAGGGCTACAGCCCCCCACCCGGTCGGAGAGGTCCAGCCCCCCTGTCGGAGATTTTTAGTCAGTCCGTCGGAGAGTCTCGTAAACCCGACTTCACGAGAAATTTCCGACAATCGAATGTAGATATCTCGTCTTGTCTGTCTCGAACCCGTGCAGCACTGGAACTTTGATAGAGAATAGTGATTCTCACGAAATTCCTTAATGTCGTTCGTCAAACTGGTTTATAGATGAAATATTTCCCGACCTTATTATAATATGTTTACTTTAACCCTTTACCTAAGGTAACGGACAAAACCGGCCAGCGCTATTCTCAAAAATCGCCAATTAATTTTCATTATTCTTTTTCATTTTTTGTCTCAAAAACATAGGTGATGACCCCTCGTTGGAACGAGCTTGTTGAGCTCGTTCCAACGAGGGGTCATAACCTATGTTTTTGAGACAAAAAATTAAAAAAATTAGTTATTCAAGAATTATTTTTGCAAGTGTCGTCTGCTTTTCAGGTTAGGTAAAGGGTTAAATAATCAACAAACATACTCAATTTGCTTCTATTTTGGTTCTCCAATTTTCACTCATTTTCCTTCGTTTGGGAGGTCAAATGTTATAGCCCCCCTGTCGGAGAGGTCAGCCCCCCCTGTCGAGAAATCCCTGGCGCCACCCCTGCTTTATTTATCGACATTTTAAAACGTTTGAAACATCAACAAACACTTCGATGTCGCCCATTTTTTTTGCGCAACCCGGAATTGCTGCCGAAACGAATATCGATGCGGAAACGATAACTCCTGATAAAATGTTCCCACACAATGATCAAAATCTATAAAAATCGACCTCCTTTGCTCGAATGCGATCGTATTTCCGTTTCGATATTTGTTTTGGCGCAACTCCGGGTTATTATTTTATAGCCGATACAAGCGAAAAGTAACATGGACGACATCGAAGCGATTATTGGCGCTTCAAACGTTTTAAAACGTCGATAAATAAAGCATAACATATAGTTTGGATCAATTTACTCTGCACAAATGTAAGGAAATACGTGTACTATCGAATGCAGTCGGTGATAAGGGTGATAAGGGCGAAAGCTTGATAGATATTCCTATTTTCGAGTTTTGAGTTCCTATAAAAACTTGATGGGGAAGTTTTCTACAGACTTGAATGGGGGAATCTGAAAGTAGAGGGGTGGCTACTACTTTCAGATCGCTGAACTACTCAATACCTTGTAAATCCTTCTCGGTTCGCTAGACATGCGCGGATCCAATGTGGCATACTCCTCACCAAACGTCCAATATCAGCTTGACTGATGTTATTCCATTCTTCTTGCAGTGCAGCGGCGAGTTTCTGGACATTGGTAGGGAGCTGTTGGCGTTGTCGTAGGCTCCTGCCAAGCATATCCCAGACGTGCTCGATTGGCGAAAGGTCTGGACTTAGTGCTGACTAAGGCAGTGTAGTGATGTTCTCCTCCTGGAGGAACTCTGCAGCCCTTTGTGCTTTTGCAGTGCCATCTTCGAATATGAATCGACGGCAGTGACGTCGCGCGAATGGCACCACATGAGCTGCTAACATGTTGTCACAGTAGTACTGCCCTGTGACACGCCCTTGGATGACATGTAATGCTCTTCTGCTTGTCATGGTTACTCCTCACCACACCATAACCGATCCACCAGCAAAACGATCGTGCTGCCTAACGGTTACGTCATGGTATCGTTCGTTCCGCCCCGCCGCCGCACTCTGTTTCGCATGTCATGGATGTCGAGAGTCAACCTCAATTAATTGAAAAACATGACGTTGCTGAACCGACGATTGTCCCAGCGCTGTTGTGCTCCACACCAATTACTCCTTGCTGCAATGTGATGTTCAGTCAAACGTGGAATTATTCGAGGTCGTCGAGCGTACAAATTCCAGCTGTGTAGGTGATTTCGGATAGTCTGACCACTGATTCGAACATCTGTCGCTCGGTGCTGAGGCAATTTGATGGCGTGATGCAGTAATGCCGTGGTGCAGATGAAACGATCCTGGTTAACAGTTGTCGCCCTTGGTCGACCTGACCGACGTCTGTCACCAACTTTGCCTGTCTGACGATAGCGTGACCACAACCTGCTAATCACCGATTGAGTAACGTTGAGAATTTGAGCCACTTCGGTCTGTCTGTTGCCAGCTTCCAACATGCCAACGGCACGTAAACGTTCATCACGTGTCCATCCTCGCATACCACAACAGTTACGTTTCGACTAGAAACTATTGATGAACGAGTTTATACCAAGAAAAGAATGAGGAGACCTTCGAAAAAGCTCGTCCAATACAAATGAAAATTTCAAAATGTACCCCACAGACAATAACGCGGCGCTCGTGCGAAAAACCTGCACGAAGGTTTCGTGGGCCGGTGACAGTCATGATCCACACTAAACTTGGTAACATATTGATGTGTCCAATCACGCGTAATCAATACCATTTTCCGAACATATCAACATCAGTTTGAATATCCCCTATTTTTTTCATCTTGAAACCAACAGTCATAGGATGAGGGGGGGGGGAATCCAACCCCCTCCACCAAGGGTACTAGCCAGGACAGGAGTAAGAAAAACAACAACAGTCAAAATCCCCGTAGATTTATAGTAGTCATTACTAGGGCTGTCACGATTTTTTAAATTAGGAATCGATTAATCGTCGCAAATAATCGACGATTAATCGTACCAAAATGCTCCCCCCTCCTCTCTCTCCCTTTGAAGTCGATAAAAATGAAGTTCAAGTCAGTTGACCTACCTCAAGGAAACAACGAAGACGATCCTTTTTAGGTGCATTCAAAACTTTGTTGATGTTCTGAACTTTTGAACTGTCGGTGTAATAATCAAGACCGGTCGGCAGTTGCGAACTTCGCAACTGCCGACCGGTCTTGATTATTACACTGACGGTTCAAAAGTTCAGAACATCAAAGCTTTGATGAATGTACCTGGAAGACTATTGCTTCCAACAGCGTCTTGGGGTTTAACATCGATGTTCTTAACTCTTTACCTTTAGAAACAACAGTTTTTTTCATCAAATTTTCTTTTAATTATTAAACGTCTAAAACGGGATGCAATTTACCGATTATTCGACAAAGAAAAATACTAATCGATTTCGCCGTGACCGATCAACAGTCCATTAATCGATTAATCGTGACAGCCCTAGTCATTATCAGAGTACACCCTGATACCCCCAAGGGGCTCATCAATCAGGAGCTAGAGATTTGTAAATGGGAAAGATTCGTTTCCAAGGCCACCGGTAAGGCAACCTGGAAACTAAAAGTCACATGCCCCAGTCGTGGAACCAAACTAAAGATAATAACCAACGGAGTAAACATCGATGGCAGGTGGCACGTAGCGGAGGAATACAGGAGCTCTCCTCCTGCGGTACAGTGCCACAAGTGCCAAAAGTTCGGGCACGTTGCCGATAAATGCAGGGGGCCTCTAACCTGCATGAAATGTAAAGGAAACCACTTCACTAAATCATGCAGTTTGGAATCCCCCCTCATGCCCTACTGCAAGGGGGATCATTCCAGCAACTATCGCGGGTGCCCCCACTACAAAAAAGGTTAAAACCAACATCGAAATGAAAAATTTAAACCTTAGAAAACCTGACAATGCTTCCTCCCCGTACGCTATATGCTCCCTAGTCGCGGGAGCACTCTACTCGGTATTGAACAAACATGTCAATACCAATCTGGGTGACATATGCCAAGACGTTAGCCGATCAGCGTCCCGGCTATTCAAAACGCAAATCTCGGAATCTCTAGTCAAAGCCGCAATAAATATTAACTGAAAGCCGCTGCTAATTAATAACCAAACGCCGCGATTAAGAATCAACACCAATCATGGATAAAATACAAGTTGCCGTGTGGAACGCTAGAAGCGTTAATAATAAAACACCCCAAATGAGCCGATATTTCGAAAATACAGACAGAGTCTGTTTATGCGAAAGTTGGCTAAATAAAGATAAAAACTTCTCACTCAGTGTATTCAGCTTTATTAGAAGAGACCGACAGGTCACCAAAGGCGGCGGTGTTGCTCTTCTAATAAAGCAGAACATCAAAAGTAAAACCATTAAAACCAATCACCTCGATGCCGAAGTGATTGCAACCGAAATCACAGCCGATAATAAAAACATAGCGATTGTTTGCTATTACAAGGACCCAAGCAAAATCGTATCTGCCAAAGTCTCATGAGGAAATACAAACACTGTGTCTTCCTCGGCGACTTCAATGCCAAACATCTATACTTTGGCTGCCAAAAAACTACCCCAACGGTGAAGCCCTTCTCGAAATCACCAAAAAACATAACCAACACGTGGTTTCGAATGACAACTCCGCGACTTACATCAGTAGCAACCCACTATTTCCATCCGAAATCCTTGATCTAATAATCGTCAGCGATCCTCTCATAAATCACATCCACGGCCACTGGGTCGGCGATAATTACCTAGGCAGCGACCACCTCCCGGTCCATGCCTCAATCCAATTAGGCATTGGCCCCCTCAGGTACCCACCACCCTCCGCAGAAATTTTAGAAAAATAAACTGGAACCTCTACCGCGACATCATCGATGTAAAACTCACCGACAGCTCCCCATCCAACGCCACTGAACTCGAAGCCCAGTGCGAGGGCTTAGAAAAAATCATCAACTGAACCCTTAATGAAATATGCCCAAAAGAAGAAGTGCGCCCCTGGAGAAGTACTATCTCGGGCGACACACTTTCATTAAACAAAACCAAACGGAAAGCGCTTCGAGCTCTCGAAGCAGAAAAATGCCCCCCCCCCCCCACCCCCCCAAAAAAACAATAACAAAAAACAGACCTCAAAAACAATGTACAACCGTCTCCATGGCGAGGTTAAAAAGCCCACCAAACTGAAAAACAGGCCAACTGGGAAAAAGCAACAGCCAATCTAAATGAGGTCAGCGATGCCAAACAATTCTGGAACTCGTTCAATACATTGGCAGGTAAAAAAAACAAAGGCAACAAAGCAGCAGCCAAACCCCTTAAAAGGGAAGATGGCTCCTTCACGCGTACCGACAAAGACAAAGCTGACACTTTCGCCAACCTCCTTAGAAAAACCCATCGCCCATATCAAGGCCCTGACAACGATGACGCCATCATAAACGCCATTGATGACTTCATCAACGAACACCCGGATATCTACAGTGACCCTAAATTTGATACCGACCTATAAGGGGATGACGACGACCTCGTCACCCCCATCACTAATGATGAAATCATCAATATCATAAAAAATGCAAAAATTCCTCATCGCCCGGCGAGGATGAAGTCAGTAACAAAATTCTGAAACAGAGCCCAAACGCCCTAATTGACAAACTCAGCAACCCATTCAATGCTTGCCTCACCCATGGCTACTTTCCAAAATGTTGGAAAACAGCCATTGGTGTCATGATACCGAAACCAGACAAAGACCTTTCTGATCCGGCCAGCTACCGCCCAATAAGGCTTCTCAGTTGCATTGGTAAGGTATTCGAAAGAATGCTTACCAATCGACTGAGGGAACACCTCGAAGAAACCGACTTTTTCAACAGATGGCAAAAAGCCTGCAGAAACCGTAAAGAAAGCATTGAGCATGTCTACCGCCTAGTCAATCCAATGGGAAACGCGATAAAAAACCAGGGCAGTCCTATTAGACGTCAAAAAGTGTTTGATTCCGTTTGGCACAACGGAATGCGCCTCAAACTTTCTAAAATGACCCCCCCCCCCCCCCACGAAACTGCTTAGATTACTCTTTTCCTTCCTTAACGATCGCGAAATAAAATCAGAGTAAACAACAAAATGTCCGACAGCGTCCCCCCCAGAAGTAGCCCCTCCTATACATCATCTGCGTCAATGATCTCAAAATCTCCGAGGATCGCATTAAAATCTCACAATTTGTGGTCGATAAGGGTCTCTGGGACTATAATAATACTGCCAATCTACTTCAAAAACCCCTTCAACACACTCTCGACGACCTAGAGCAATGGTGAGCCAAATGGAGAATCAAGCTGAACGCCAGTAAAACGCAAAGAATCACGTTCACCCGTAAGGAAAATAACCGTGACTTTGACCTAAAACTACTGGACAAAGTCCTCCCTGAATGCACAGAGGCGAAATTTCTTGGCATTACCATCGACCAAAACCTATCTTTCAATAAACACACCAACGATATTGCCAGCAAAGCGACCAAACGTATTAATTTACTAAAAATCCTAAAGGGTACATCATGGGGAGCCAACCAGACTATTCTGCTTAAACTATACAAAACCTTTGGGCGCCCTGTACTCGAGTATGGGGCTATCATCCTAACAGACCTAAATCAAACAAATATGAGGAAACTCCAGAAGGTCCAAAATCATGCGCCCAGGGTCGCCCTCCATGCTCCCTGGGATACACCTATCAAAACATTCCAGAGCCGAAATCCCAACCATAAAGAACCGCTTGGTTTCCCTAGCCACGAAAAATCACGACCCGTTAGCCGACAGCCAACTAATATCCGAACTACAGGTAATTTGAGAAAGCCGACAAAAGCCCCAAAAAGCCAAAATTTAATATAACAACCGTGTAAGTAGGAACCAGACTGCGGAGGTTAGGGCAGGAAACACCCCCGGGTGTGGCTCTTTTGTTAAGGCCTGGCCTGCCCCCCACACCCTATTTCGACCGGAAGATACCTAAGAGAAGGCGAGTAAACAGGCAGTAAAAACGGGTCAGCCGTGACATTCTACCAGGAAGAGCTTTCTTCGCCGACTCAGCTAAAATCACTAAAATTTAATGTCTAAAAATTAGGAAATACTGGGAAAGAGAAGGTAAACATACAGGCAGTAATAACGGTTCAACCGTCATCGTCTACCAGGAAGAGCTGTCTTCACTGACTCAACTAAATCACTAAAATTTAATATCTTCGCCGACTCAGTTAAAATCACTAAAATTTAATATTTTATAATTAACAAATACTGGGAAAGAGAAGGTGAACATACAGGCAGTAATAACGGCTCAGCCGTGATCTTCTACCGGGAAGAGCTGTCTTCACTGACTCAACTAAATCACTAAAATTTAATATCTTCGCCGACTCAGTTAAAATCACTAAAATTTAATATTTTATAATTAACAAATACTGGGAAAGAGAAGGTGAACATACAGGCAGTAATAACGGCTCAGCCGTGATCTTCTACCAGGAAGAGCTGTCTTCACCCACTTAACTACATGTAAATCACTAAAATTTAATCTCTAAAATAAACAAATACTGGGGACGAGAAGGTGAACATATAAGCAGTAATAACCGCTCAGCCGTGACCTACCGGGAAGAGCAGTCTTCACTGACTCAACTAAATCACTAAAATTTAATCTCTTCGCCGACTCAGTTAAAATCACTAAAATTTAATATTTTATAATTAACAAATACTGGGAAAGAGAAGGTGAACATACAGGCAGTACTAACGGCTCAGCCGTGATCTTCTACCGGGAAGAGCTGTCTTCACCGACTCAACTAAATCACTTAAATTTAATCCCTTCGCCGACTCAGTTAAAATCACTAAAATTTAATATTTTATAATTAACAAATACTGGGAAAGAGAAGGTGAACATACAGGCAGTAATAACGGCTCAGCCGTGATCTTCTACCAGGAAGAGCTGTCTTCACCGACTTAACTACATGTAAATCACTAAAATGTAATCTCTAAAATAAACAAATACTGGGGACGAGAAGGTGAACATATAGGCAATAATAACATTTCAGCCGTGACCTTCTACCAGGAAGAGCTGTCTTCACCGACTCAACTAAATCAGGAGGAGGTAAGGGCAGGAAACACCCCCGGGTGTAGTACTTCGGTAAAGGCCTGCCCCCCCCTCCAATTCTTAGCTGAAAAAATTAACCCGGGAAACCACAAACTGAACAAAAGAATTGTACCAGCTGCTCGCAGTGATCGACAACCATCCAAAAATGCAATCACATATTTTTGTCTATCTTAAAAATCAACTAATTCTGCCTTTTTCTTTTAGCAGGTACACCAAGATGCTTTCTTTTTGATCGCCAGTACCCCAATAACCGCTATGGAAACTATAACCGATATGGAACACAGTAACCGCTATGGACTCTGAACATCCTCCGCTCCGTCCCTAGAAGTGGTCACCCACCTCCATAGGACGACAGCTCAATCATTTCCCCAAACTGTTTCTGGCAAACCTAATTGTTTTTTATCAAAAACTTCTTCGCTACAAATACACTTTCCATTGATGAGATACTGTATTTTAAACATTCCACAATTACAAACCAGGTTATCAGGTTGTTATTTGGTATTATTCTGAGAATTGAATTTGTGCTGAACAAATGCTCAAGCTGAGAACTTTGAGCAATTCACATTGTTCTAACATTAAATAAGATCTTTTGCATGAATGTTTCATCACTTTGTAACTGCGAATGATGGAATTAACTCAGGATAACGATTTTACATGATGTGATTTTCTTGAAGTGCATTTCGAGGATTTCTTTTTATTACGATAAGTAAACGTACTATAGAAATTTCGTACCGATTGCCAGTATTGACACCATGTATACTTGTAAAGCTCGATATTGCGTACACTGTAGTTGTAAATAGTAACAGTTCGAATTTTTGCCGATTTGAAATCGAGTTGGGGTTTTGGGAAGTAAAGGAGACATCAGCAACACCAAGGCAACTCTAAAATCCAGATAGATGGAATTTCCAACTACTCATGACTCGCCCTCCGAATTTCCAACTATAGGAACTTTTGGCCAGGATTTTTTTTTTTACTATCGGGTAAGTTGTTTTCAGAAATAAATGTTTGTCAGGGGCCACGCCCCTGACAAACATTTATTTCTGAAAACAACTTACCCGATAGGCCAACATCGTACTCTGTGGCTAAGCCATAGAGAGGAAGATAAGTGAGGTCGCTCCATTTTATCAAAATTTTCAAATCACAAATTAGATAGTGGAACCCCAAATTGAGAGGGGTAGGGGGTTGTGTTCGCATATCTTTTGGCTTTCCGTATATGAAAAATTCTATAGAAAATAGATCGATGAAATTCAAATGCATATTTTCCATGTAATCTTGTTAATGTGTTAGCCTGGCATGACATTATACAGCAACGAGCTCGGTGTAACATATAGGGTCTGTCAGACCAGGACCATTCAACTGGTTTCTGTGAAAGGTCTCGGCCCTTTGATATTTTTTTTATAGCTAGGCTATACAAAAGTATGAAAGTGGTGCCCAGGAGTTTCACAGAAACTACATGCAAATGAAAACATTCCTGTTTTAATCCTTTACCCAATGTAACGGCCAAAACCGGCCAGCGCTATTCTCAAAAATCGCCAATTAATTTTCATTATTGTTTTCATTTTTTGTCTCAAAAACATAGGTTACGACCCCTCGTTGGAACGAGCTCATCGAGCTCGTTCCAATGAGGGGTCGTAACCTATGTTTTTGAGACCAAAAATGAAAAAAATTAGTTATTCAAGATTTTTTTTTGCAATTGTCGTCTGTTTTTCATGTTAGGTAAAGAGTTAAGTAACCTACCCCAATAAGCCACGAATAGTACGGTGTATCGCGGTAAGTAAGATCGGCCCCATTTTATTAAAATTTTCAAATCACAAATGGGAGACAGTCCCTCAGGTGCAACTCCAATTTGCGTTCACACCCTTCTTGGCAACGCGCCTGAATTCGGGTGTATCCAAAGGCGGAGGCGCGGTGGCTCAGTAGGTTGAGGTGCAGGCTGCAAGCCGAGAGGTCCTCGGTTCGAATCCCACCTGCGGCAACCGCGTTGTGTCCTTGGGCAAGACACTTCACCCCCATTGCCCATCTGGGGGCACAGTGACGTCGTGGACTAAGGCGTACTGCACGTCGATGGTGCACTTGTCTTCAACCAACGCTAACCCTGCTGGTGTGGAGTTGGTATGTTGGTGAGCTGACAGTTGCTCGCCGTTGCTCGGTGGTTCTCTCCGGGTACTCCGGCTTCCTCCACCCGTAAAACTGCCACGGTCATGGTTAGCCATTGTGCAGAAATATGTGACCTTAAAACCCCAATAAATAAATATCCAAAGCCGAAAACACAGCATCTCAATCATTTTTGTAACCCCAGGCAACACTTGGTCGATAGATCACATCTGTTGTGTGAATGAGTGTGATTCAATTCAGCGGGAAATTCAAGCTTCGGTCACGCAGAAGGGTTTCCCTCGGACGGATTGACTCTCCAGTTAATTAAAATTGGCGAAGTCATCTGGTCACATCATTCCCAGTTTCAATGAGGCCTCGTCCCCTCCACTTTTTTTGCCGGGCCATGTTTTTTTGTATGCATATATTTTAACACAACCAATGACTCGTCAAACAAGGGGCGGATCCAGAGCCTCCCCATATTTTCGCCAGCTGTGTTTCTCTCGTACTGGTTCAGTTACGATGGATTTAGGATCATTTTTGAAGTAAGTGGCAGCAAACGCTAAAATGTATACAGTCTGTTAAAAAATCGGTTAACTTAAGTAGATCGTAATCTTACAGACATACAAGTACCAAATCCACCCCCAGACAAGATAATCCACAGATAGTATAATTGCTGTTAACGTCTGCTAAAGAATACAGGTGAGGTCAATTTATCAGCTTTGGTCGTTACGACCAAAGCTAATAAATCGACCTCAACTGTATGCTCTACCGACGTTTTCTTAACGGCTCTCAAAGTGTGAAATCTTTCAAATACATCTCCCGAAAAATCTCAAAATATCAGCTCAGATGAATGGAAATGGGAGTTTTGGGACCCTGGAATTTAAAATTTTCGTGCGACGGGCCGAACCATGATCGCCCCGTCACAGCGACGACCCACCCATCGCCCGCCCGCCCGCCCGCCCCAACTTTGAAAGTCGTTGCGCCCCCGACCCCTCTTTAATAATTGAAAGTCTGGGCGTCATTTCTTGGGAAGACCCTTCCATTTATTTATTGGTGGTTAAGTTTTCATATTTCTGCAGAATATCTAATCGTGACCGTAACATGGATATAAAGTTAAGTCCGGTCAATCGTTTATAACTATGTTGCCCATGTTGAAATACGCCAAATCTTTGATCTGCTGATGTCCCATATAATGTATTATAACGAGAAAATTCCAATCCCGTCATTTGTTCCTCCTGAAGGCAGTCCCAGGCCCGTAGGAGGGGAAATGACATTTTGGGTGCAAAAGAATTTGCGACCCTTTGCGCACCTCTGAGGCACGCAACGCAGAGTAGGGGGGGGGGGGGGGGGTTGGTTTGGAAGGGGGTCTTCCCCTTCGAAAATAGAAATATTTTTATTTTCAATGTTGAAATGACGCTCTCTCATACATTTTGGCATTAAAATGTCATCTTGTGCACGCTGGCAGAAAAGAATGAAACATGCATTACTGCTCACCAACGAAACATCAATGAATGTTTCTAGGTGGACTACAGCATGTGAATAAATCCAAGTCCGTGAATTTTTGTCAAAACAATATGGAACAAAAGACGTTGCTGTACAAACTAGAAATTGCCCACGTCTGTGGATGTGATGAAATCAAAGACCACCTGTTGGCCTGTATAAGTAGCATTGGCTCATTGCAATCTACCCTTTTGTGTCACCAGATTCATCCACAGTGCCTTGATCATAGACCACATGCTAATGTTACCTTGCTGAATTATATCCGTATATCGGCAAAATTATATAAAAAAGAAGAAAATTATTCTACTCCCAAACCAGCGTCTGTTTGGGTTTCTTTCTCTTTTCAAAAATAACCACTAAACTGCGGTTTCAGTATTGCCATAAATATGCCCACCTCTCCAAGCAAACACGAAGCAAAACTCTTGTAGTTATGCAAAATTCTTAGCCATATTCCAGTTCGAGGTTCTCGGAGATCTCATCCCACTACCCTACTGCCAATACGCATACTCAAACCAAATAAGCTTCTGACTTTCGTGGATTCATAAGCAAATAAAGCTATAAAAGCAATAAAGTTATTCGGGTCGCAAGGGATTTCAATCCCACATTGTCCTTGTGCGCCCTGAAACTTTTAAGTTCGTAAAATTTCAATGGGGTTACAAAAATACGACCAATCCGTTTCCGCACGGACCCTCTGTAGAACATTTCTTTTTCGTGGCAATGAGTTGGCAAAAGTAGGCTGGGCCTCGTTCTCGTCGAATGAGTTTTCGTTGAGGGGAGCCTGCGACGCTCATCAGACAAAACACCATTTAACTTCCACACAGGGAATTTAGGGTCCTACTAATTACCGACCAAAACCGTCCAAAATACCGACCAAAACAAAAAAAAAAAAAAAATTTAAATGGCACAGGGCCAAGCAATCGACCCCAAACTTGGTCCAGATAATTCAGGGTCAACAATCGTGTGCAGAATCTGATAATTCATATGAGGAAATTTTTGTACAAAAAGTTGATGGTTTTAGTTTAGTGCTGAATGTAAATATTTTTAATCAGCCCACATTGGCAGTAGTAGATACTGCCGCTATGTTAACCTTGGTTAGTGAAAGTTTCTTTAAAAAACATTGTCCAAATTTACTGCCTACAAAATCTGTCAAACTGCATGGAATTTCCAAACAACCTGTTCTTGGAAAAATATTTAAGAATGTTGAAATTAGTATTGGCTCTAATTCTTTTAAATGGGATGTTTGTGTTGCCCCAATTTCTGACGTTTAAATGGGATGTTTGTGTTGCACCAATTTCTGATCCGGTAATCCTTGGTCTTGATTTTCTTGTTGAAAATAAGTGCATTGTAAATTTGAGAAATAATGTTGTCACTGTTTCTGGAGAAGAAGTAAACGCTTCAGTCATAAAAAATAAAAATTCTGAGATCAAGGTATTCCGAGCTACAGTACAAAAAGGTGTTACCATTCCACCAAATTCAATTGGGTCTGTGGAATTAAAAATTAATGGTTCCTTGCCTAGTGATTTTATAATTGAACCAAAAATTCAGCATAAGGGAACATTTATATCTGCAACAGTTGGTCGAGGCACAAAAGTTTTTGTGAATGTCCTCAATGATGGTAAACATTTTGTTCGCTTCAAGCGAGGGTTGCATGTAGGGAATGCTGAAGAAATTGACGCCGTTTCTGAACCCATTGCAGAAAAGAGTCATGAAGTTGATATCAGAATGGCTGGTGTCCAGTCTGAAAATGGTTCCTTGTTTAATGAGTTGGAAATGGTTAAACTTGAAGTTCCCAATCACTTAAAAGAGTTATTTTTGAAAACTGTAGTCAGTTTGTAGTCAGGCAATCAAGTTAGGAAAACTTCTTATAAATTATTCTCAGGTATTTGCTAAACATGACCTTGAAATTGGTTGCATTAGTGGAATTGTGCATGAATGAATGAATGAATGAATACTTTATTTCGCAGCATAATATTATAATAGTGTACATGTATCAGCAAAATATTAATTCTATTATACTGCGGGGAGACAGCATAGTCACAAGGACTGTCTTCCTGCCGTCCCCACATGAAAGTTAAATGTAATCTTCACAGCAGATTTCACCTACATTTTGATTCACTGAAAAAGACTAATATTGACCAGCATCTAGTAAGAAAAAACAAAATAAGACAGATTTCCGCCTATTGAGACTTGAGAGCCCACAGTCCATCACGGTGCCACCCCGCTGTATGTGGTGAAGACATAGTACCTCGGGTCAGCACCGTGGTCCACCGTGTTACCCAATATTGAGGCATCTCAGTTTAACACTGGGCGAGGTAACAGAACAATTAATTACAAGCATGACGATACTTCAGCCATTACTACAGTCTGGGCATGCAGGATTACTACAGGCAACATTAATGGAGTATGAGCTAAGCATCCTGTCCGTTAGAGTTCTTTTGAATTCAGATCTATTGAGATTTTGAACCAATGGTTCAATTTCATTCCACATTCTTGGAAAGGAGTGGAATGGGAGATTAGCTGAAAACTGAGTACGAGGTTTGAGAACGTATATCTTCCCTGATTGCCTTGTATCCATTCCTGATGGATTTGTATAAAGCTTGAAGGTACTTTCGAAACTCACGGGTAGTCTTTTATGGAACCAGTCGTACATAAAAAGAAGGACGTTAAGTTTGTATAGATCACTGAATTTCAGAATTTTAAGTTTTCTGAACAGGGGGTCGGTATGTGAATTGTATGTTTTGTTGTCTATTATGCGTATTGCTTTTTTCTGTAGGTTAAAAATTCTGGACGCCGAAGGTGAGTGACCCCAAACTTGGATGCCGTAAAGAATATGCCAATGTACCAGAGAAAAGTATAATGTCTTTAGAGCATCCCTCGGAAGTATATTTTTGGCCTTGTTAATACAGTATATAGCTCTTGACATTTTTGAGCAAACAACAGATATATGTTGTTTAAAGGTCAAATTGTCGTCCATGTTAACCCCTAAAAACCTAACAGATGTCTCGTTGTTAGGGTTAGAGTTGCCAACGCATGTAATGTTGGTATCATCTATGGAAATAATCCTGTTCTCTATCTGATATAAATCACTTGGGAGATGAAGGAGAAGAAATTTTATTTTGGTTGGATTTGGTACTAGCTTGTTAGCAGAACACCATCTGCTTATGTTAGCAAGCTCGTTGTTTGCTTTTTCAGTCAAATTATCTAGATTATTATCAGAGGCGAAGGCTGTGGTGTCATCTGCAAACGACAATATGTTAAGTGATGTCGATTGGCTTATGTCATTTATATATAGTATAAAGAGCAAGGGACCAAGAATTGATCCTTGCGGTACGCCTGTTGTTATGGGTAAGAAGTCGGAGTTTTTGTTTGCGAACGATACATATTGATTTCTTCCATTCAGATAACTTTCAAACCAGGAATTTGCATGACCCCTAATGCCGTAATATTCCAATTTTTTTAACAAGATGTGGTGATTTATAGTGTCAAATGCTTTAGAAAAATCCACAAATGCTGCCAGTGTGCAGTCTTTTGTTGATTTATCGTTCGTTAGGGCAACGTTGTTTAGAAGATGCAGTATTGGGTGCACCGTGGAATGGGCCTTTCTAAATCCGAATTGATACTGATAGATGATATTGTGTTCATTTAAAAACTTTGAGATTCTGATATGCATTATTTTCTCTAAAACTTTAGAGAAAACTGGTAAAATGCTTATAGGTCGATAACTGTTAAACAACTGGGTATCGCCAGACTTGAAAATGGGGATGACTCTGGCAATTTTCATTTTCAGTGGAACTATCCCAGTTAAAAATGACAAGTTGAGTATATGAGTTAAAGGTTCAGCAATTTCAAAAATTATTTCTTTCAGAAGCTTAGTGGACAAATCATCACAGTCCCTACTAGATTTTGAGTTTAGATTCTTGACACATGTTATTACTTCTTGTGTGGTGGTTGGCGAAATAAACATGGATTGAGTATTATTGTGATTTAAATAATCTGTGAAGTTTTGGGGTGAGACAGGAACTTGCTCACTTAGACTCCGTCCAATGTTGGCGAAAAAGTTATTGAAACCATCTGCAATTTGTTTAGGATCAGTCAGTTCATTGTTACTTTCTAAAAAACTAGTAGGCACAGGCGTTCTGACGCTCGATTTAGTAATGGCCCTTTTTAAAATTTCCCATGATTTTTTAACATTATATTTGTTTTCCGCTAGAATCCGAGAGTAGTATTCCCTTTTGCACGCGCGTTTGGCTCTATTAAACGTAACACAGAAGGCTTTATAACGTTGAGTATTCTGGGTAGAAGGGGATTTCAGTTTGTTTGTATATAGTTTGTTTTTGTTGATAGACGAATTCAATAAACCATTCGTCATCCAAGGTTCACGTTTTATAAATTTTTTTGGAACTGGAGTAGTTCTAGAGGGGAAAGCTTGGTCAAATGCGTTTTTGAAGCAATTCAAAAACGTATTATATCCATCATCCGGGTCGTTCGTATTACAGACTCGTAGGAAATTGCAATTAGACAGCAGATTTTTAAAGGTATCAATATTCCGTGCGTTAAATGATCTTTTTAAGGTGTTGGTAGTCTGCAAAAGTCTTTTGTTAGTCACGTAGGTGCAGAATGTGGCAAAATGGTCGCTTACGTCTGCAACAATAATTCCTGCTATTTTAGGGTTAAGGTCGTTGCAAAAGATATGGTCAATCAATGTTTAACTCTAGTCGGTTTCGTGATAACAGGAGAGAACCCGGCATTGAACATAGAGTCTATGAACGAGTTTGTTTTGGGGTGATTACCAAAGTTGAGTAAATCAATATTGAAATCGCCCATTATATAAGCTTTTTTGTTTTCATTATTTATTTTTTCCAGTATTTGAAAAAGGGTTGTTAAGAAGAGGTCAATGTCTGCTTTAGGTGCTGTATTAGGTCTATAAATGATTCCAATAATGCATTTTTCTTTAGTGGTTATTTCTATGAATAGAGACTCAAGTACATGTGGAATGAATGTGGTCAGGTCGTGGCGAACTTTGTAAGGAGTCTCATTGGTGATGAACATACCCACACCTCCTCTACCGTCATCAGAGCTTGGGCGTTGTTGAGTAATTAAAGGGTGGTAACCTTCAAGTCCGTAACTGATTGTTTCTTTGATATTAAAAATTTCTGTTAATCCTATTATATCAAAGTAATTGGAATCGTGTTGGAGATCACAAAGAAGGTTTTTCAATTTTTCCCAGTTGGCGTTCAGGCTACGACAATTTTGGTTAAATAGGGAGATGGACTTGTTTTCCTTGGAGAATATATTATGAAAATCTTCTGGTGTGTGGTATTCACACTTATGGTCATCGATGGAAAGAAATGAGTTGAGGTCAGCGTCTGTATTACCTGAAATTATGCTGTTATACGTATTTATAAAGTCATATTTTTCATGGTTCTGTATCTCACCAAGAGTAATGACGTTAGCCATGATCCCAGTTAATGGTAATTACTTTGAGCCCAATGTACTGGATTAAACTATTGCTTGAATGAATCATTTTGTTATGGAAAGTCTTAAATGAATATGGAAATCTGCTGTGAAGATAGAAAGTAAAAAAATACGAAGGGGTAAACAAGCCTAAGTACAAATACATGCAGTGCGTCGGTGCACTGTGCATTAATGTGGTAAAGATGGAGCTGTTTTTACTTGGTATTATCGGCTAGGCAAAAGTCCTGGTTACCCACTGTTGGTTACTAACTCTTGATTAAGCCGTTTTAAACAGGTGTTGGTGTTTTTCAGGGGATTGTGCTGGGAGTAATCTGAGTATCTGGTCAATACAAAAGATTCAATATTCAACATTCAACAGATTATACGAAGAGTTTTAACAATACTACAATTATCACTTTGGATGTCGATTGTAGTATAAACTCCTCTCATCAACTTGAGTGACTATCGCACGAACATACATGTGGTATGGTCACTTTCCAAATAGCAGGTTTGGGGCGATTAATGCTTCATATAATCAAAAAAGAGGAATTCACCCCAGGCTGTTGGATAAGACTAAGTCTTAACTTCTCTGAGACTCAAATAAAGTTCGATTATGCGGTTTTGATAAAGTAGAACTGAAGATTTTAGTATCACAAACGAGTACAGGTGTGGAATAATAATACAGACCTGAGTCATCAAAAGACTATAGACGACATGAGTAACTATATCACTTTGAACAAACATTAGTTTATAAATACACGCGTATTGGGAGATCAAACGAAACGGGAACGTGAGCATAGATATGATTCCAAAAGTAATTTATGTCCGCACAAGTGTCTTTCAGATTTTATGTCAAAACTGTTCAATTATGCAGTTTTGATAAAGTAGAACTGAAGATTTTGGTATCACAAACGAGTACAGGTGTGGAATAACAATACAGACCTGAGTCATCAAAAGACTATAGATGACATGAGTAACTATATCACTTTGAACAAACCTTAGTTTATAAATACACGCGTATTGGGGGATCAAACGAAACAGGAACGTGAGCATAGATATGATTCCAAATGTAATTTATGTACGCACAAGTGTCTTTCAGATTTTATGTTAAAACTGTAGTTCGTAGAAAATATCAAGAAGTCTCCCTTTGGTCGGTTTATAACTAATAAAAATCCATCCCGGAAATATCGTCAAATATTTCAGCAGGACAACAACCTGCTGCCACATCAACTAAATATTGTACCCAGGAACAAGGCGTCACAACTTTGAACACCACAAAATTGAAAAATATGTAACATTTTACGAAAACGGCATAGAAAACAACAAAATTAGATTAAATATCAAGAATTCTTCCTTAGGTTGGTTTATAACTAATAAAAATCCATCCCGGAAATGTCGTCAGATATTTCAGCAGGACAACAAACCTGCTGCCACATCAACTAAATATTGTACCCAGGAACAAGGCGTCACAACTTTGAACACCACAAAATTGAAAAATATGTAACATTTCACGAAAACGGCTTAGAAAACAACAAAATTAGATTACACCACTTGGATACAACCTTAAATTTTCCAACTCTCTTCTTGTAATCCACGAGAATTGCAGTCAATGGTATTGTGTGTTAGTAACGAGGACAGTACTCAATCGTAACGTAGGTTAAAGCAATTTAAACTATCCAATGTTAAAGTTATGTTGAGGATGTTATCCATTAAGGCGCCATACCACAGGGAACCCGGCCCGAAAACAGTCGACATGCTATTCACAATGGCATCGAACATCCACAAACAGTAACAATTAGAAATTTGTTGGTGTTCAAAACTGGACAGCACAGTCCATAGACACGGATGAACAACAAAAAAGTGACGAGCTATTATTCAGCCCAGATTCTAGACAACATCGAAAACAACCCATCACCCATCCCCGCGCCGAACCCCCAATACATATATGGCACCTTAATGGCGACAACCACTATTACCGAACGTTTGATTTTTCTTGTCGTGTGTTCCTAACTCGTGTAAATGCATTACCAAACAATTACAGAATGGTATGTGAGATTGATAATTGGCTTTAGAACAAAAGCTTGTGATGGGAGTAATTCCGAGAAAAATTGGTCAATTTTGATCCATGATGCTACTTTAGCAATTCATCGGTATGTAGTATACCTTGTTTATTGGTATAATCATTTATCGGTGTTTCAAGTCACTTTTGGAGATAGTGATTTCTTTATAACCAAAATAAACAACATGTTTAGAGGAACGTTTAATCAGTTTCTCTGTTGTTCGTTGACTATAGTGGATATCCACTCCCGGCTAGCCAGAGCTCATGTTGCCGACAACGATTTAGTGGACAGTCATTCAGGAAACTGAATGACATATAAAAAGTCGGTATGAAGGTAGGTACAATGCAGAGAAGGCCGGTTGTGGACCAGAGTTGATCTGTATGGTCCCAGTCAATAATACACTCCGACTATATTACAAGAGCATGTCATCGAAGAAAACCTGCTTGCTTTAGCATGATGATATATGAGACAGTGGTTGAGTATATTCTCACTGTGCAGAAAAATGTCTAATTATATGGGTATAAAGGCACGTATTGATATATAGGAAATGGGTGGGTGTAACTATGTTTCTTCTCCTTTTTTGACCCTGTGATATCATCTCTGTCTCTCTCTCTGTCTCTCTGTCTCTCTCTCTCTCTCTGTCTCTCTGTCTCTCTGTCTCTCTGTCTGCCTGTCTGTCTCTCTCTCTCTCTCTCTCTCTCTCTCTCTCTCTCTCTCTCTCTCTCTCTCTCTCTCTCTCTCTCTCTCTCTCTCTCTTTCTCTCTCTCTCTCTCTCTCTCTCTCTCTCTCTCTCTCTCGTTCCTACATTATTAGTCTTAGTGTTTTGTGAAGCTGCTAGTATTGTTTCTTTTTTGACCCTGTGATATCATCTCTGTCTCTCTCTCTGTCTCTGTCTCTCTCTCTCTGTCTCTCTCTCTCTCTGTCTCTCTGTCTGCCTGTCTGTCTGTCTCTCTCTCTCTCTCTCTCTCTCTCTCTAACTCTCTCTTCCTCTACTATTCTTTGTTTCAATATTGGGATATGTTGTAAACGCTATATAAATTTGCCCATATATCTAGGTATATAGGCACACATGGATATTGGGAATATTGGCACACATGGATATTAGGTATACAGGCACATATGGGGACCTAATACAACGGGTGTGCATATTCTCAGTGTGTGAAAATGTGTTTTATACATAATATGCTAGAAGATTCTAAAACTGGAGATATCTTTGTATGCCTAAATATTTTGGAACATGTGGCTTGATAATGAGGAAATGGGTGTAAATTATGTTTCTTCAATATCTGAATATATAAGTATATGGGCATATATGGATATGGAGGAAAGGGTAAAAATTATGTTTCGTCTATCTCACTCTCGCTTCTCTCTCTGTCACTCTCTGTCTTTCTCTCTCTCTCTCTCTCTCTCTCTCTCTCTCTCTCTCTCTCTCTCTCTCTCCGTCTCTCTCTCTCCCTATGTACACACATATATATATACATTCATATATACGCACACATACGGTTGTGTTATTTACACTGTGCACAAGTGATTTCCAAATTTTTAAGGGCTATCTCAATATGCCTAACTAAGTTAGTATAAAGTATATAGAGGAAATGTGTGTAAATTATGTTTCTTCAATATCTAAATATTTAAGTATATGGGCATCTAAATATATGGAGAAAAAGAGTAAAAATTATGTTTCGTCTCTCTCTCTCTGTCTCTCTCTCTCTCTGTCTCTCTCTCTGTCTCTCTACGTTATATATATATACACACACACATACATATACAATCATATATACGCACACATAATCACATATGGTTGTGTTATTTACACTGTGCACAAGAGGTTTCCAAATTTTTAAGGGCTATCTCCATATGCCAAACTAAGTTAATATTTAGGGGCACATATCGATATAAAGGAGATAAGTGTAAATTTTGTATCTTCTTTTATCTCTCTCTCTCTCTCTCTCTCTCTCTGCGTTTCAGTCTTCTATATTAATAGCATCCAAATTTATAGGGAGGTATGTAAGCATGCTTAGATATGTGGATATATCTAACATGTTTACATATATAGGTATTTGAGCACATATAGTTATAGGAAATGGGTGTAAATTTTGTTGCGTCTCTCTCTCTCTCTCTCTCTCTCTCTCTCTCTCTCTCTCTCTCGGATTTCTGTGTAGCAATGGTTTATTGACACTATCTGCAGTTTACTATTGTATTTTACATTCCAACTATTCATCAGGCTTTGTATTTTATATACGGCTGACATATACACTCCAGGTATTAACTAGGTGTAAAATCTACGTATGCACATGCAATTACAGAAATGTACATATGACAATCAACATGATATCCACTTGATACTTTCCGTTGTAGGTTTGCATTTTTAGTTTATTTCATATTGCTTCTCATACATACACCTCCACATATGCATTTGTAGAAATATATATATGACAACCAACATGATGTTATGGTTTCAATTGATGCTTTCCATTGCAAGTTTGTATATTTAGTTTACATTTAGAAGTGTATAAACAATAATTAACATGATATCATGATTCCACTTGATGCTTTCCGTTGTAGGTTTGTATTTTTTAGTTTACTTCATGTTGATTTACATATATACACCTCCACATATGCATCTGTAGAAATATATATATGACAACCAACATGATGTCATGATTTCACTTGATGCTTTCCATTGCAGGTTAGTATATTTAGTTTAGTTTAGTCAGTTTTCTAGTCTACAAACTCTCTCCAGTTAGAAGTGACAGAATCTCTAACTTCAAGTATTAGTCGTACACCATTCAGTCTTATCCTAGTTTTAAGACCCTTCTCAGTCCGAAGCTTGAAGGCAATGCTGGAAAGTCTTCCTCCCTCTTTCTTCAATGAGGGGGGTAAGTCTGTACGAACACTCATCCTGGTCCCCCTCAAGCTGCTGGCAGAACTTAACAGAGTCAGTTTATCATTGTCGTTTCCCAATTTCACGATTATAGGTTTGGGGGTGGGGGATGTATGTTGCCATAATTCGTGGATGGAAGTCTGTGCATATTTACAACTCTGTCCATAATTCCCTTAGATGTATTGTCATCTACCTTCAAATCCTTAGTAAGGAAGTCGTGGACAGTAGAGTACGTATCTTCGCCATTTTTCTCGGTGATGCCATAGAGTAAAAGATTATATTTTCTGCTGTGGATTTCAGAAAGTAAGAGCTTTTCTTCAAGTTCAATAATCTTAGATCTGAGTGAGAGATCCAAATCTGGTATTAGAGTACTCTCGACCTCTTCAAGTTTCTGTGCGTTATACTCTACAGACCTTGATAAGTCCACATATTCGGATCTCAGCTCCGCAATTGACCTGTTCATAACAGAAATGTCATTTTTCACCTCAGAGATGTCGTTTCTCAAAGTCTGGAAACCGGACTGAAATGACTTTTCCATGTCAACAATAAGTTTGTGCAAGTCCTTATTTGACGCTATCAGCTTTTGGAAATCATTATTGGTTACAGGCTTTGAACCCTTGTCCTTATCTTGCTGAGAAGCTCCGATCGGCATTACTAATTGTTGATATTCCAAGAGCACAAACCACCGAAATGAAGATGACGAGAATGGCGATGAGAGGAATGATGCACGAAGTTAGGTCACAAGAATCTCTGACCAGCACACATGCTAAACATAAACGTTTTACAGAAGACTTCAGCCAAAATGTTCCTGGATTTAACAATCATGCAATCATAGAGACGAATCGATTGTACTACCTGCGTTTTTCACTCCTAGAGCAGAACAGAACCAACAAGAATCACAGATTTTGTTTAGCCGAGAATATAAATAACTAACACCCGTCCGCCATTAAAAAAGATATGCATGATATTGATACAGGTTCAGCTCCTCCTGTGAAGCATAAAATGAGACGTACCCCTCTTGGTTTTCAGGATCAGGAGAAAGAACATCTGCAAAAAATGTTGGACGCTGGTGTTATTAGGCCATCGGTTTCTTGTTGGGTTTCCGCACCAGTTCTTGTTCGTAAAAAAGATGGGTCTGTTCGTTGGTGCGTCAATTATAGGGCCTTGAATGAGTGTACTGTCAAAGACTGCGTCCCACTTCCAAATATTGAGGATTGTTTGGATACTTTGTATGGGACGGAATATTTTTCAACCATTGACATGGCCTCTGGTTATTATCAGATCCTCATATCAGAGGAAGCAATTAAGAAAACAGCATTTGTCACACGCTATGGCCTTTTCGAGCATACCCGAATGGGGCTTGGTTTGTGTAATGCCCCAAGTACATTTCAAAGAGCTATGGAGCTTGTGCTCCGAGGGCTCAACTGGCAAACTCTTTTGGTTTATCTCGACGATATAATTGTTCTGGGCAAAAATTTTGACGATGCCTTTTTTAACCTAGAAAAGGTGTTGATAAGATTTGAGGAGCATGGGTTAAAGTTGAAACCCCGAAAATGTGCTTTGTTCACAAGAGAAGTAGAGTTCCTAGGAAAAACAGTTAGTGGTCAGGGAGTTTCTGTTTCTAAGGATAAAATTGAAGCAGTGTCAAATTGGCCAACTCCTGAAAATCAAACTCAATTGCAGTCTTTCTTAGGTTTCATCAACTATCATCGTGATCACCTGCAAGATTTTGCTCAATTATCAGTTGTCTTATTTGAACTAGCACATAGCAAAGAGTATCATTGGGAAGACAAGCATCAAACAGCTTTTGAAAAGTTTAAGGAAATGTTAACAAATCCACCTGTCTTGTCTTATCCTTCTCCCAATGGGTTATTCATCCTTGATACTGACGCTTCAGATTGTTCGATAGCTGCCAGTTGTCACAAGTACAGGATGGTAAATTAAGAGTCATTGCTTATGCCAGTCATATACTGTTGAAACCACAGCGCAAGTATTGCACAACTAGGAAAGAGTTATTGGCCATAGTGAAATTCTGTCGTCACTTTAGACATTACCTTTTGGGTCGATCTTTCATTTTAAGAACTGATCATAATAGTCTTGTTTGGCTTATGCGTTTCAAACATATAGAAGGACAGTTAGCTAGATGAAAGGAGGAATTGTCCCAGTTTGATATGCCGATTGTTCACCGGGACGGTAAAAAGCATATTAATGCTGATGCACTGTCTCGAATTCCCTCAAAAATTGTGGACAGTGATTGTTTTAATGCTGGGTGTCAATTGGAAAGTTTGCCATGCAAAGGCTGTGACTACTGTCGTCGAGCTCATTCTCAATGGTCTCGTTTTCAGGATGATGTGGATGACGAAATTCCCCTAGCTGTTAGAGTCATAAATTCTCAGGTTGATTCAGCTCAGGTTGATGAATCTTTAAGTGATGTGAATTCTAGTAGTGGTACATGGTTCAAGTCATACACACACAAGCAGTTAAAAGAGATTCAATGGCAAGACCCTGATATGAATGTAATAATAAATTGGTTACAAAATGGCATTTCTCCTTCAGATGCTCAACTTCGTTTATGCAGCCCAAACGTTCGAACCATGTGGCTTTGTAAGTCTCAATTAAAGTTCATACAGAGTGTTCTTTACTATAACTGGGTGGAAAATGACCAAACTCGTCTGATTCTTGTGGTCCCTGATGCTTTGAAAGAAAAGGTTCTTTTCATGTGTCATGACTTAAAAAGTAGTGGACATTTAGGGCAGGACAAGACTCTTGCGAGACTAAAACAGTCCTTTTATTGGTGCGGTATGACTGAAAATTGTAAGGATTACGTGAAAACATGTCCAGTATGTAATGCTAACAAAAAGGTGACTGTCAATCCCAGAGCTCATCTCAAATCATTTCATGCAGGTTTTCCAATGGAAAGGGTCCATTCAGACATCCTTGCGCCTTTTAATGAAAGCAGTAATGGAAACAAATGTGAGAGTAGATTCTATCCCCCCAAAATACTATCCACCCAGATAGGATTTCCTTAGGAAATTCCATCTCAAAATAGAACAAAATATCCTCCAAAAATGTTAATATTAATGCAATGCTTGTCAATACTCCCATATAAATATTGGTATTCTCTAAGACAACAAACATATAATAATGTGGAGTGGGATAGAATTCACAGAGAGGCTTCTCTACACAGATAATTTTATCCTGTATTGTTGTTATTGTTTAGTTTTAACACCAACAAATTAAGGTGAAAATGGGTCATTACCCTCCATGAAAAGTTTGTGCTGGTATTGGTATGTGTTCTTTGTAGTTTATACTTGCAACAATGGGTAAATAATGTGGCTTCAATGAGAGGGTCTGATTAGTCTTAACATGAATGAGCAAGATGCTACCCCACCCATCCCAACTAGAGGTGGGATTTTTCATTCCCGTTTTTCAGTGCCATGACCATTAAAATTGAACAAACTATCGATTTTCTTATGTATTTCATCCACATGATTTTGTCCAAGGAAACAATACAGTAACACTGTTCTTTATTTTTTGTTGACAGCTAACCAGAGAATGCCAAAAATGACGTCAGAAATTAGATCATGTGCATTTTAATCCAATATAGGTCACAGAGAAAGGGCATAAGATAAAGAGTAAACAACGTCACCTTTCAATAAACATTATTTCAGGCGAAAAATTATTTTATGGTAAAAATACTAACATGAGTTAAAGGGTTTATTTTCAGGAAACTGTTCATGTTTTTCATGGATAGTACTGAATTTCCTTAGAGGAAAAATTTCCACCACTGAAATCACCAAGAAATAATATCCAAGTCATGATATTTACCTCCTTGAGTGTTTTTGTTTATGTAATCAGTGTTTACATTTGCACCAGGATTTTCTTTCCTATTTTGGGTATGAATGTCCTAGGAAATCCATTCTCCCGGATGTATTTCCTAGGAAATCTAGTCCGCTGGATACATTTTCCAGGGGGATCATATTTACTGTTACACAAATATGCACTTGTAATGGTGGATCAATTTACAAAGTGGGTTGAATTTGCTGCCCTCCCTGATCAGAGTGCTGTCAGTGTAGCACAGAAATTTTGGGTTCACATCATTGTTACTTTTGGATGTCCCCTTGAAATTCTAACAGATCAGGGAAGTAATTTTCAAAGTCACTTGTTTGAGTCCCTCTGTAATTTATTAGAAATTGCAAAGAAAAGAACCACCCCATACCATCCATCTGCAAATGGTCAGGTCGAACGTTATAATCTTGCAGATGATCCGCTGTTTCCATGAAGACAAAAACAGAAACTGGGATAGAGACTTGCCTTTTTGCTATGGCGTTACATGCAACTGTTAATCGCAGCACAGGGTACACACCAAATCGTTTGATGTTCGGTCGTGAACTCATTCAGCCAGTAAATTTAATGTTTGGTGAAAATTTTCCTCACAATTCAACTCCTGCAGAATGGGTAAAGGAAATTGAGGCCGCATTAGGCCAGGCCCATAAATGTGCCCGCAATAACCTTGGACAGTATCAGAAACGACAAAAAAGAAATTATGATCTACGGGTTAATGAAAAACACTTCGAACCTGGTGACATTGTCTATAAACGTAAATCTGCAACAAAGATTGGCGTGAACTCAAAATTAAGGTCACCATGGGTGGGCCCATTTTTAATACTTGAGGAAAAGGTACCCCTATACAAAGTCCAAGGCAAGAAAGGAATATCTCTTCTTCATCATGACCGCCTGAAGTGTTGCCAAGATAGAGTGTTACCCTTGTGGTTACGTCGATTACGACGCAATCTCTTTGAAAAGGATTCAGATTCTAAAAGCTGTGATCTTGCTTCTGGTCTATCAGTACCTGCACCATCTGGGTCGGAACCTTTCGCTGACTCTAGTGATGAAGCGGTATCAACTTCTGATGCCAAACAAACACATCCATTTTCGGGGTTGGAACTTTTTGCCGACTCAAATGGAGTGTCGGTAGCAGATGCTGATGATGGAGAATTAGCAAGCTCAACGAATGAGAGCCCCCATGACAAATCATCCTCTTCAGACATTCAAAATGCATTGGTAAACGCTTCAGATAGTCTTGTTGTAGCAGCTCAGGGAAATGAATTATCAGATTCGAATTACAAAATTGACCCTGATTCTGAGCCTGATAGTTTTACTTTCTTAGATGAAAATATTCTGCCCAAACTCTTCAAAGAGATACCAGTCTCTTCATTTGGCAGGAAAATCCATAAACCTGCACGTTTCTTGGATTGATTGTAAAAAATTAAAAAAAAAATGAACAGTACTATTTTAGTTAATTTTGTTGTAAATACAAGTAAGCCTTATTATATTCATGTTTTAGAAATGGATCTTGATGAATTCGTTTTCAATCCTGATGATGCTGATAACTTGGATGAGTTCGATGTAGCAACAGATAGCCCTTCCACACATGTCAATAAATCAAACTGTATAACTGGAGAGTCAGCAAAGCCAATTCAAAATGAAAGTATTCCCTCTTTACACTCTGGTGAAGGCTCGCATGACACAGTTGCTCAAAGCGTCAATACTGTTGCACCAACACATATACAAACACCTGCAAATAAAAATAAAAGAAAAATGAAAGTTTGTCAACTGTGCCCTGCTAAAACCGCTCATTTGAAGCGACATGTTTTAAAAGACCATTTACCATAGTGTCTAGCCTTCCACACTGCTTGCTGGCACAAAACACCAATTACATGTCCCGATACAGACTGTACAGTTGAACGGTGGTTCCACCTCATGAATGGTTTATTTTATTTTTTTCTGTAACCTCTTACATTTGGACAACCTGTCAGAACTATTACAATATATTGTTAACAACTGTCTTTTCCTTGCTTATGATAAGTCAAATGTAGAGTTTAGTAATGAGGAAAGAAGTTTAATGAAAAAATATACGGAGTTTTCCACTGAGCAGTCTGTACAGGAACATCAATTCTCTCTTTCTCCACCAAACTTTATAATCTGTGTAATGCATTGGAGAATTCTTTGGAACCCTCATTTTAAATTTAAATCTTGAAGAACAGTTACTAACCCAGTTAAAGAATCTCTCCACTGAATTTACGTATACAGGTATAGAAATAATTCATGTGACAATTCTGGAAGATCAAAATTTAAACTTTGTAGATTCTCATTGCCATCTCGATCAACTTTTCAAGAAGAGTAATTGCACAAGTTTAAAACAATTTGAATCTACCTTTAACGGAGAAGGATTTACACTAAAATGGGCAATATCCAACTTTGTTTTCCCACAATCCTGGCCATACATTGATTCAATTGTTCCTGGGGATTCCAGAATCTTCATGTCATTAGGAATTCACCCTCCTTTGTTGGTTCCCAGTGTAGTTGAGTCCTTTTCTGTTAAATTGGAAGAGAAGCTGAAAAATGATAAAATAATTGCTTTAGGAGAGGTTGGGTTGGACTACACCACATCTTGTCGTTGTACGCCAACATGTAGGGACAAAGTACACTGCAGATCCATGAAAATAGCAGTTCAAAAGTCTTTCTTGAATCGAATTCTACCTTTAGCTGAAAAATATAAAAAAAAACATTGATTCTACACTGCCGTGATCATCATACTGGAAACGCTGCGGCTGATTTGTTAAAAATATTGACAGATCTAGATCTCACTTCATTGCCAATCCATCGTCATTGTTTCATGAGGACCGTTGACGAATTAAATCACTGGCAAAGAGTTCTACCAAATGTGTACTTTGGCTTTACATGTAAAGCTTTTCAAGACATCCTCACTAAAGAGGCTTCATTGAAAGCAAAGTTGGATCGTCTCCTTTTAGAATCAGATGCTCCTTATATACCAATTACCCCTGAAACGTTTAGCACTCCTTGGAGTGTAATTAAACTGCAAAATTGATGGCAGGCAGCAGATACCCTTGCCTGATTTGCTGGAAATTACTGTCAGCAATGTCAGGAAATTATACAGACTTTAAAACATGAATTGTCAGAGTTTTTGTAAATACGTACAAATGTATAAAAGCGTAAAAATGTTTTTCTCAATTGTTGGAAAGACAGGAACTTTCCCTGAGTAAACAAAATGTTGGAATTATACTGACATGAAGGTTATCAGCTTTCTTGTTAGAATTACAGAATAATGTAAAGTTGATAGGAAGGTAATCTGCTTTCTTGTCAACACCCATTTATCCACATTTAGTCTAGTAGGAAGGTAGTTTGCTTTCTTGCTTCCCTCAAACGTTCTCAGTTTCGATTATTACCATCTCAATACAGTTTTAATCACCACATGACAAACTTTTATAGGCAAAGGAGGAGTGTGGTACGAGTTGCCACTGGGTGAGACTGGAGTATTGGTGAATGTCCTCTTCTGGCACCTGCTCTGGACATTGGAAGAACATCCCCATCGATTGCTCTCCCTTGATGCTCCACGAAGAACTTTACTTAATTTCTACCAGCTGCAGCAGCAAGACGTCTCCTTCGCTGACTCTGTTGGAGATCAGGATCAAGTCATCGAAGGTAATTCATACTTTCCACCTATTTTCGATGTGGCTCTACCACAGGTCCATGGGGGTGTGGTTGTAGATTTGTTGATTGCTTGTCCTAATATCTGTGTCGGTGAAAAGGTAGACAGTCGTCAGTACATGAAAAACCTCAAAATATCCGCTCAGATGCAAGGAGATGGGATTTTTTGAACCCTGGAATTCAAAGACCTCTAGTGGGTCTAAAGAGGATTTTTGAAGAAATTCTCTCATTTTGTACTAAGTTAAATTTCAGGTTCCCATATGGAGCCCAAATATTAACCCAGGCACTCGAATTGAACAAACTTGAATCTGACCCCCCTAGAGATTTTGTATACCAAATATGAAAGCATTCCGACTGGTGGATCTGAAGAAGAAGATTTTTGAAGAAATTTCCTGATATCGCACTAAAGTAAAAATGTGGGCTACCACAGCGAGCCCAAATATATACCCAGGGAATTGATTTGAACAAACTTGAATCTGACCCCCCCCCCCCCCCCCCCCCCCAGAGATGTTGCAGACCAAATATGAAAAGCGTTCTGACTGGTGGATCTGGAGAAGATTTTTAAAAATGATCCCCCATATTGAACAAAGTTAAAATTTGGGCCCAAATATTAACCTGGGGACTTTGTTTGAACAATCTTTAATCTGACCCTCATAACAATGATGTATACCGAACATTAAACGATTCTGACCGGTCGTTCTGCAGAAGATTTTTGAAGAATTTTCACCATATTACCCCAAGTTAAAAACTCGGGCTCCCTGTACTGAGCCCAAATATGAACCAATGGGCTTTTTTAACAAACTTGTATCTGCACGATCCCCCCTCCCCCCCCCCCCCCCCACCCACCCACCCACCCTATGAATGCAGAAGAATCTGATGATTGGTTCTGGAGAAAAGATTTTTGAATTTTTTTGCAAATATGCTGACTCAGCATTTTTTCGATGCCCATTACAGAACACCCCAAGATAACCGTTGGAAATTTATTTTTACCATTCAATTCTACTGGTCTTAAGATTGCTTCATACCAAATAACAGCTCTCTATTCCTTGTGGATTGGGAAATATGGGCAAATATTTCTATTTTTAGCTCCCTGGGTTTCCATGGGGATGCGGGAATTTTGTTTTGCGTGAGTACTTATGACCCAATAATACCACATACCAAATTTAGTTCAAACCCGACCATCGGTAAAGAAAATAGAAATTTTGGGCCGGGCCAAAAATCTTACCCCTCCCATTACAAAGCCAAATATCGCTTCACGAACTTCGTTTGAACAAACTTCATTCCACACCTCAAAAGGGAGCCCATAACAAATATCAAGTCATTGTACACACTGGTTCTTGAAAAGATTTTGGAGAATTTTCCCCCACTCCCTCCCAATGTATTTATGTTCAGTCAAGTGCATTTATTAACATTGCTGATGTTTCATAAATTGCTATTTAGTTTTTGCTGTCAGGTTGACATTTTAATACCCGTTCTTTACATGTATATATATCTGAATCAGTTGAAAAAATATTTATTACTGAACATTTGAATTCCCAGTTTTTCTTTAGCATATTTCGTTCAACTTGGAAGAATAAATGACAGCGTGTTTTGTAAACTTCTACTCTACTTCTATCACGTGGGCAATGGGTTGGGTGTGTGTATGTGTGAGGGAGGGGGGGGGGGGGCTGCAGCATTCAAAACAAGCGTAAGCAAGGGGTGCAGTTGGTATAACTATAACAGCCATGTACCTTATTGTTAGATAATCACATGAGAACGTGATACCACACCTGGAATTTGTAAATAAACATTTGAAAATCCTGTTACCTGTACTTGGGAATTTGACAGGGATTTTCATTCATCATTGTCGATACTAATATAACTTTTTTTAGAAGTGAGAAATTGTGTCCTTTCGCCATACCGTATCACGTTGTACGCGAAGTCTCATACGTCCATCACCGACACCCGTGGGTGAGGTCTACTCTGGAGGGAGGTGGGGTCGAAAATCAGCTGTAACTTTTTAATTGCAGTACATTAGTGTGGTTGGTGTCAAAATGACGGGTATCGGGCGTGCTTTAAGATACACTTAACTGAGATGCTATGCCGCACTTGAGATGAAAACATGAATAATCGTCATAACTCTTGCGCATTAAATTAAAACGCGTCGAAAACTGTTTTTTGGCTGACATGCACTCATTTTTGTTCAAGTCGATCACACAATCTCTCGAAAACAAATGGGACAGAAATGGGAAGGATCTGGGCATTTTAACGTACACAACAGCACAATTTCTACCCCTAACCGAGAAACGTCTTTCTTCTACTCTGTTTGGTCCGCCAAAACGTCTGAAGCTGATAGCAGACCTCCAGGTGAAGACCCACGTGGCTGCGCAAGAGACTTCCATTTGTGGGTCCGTTTCCGTGGGCCATTCCGAATATATTCAGAATTCACTAGACTAGTGTGTCATGCGCAGTTCAATTACAGAATGTTATTCTCAAAGAAACGTTCATTTGGCGTTAAAGGTTATTCAGAATAATCAATGTTGTTCACGATTGCGCTGGGAGCGCGGTGGCTCAGTAGGTAGAGGTGCAGGCTGCAAGCCGAGAGGTCCTAGGTTCCAATCCCACCTGCGGCAACCGCGTTGTGTCCTTGCCCGCATGGGGGCACGGTGGCGTTGTGTACTAAGGCGTACTGCACGTCGATGGTGCACTTGTCTTCAACCAATGCTAACCCTGCTTGAGTATGTTGGGGAGCTGACAGTTGCTCGCCGTTGCCCGGTGATTCTCTCCGGGTACTCCGGCTTCCTCCACCCGTAAAACTGTCACGGTCATGATTAGCACCCATTGTGCATAAATATGTGACCTTAAACACCAATAAATAAATAATATCAAGATCGCGCTTCTTGTCGAAGAATTAAACGACAACACAGAAAAAGTTGGTTGCGTTATCGGCAGCTAACGTAAATTAGCTAACGTAAATTATTCTGTGTACAGGCTCTCGACGAATTATCAGATTTGATCATTTTTAATAAAATATATATTACATTGTCAATACTAAACAAACTGAGTATTGATAATATAATATACATTTTATTGAAATTGATAATACGTTGAGTGCCTGTGAAAGAAAGTAGCTTCGACACTTTGTGTTGTCACATAGTTATGACGTCACACCTTTGTTAAAAGTGTGTGATATATTTCGAAGAGTTGGTTAGAGCATTGTGATATTCAACATATATCGCCACACTTTTACCAATCAAGGAACAATAGACAGTGATTGTGTAACCTGTCAGTTCTAATACAAACACAGCCGAGAGGAAAGATTAAGGGCACCTGTGCTAAAATGTTTTGAACAGAGAAACGAGAATTTACCTGACTTTTGATTTTATTGAAAGAGTTAAAGAAAGAAATGCACACCCGGGTGTAAATGATAAATGGAACGTTTAATTTCTCGCTCAACCTTTTGAGCGCAATGACGAAACGGAAAAAATGAAGTAATATCACTTGCTTTCCATCAATCTTCATGTGTCTTGCAAGTTTGGCTTAAGAAATTAACTAATTAAACGGGAATGGACACGTGTCAGACAAGGGTTCAGTGGAGTGTTTGATTGTTCGTGTTTTGATTGTTTGTGCAAACATCAATGTGACAAGTCGGTTACAGCACAAAAACTCGTGATATTGAACATACAATCGCTCGAGCTAGTTACTCGGACAAGTCCTCGTTAACTAACTCTCACGATTGTATATTCAATATCACTCGTTTTCTATGCTGTAACCTATACTAAAATTAGAGGGCTAAAGAATAGGCCTAGGTACCAGGGTTTAAGGCCTCGCATCACTGAAACTTGGACTGCGTATATATATATTGGGTCAACAGGAGTCACGGGTTACGGCTTACTTCTAAAAAGGTTAGTCGTGCCGTGTGCATTCGTGGGCATGAGGTGGCGGGAGAGTTCCAGTCAAAAATGGCAAGTTGCATAATTTAATCACCTACTGGATGAAAATTTTATGCAGGTGACTGGGTTGTGCCGTAGAACAGGGGAAATTTAAGAGCCCGAAAGATTTCACGTATGATAAAAGTCGCAAGAAGAAACGAAGGTAAGGGGCGCGTGTTTGGGCACCAGTCTCAAAAAGTCGACTGGCTCGACTGAAGACCAGGTGGCTGCCAGATGTTTGGGCCAGGTGTATAAAGTCGGTAGAACTGCATGGGGTTTGCCCAGAGTCCTCGCGTATTAAAACGAATGGGCAGTATC
This sequence comes from Pictodentalium vernedei, assembly GCA_031216915.1. Taxonomy (NCBI): domain Eukaryota; kingdom Metazoa; phylum Mollusca; class Scaphopoda; order Dentaliida; family Dentaliidae; genus Pictodentalium; species Pictodentalium vernedei. The sequence continues at coordinate 503,595,185 of CM062293.1, forward strand.
AGTACAGTATCACATGGGGTAAAACATGATAAGGTCAATTTGGGTGGTGCGCAATTCTATAGTCACGGTTGAGTCAAAGAGGCATTATATTAGAGTGACGTCGCAAAAGGGCCATGTGCACCAGCGTCGTCAGGACGAGAGGACGGCTGTGCACTGAGAATGTTCCAGCCATTGTGACAACTGAGATGTGTGTGTGTGTGGGGGGGGGGGGGGGGGGGGGGGGTACGGTGTTATATAGGGTAAAACAGGCTACGGAAAGAAGCATGGGGTCACTACACTAGGGTCAAGCTGTATTGGAAAGATCCATAAGCCTCGACGAAGTTAACACCCAACTAACCGATAGACGGCATCTTGGAAAATCCAACGGATTTCTTAGCGTAAATCAAAGGTTTCCTGTGGCCATGGACCTTCTTCAGAGACCTTTACCACATATGCATGAGGATACACGTGGGCTCCTAGCCCTATACTGTACCACCACATACCGCTCTGCTACTATACGAGGTCTGTACCCAGTCACATAAGCCTTAAAATGCCATTCTAATACCATATCCGATAGTCGTGAAGGTTTTATTTGCACAATCGCGTACGAAAGGATGATGGATGCACAGATGATGAAACTTATAAATCCTTTTATTAAATTGCACAAGTGTAACATGAAGGGGGTAGAGGGCGGACAACCCCCCCCCCCCCCCCAAACCACCTTTATTTGCACCCAGACGTACATGTACATGTACGCCATTTTGTGTGTGTATGTAGGGGGAGGGGGTGGGGTATTTAGGCTTGTACGGACCACGGAAACACCATTCTGAAAATTTCTGCTATAACAGTTTTAGATAAGAAGGGCTCTTTGACGAGATCATTATCCCCCCTCCATCCCCAGTTACATGACTTCTGCAATAGCGATTCCGTATAAGAAATCTTTCGGTTCTTCCACTTTCCTTCAGTAAAATGCAATCCATCAGATTACTAAACTGTTTCAGCAGATCATTTGTCTGTTTATTGAGGGTTACGTCATATCATGCCGAGCAGTTTTAAGAATAGAAGAAACCGGAGTACCCCGAGATAACCATCGCACAACGACAAGTAACTGCTAGACTCTCCAACGTACTAACCAGACACAAGCCAGATGAGCATTGGTTGAATGCATGCATGCCCTATGCGAACAGTTAGGATTAAGTGACTTACTCAGGGCCACAACGCATTTGACAGGGACCACTTTCGAACTGTCGACCTCTCGGTCATAAGTCCGACTCGCCAGTCAATGAGCCACCGCGCACCCCCATTAGTTGGTTTTACTGTAACAGATCATTAATTGGTTGAAAAAGAAAAGACCTACTTAATCTGTTACTGTATAACTGAATAAAAACTGTTAAAACAGGTTATTAGTTGGTTATAACACATTGCTAATCTGTGAAAACAAATTATGAATCTGTTATAAAAGTTTATTAATCAATTGTAACAGATAAATAACTGGAGACGGGTTGGCACTAATGACGCCACCGTTGAAAACAAAATTCGGCCTTGAGATTTGGTGTGTGCAAAACTTTATAAGGCAATGCGCATGTCTAGAATAACGTTTATACCTCCTCATGGGGCTATCACTAAAAGTGTATACCGAGGACGAGTTTGGACACACGTCAGAAATATACGAAACAAAACTACTACGACGTTTGCGGGTGTAACTCGTGCCAGTTTCATTCCAGAACTTGCCGAAAATATAAGATTCATAACACCGCCGATCAAAATAAGAGACAAATCACGTGACCAAATAGTCTTTCTGTATACACTTTTTAGAGTGTTTGAAAGACATTTTTCACGATATAAGTCAGAAAATGGACAAAAATGGATTTTCTTTCACTATTTCGAAAAAAGATGGGTTTATACAACATATAGATACAATTATCTCGACAACACCTCGGCATTAATGGGATATTTAAATAACTGATTTCTGTATACACCATTTCCGGACTCGGACTCTGCCTTGGTATAGACTTTTTAGTGATAGCCGATTAACAGAATGCATTCTAAATAGTATTCCAGAATATGTCCACTTGAGTCGCATTCTGCCTTATCTGCACTTGTCCAGAATAACACTAGTATTCTCGAATGGCCCACGGAAACGGACCCTGTGTCATTTTTGTAACGGAAAGCATTTGTTCCATTTTATTCTGTGTAGGAGAACATCGTTCTGCATTCATTTGACAAATATCCGAACAAAACGTTTTGTAATATTTCATAATGAGAAAAATTACGTACAAAAATTGAAAATAGACTGATAAAGTTGAAAGGCCTATTTTGTTTTCCAAATATATTTTATACCTGCATAAAATAGGATAAGATAAGATAAACTTTATTGCAAAGATACACCCTAATAGGGCAGTATTAAAAGTGATACAGATATATATCAATAACAAAATAAGGACCAGTTATAAAAGTTCATGCTAAAATATACAACCAATAAGTAATGAAGCTAAGCTTTCTCGATATACGTACAAAATGTGAGATTTGAGTATCAATTTTCAATGCGTTGATCAAAGAGTTTGCGCACGGCACTGCAGATCACATTACACAGACCTTGACTATCATTTTCCATTATATATAAAAACTTTTCGAAATCACTCTTTTGAAGAAAGGTATTGTCTAAGGAGTTGATGTTCTTCCATACTTCCTTAATGCTTGAGTAATGTGTACATGATATGATAAAGTGAAATTCATCTTCAATCACACCCAAGCTACAGAAAGCGCATACACGATCAGCAACGGGGGTAGGTGGCTGACAGTGCCTGCCCTTCTCAATAGCTAGCGAGTGATTGCTAATACGTAGACGTGTAAATAAATACCTATTTTTCGATGAATGTGTGTATGTGAGATATGGTTCAAGATCAAAATTATTCCTAAACATTCTGTACGGGCGGAGTTTATTATTACCACGTGGGCCTTGATCTTCAAAAAGGTCGCTGATGAACAAGTCGAGGTGATTGTCTTCATGTTTTCCAAGGATAACATCTATGTCGCCTGGAGTGAATATCTCCAACTTTCCTTCCGAATTGCCCAAGTGGACAAGATCGTTAATTTTCGTGCCTAAGAAATCAGTCGACTTGCACTCGAGCGCTTCAGAGTAAGCATTCCTCAAAATACAGTTAATATTAGATCTTGACTGGAGCTTTTCGGTTCACACCAAGCACTGTTTGCATATGCAATTTTGTTAATTTGTGATTCTGGCAGAAATAAACTACGATAAGCTCGACAGGGCCGTAGCTAACATGCAGTTTTCTTTCGGGGGTGGGGGGTCCTTCGGTACCAATGGCAGTCCACATAGAGAGCATTTCGGTACACCAGCGCTCAGATACAAAGAAACAGCGTTCTTTTAATTTGAAAAATCAAAATTTTCTCCCATTGAGCCGAACTATGGTCGGCCGATGGGTCCGCGTACCGGCTCCACCCCCGTTGATACCATTCTTGCCAATTGAGTGATAACGACAATATAAAAATGCAATCGAAATCTCCTCTGTATGAACGGCCATTGATCGCTCTGATGCAAGGAAGCAGCGATCGTTCAGTTCGAAAAATCAAATGTTTTTCCAGGTCAGACATATGTTCATTTTTATTTCCCTCCATCAAAACAACTCACTTCTATAAACAACTCACTTCTATAAACAACTCACAGTACAACCGAGGCTGCTAATTCAATGGAACTACAAAAATAACTTTTATTGTTCCTTTTTCATATCAAAAATATTTCCGATGGAATAAAAAAAATTATATGGGCCGACTTGGTAATGGTCCGACTTTGTTATGGGCCGAGTCGTCCTACAATCCACCTGGTCTGTGTGACACAAGTCCAAGTATCAAATCTAGTATTTTAACCCTTTACCTAACATGAAAAGCAGATGGCACTTGCAAACAAAATTCTTGAATAACTAATATTTTTCATTTTTTTTGTCTCAAAAACATAGGTTATGACTCCTCATTGGAACGAGCTCGATGAGCTCGTTCCAAAGAGGCGTCATAACCTAAGTTTTTGAGACAAAAAATAATGCAAATTAATTGAGGATTTTTGTGAATACCGCTGGCCGGTTTTGACCGTTATGCTGGGTAAGGGGTTAAGAAAGTACGATTAGTCGCAAGAGAAAAAATCTTAAAGACTCCAATCCAAAGGTAAATATCCCGACTGTTAGGCCCTCGACTCAGCGTAAGGATACTTAATACCAAACATCGACAAGTGCAATGCCATGGCATGGATAAACCGGGCCAACAAGAATTATCTCTAAAAAAATACGTTTTTGGAGATTCGGAAGAAGACATTTATAATGTTGCGCACATAGGTAAAAGGCAGAGGCAGGGAACCATAAAATCACCCAACGGACTTGATGTTGTCACACTTGAAACCCATATATCCCAAAATGCCACATATCAATGCAAGGGGCCTCTCAGCGAAGACAGCTCCGTTCAGGGCCACTGCTTTTAACCCTTTACCCAACGTAACGGCCAAAACCGGCCAGCGCTATTCTCAAAAATCGCCAATTAATTTTTATTATTTTTTCATTTTTTGTCTCAAAGTCGAGCTCGTTCCAATGAGGGGTCATAACCTATGTTTTTGAGACAAAAATGAAAAAAATTAGTTATTCAAGATTTTTTTTTACAACTGTCGTCTGGTTTTCATGTTAGGTAAAGGGTTAAGGGAAGTTAAATACAAGAAAATAATCCAATTTACTGTTTGTGACCATGACCATGATGATATGACAATGGGTCAAGGTCATGATACAACGTTAGGTTATGGGTAAGGATTGTATGAAAGATGAAGTTGATCTGTCACATAGATTCAATTATACAAACTGGACAAAGGCTGTATAACAATATCAAAGTTTTGCAGTATGTGATGTTGACCTTCATGACATGACTATGGATCAAAGTCGCAAGACATCTTTGAGTCGTGAGTAAAAAAAAATTGTTCCAAGTATGAATAAGATCTGTCAATCACACCAAGTTATATGGACCAGGCATGTCAACCGGTACTTGAATCGGTACCCGTACCCTCATTCTCCAAGCGGTACCAGTACTGAAGCTTTTGTCCCACCGGTACCGGGACAAAATTATTCTATCGGGAAATTCCTAATTGAACGAGGGTAATCAGGATACTTGCATAACATACTTTTAACTTATTTTTGAATTAACATATCAAAACACACTACAAGTGCGTGTTCTGTCTGCACCACGACCACGATAAGGCCGATCATTTTGACTTTTCAAACATCGCATTAAAGACAATGAAAGCACCGCCATCGACTAGTTCAAAGAAATTATTCTGTGGTGACATCAAAGTAATCATAAAGCACGATTATCGTGCTTTATGATTACTTTGATGTCACCGCAGAATAATTGGCACGGTGTCATGTTTGTTGCGCGATCTTTGGGACTCGGGTGGTTTGATGCGAATTTCTCCCATCTGATTGCGATATGTCATCCAATTGTTGATTTGTCCCGGTACCGGTTTTTGCGGGACAGGTTCTGTCCCGTCCCGCTTATTTGGTACCGGCGATACTTTGACATGCCTGATATGGACTGAACAAAGTTTTTCTGTCAACCTAACATAAGGCCTCGGACCTTGAGCACATAACATATTATAATTTGCAACACATTGTCTTTTGATAATACATATTGTTATAAAGTTTCGTCCAAAAATATTCAGTGGTTAAGAAGTAAACTATGGCCCAGGCAAACAAAATGTTGACAACAGAAGGACGACGTATGACAGACAACGGACAAAACATTACGAGAAAAGCTCCACTGACACTAACAAGTGCACTACACCAGTATATCCCAACAAGATAGCTTTCTGAGAAGGGTGCCATTAAAGCAAGAGTTTTGGATTTTTATCAGTGCGGGTCACAAATAAACAATTTTGGGTAACTTCAGCAAAAATATTCAGACGAGGCTGGAATGCAAACAATTTTCACTTCATTGTCCTATGTGGTGAGAAACTAAAAATAAGCGGAATCGGCCTGTAATCAGTTAGAAAATGTTAAAAAATAGCAACTTTTGCTTGAGTGCCGATTTACTGAAAACAAAATAAAGTAAACTGGGGAAAACTTCGGCATAAAGGTCGGGCGAGACTGGTATGCAAACTCATTTCATTTTATTGTCTGGTGTGGTTGGTAATCATTGGGAAAAAGTCAAAGGGGTATAACTCCTGCAAAAATGAGTAGGTGAAGCTGATATGCAAACTCTTTTCATTTGAACATCTCCTGAGCCCACATACCAGAAGTGTTTGAAATTGGTTTGTAATTGTTGAAATTAACCCATGGAAACTTTTGGTCATGCTGACGTACTTGAAAAATGCCGAGTGGAAGAAGCACAACGTCAGAAAAACTGGGTGGGTGAAGTCGATTTGCAAACGTGTTCCACTTAAACATCTTGTGAGCCCATATATAAAAATCCCTTGGTTATTGTTGAAATTAACCCCCTGATGACTTTTGGTCATATGCTACTTAGTTGAAAAATCCTGAGACGAAGGGGCATAACTCTAGAAGGGATGTGCTGACAAGGTCAGTCTTCACTGGGCATTGAATGACTATCATTGGATGCATGCTTGTGAAGGTTCATGGAAATCCGACCATCGGTTGCGAAGATATGCGAGTGAGCCAGGATAGACGGAGAATGGAGCCTATCCCTATACACCACCAAACATGGGCGGTGGATAAAAAACACAACAAATTTTTAATTTACAAAAACCTCACACATTCGTCATTTTAAGAATAACTAGATGTGTCAGTACGATAATTATGCTCCCGCAAGCAATATATTGTAAAAAAAAAACGACCGGAAAACTGTTATTTCGGAATGACGCAAAGACAGAATGACAGAGGAACAAGGACAACACTATATGTCCCGGTCATTTTATGGTGGGGCATAATGAAAGTGTCAACGACACCGTAGCTTAATTTGGCTGTGTGTTGTGTTTGATGAAAAGGATAATGTTCAATGTTTATGAAAGGATTATGAAATAAGACAAGAATTGTGATAATTGGGAATATGCTAATTTCTGTTCCCTGTATTCTATGTTTACAATAAATATAATTTGAGGTGTTGACTGTACTAAAGAATGGAGGGGTGGGTTATTGGTGCCCTCAGTTAATGTATGTGGCCCTCACAGTTAATGTATGTGAACCAAAGTTACAGTGAAATTATCCCAAAACGAGTCATACTATCAAGTTACAATGAAATCCCTTCATAAATACGACTTGTAGACTGCGCTAAAGGTTTTCGGGCTTCAGGCCGCCTGTGTAGCCATCACCGTTAACCGATCGCAACCAATAGGGGGGGTCCTCATCTAGACAATACATTGGGTCTTCCTACCAAGTTACAATGACATCCCTTCATAAATACGACCTGTAGTCTGTGCTAAAGGTTTTGGGTTTTGGGATCGAGCAGCAGTTACGGTTGAATGGTCGGGACCAAAAGGGGACGTTCTCATCTAGACATTCTCTGGAGTCATCCTACCAAGTTACAATGAAATCCCTTCATAAATACGACCTGTAGACTGTGCTAAATGTTTTTGGGCTTTGTGCCCCTGTAGCTGTCACAGTTGACCAATCGTGACCAAAAGGGGACGTTATCATCTATACATTATATGGAGTCATCCTACCAAGTTATAACGAAATCACTCCATAAATATGACCTGCAGACTGTGCTAAACGTTTTCGGGTTTTAGGCTCGGGCAGTCGTCGTGGTTAACAGATCACCAGATCACAACCGAATGGGTTAGTTCTCATCTAGACATCATACGGTGTCATCGTACTAAGTTACAATGAAATCCCTCTATATTTAATATGACCTGTGGACTGTGCTAAAAGTTTTTATGTTTCGGGCTTGGGTAGCCGTCGTGGTTGACAGATCATGACCAAAAGGGGATGTTCTCATCTAGATATTATAGAGAGTCATCCTACCAAGTTACCGTGGAAATCCATACATAAATACGACCTGTAGACTGTGCTAAAGGTTTCGAGATTGCATAGCCAGCATGGTTGACCGATCGTTGCCAAAAGGGGGCATTTTCATCAAGACATGACCCCAAACCTGCATATGAAATTTCGTGACGATCAGACAAGAACTACCGGGTGTAGCCTTTGCTAAAGGAAAATGTGAACAGACTAACAGACTTCTGCACGCCCGTGATGGCAATAGCTTTTCTTGACTTTGCCAAGTTAAGCTAAAAATTAGGACCGATGTCGAATATGACATTGTAATATTTGTGCTGTGCCGGAAAGTTCTGTGACTGATCAAACAACTATATCGAGATAAAGATTGTTAAGGGACACATGCCATTGTTGAAGAAATCTAAAAATTTCCGCCTTGAAGTTAATGTATTTAATCGGTCCAAACGCCTTCATACAATTAATACACATATATATGAAGCAAGCCTGAAAATAAGCAGACTGTCATCTGCAAAATGAGCCCCCCCCCCCCCCCTCCCCAGGGTGAATTTGGAGATGCTACTGTCGGGTAGCATCACAAAATTTACCCTCTGTGAATCTCAGTCTGAATCAAGGTCTCAAGCCAAAACAGAAGATGTACAGTACGTGGAGAGTGTATTATCACTAAATCACCCGCAGAGTGGAGATTTCACCCAAGCAATAATTGCAAATTTGTTGCAAAGCATAACCAGCACAAGCAAAGTTTCAGTCAATGGACCTCCGGGTTAACCCGGAGGTCCATTGGCTGAAACATTGATTGTGTGTTTTTGTCGATATGTACAAAACTTGAAAGTTATAGCTTGGGTGATAACTCCACTCCGCGGATGATTCAGTTACAATCCACTCTCCACGTACTGTACCTAGAGGATAAATTGGCCCACTGTATGGGATAGCATCAGTAAATTCACCCTCTTGGGACCTTATTTTGCAACTGACAGGTTGCTTATATTCAGGCTTGATATGAAGGTGTGGGTGTTTCTGCAGAATGAGAATTGTGATTTTGTCAAATAGTCAACCGTTTTTTAATTCAAATTAGTTGCTTACTGTTTGTTAAAGTGAACAAACATTTAGGGTAGACATTTTGTCTTAAAAGAGTCACAACTGTTGGAAAATAGTCGACCCAAATACAAAGGGCCATAACATCTGAATCAGAAATTCTTTTCACATCAACACTTAAGTCTTCATACTTCATACCAAGTTTCGTAGTAAAATGTAGGAGGGGGGGGGGGGGGGGTGTTGAGCAGACAAACTTTTATGAAAGAAATCCTGCCGTAAAATATGCCCGAATTCTGGCAAAATTTGTAAAATCAAAAAGTCCTTTGAACATGCACAACTGTTCTTCATCGACATACTTCAACTTTTTTAAAACTCCAATAAAAAACTTCTAACTTTTGCGACAAACAGACAGATGAAAGGCATTCTACTTAGACATTCGATGAATGAATGAATGAAAGGTTTTAGCGCGCCGAAGGTGCGCAGGGACGATGTGGGATTTACAAATCCCTTGCGACCCGGTTAACCTTATTTTTTTTCCTTGGATCACACAGGCCTAGCTTTCCTATTGCCCAAAATGGAGTCTGAGGGGGTTATGCACGCGGTTAGAATACCCGGCAGTTTAAGCTGGAGTGTTAGATGGTCAATACTCAATCCCCCAACGCCTTTAAAACTATTAGAGAGCGAGCTCTGTTCGGTTCCAGTTCGGCGATGGTAGAGGTTTGAGTCCCACCATGGTGGCGAGCCAGAATGTAATGTTGTGCGATGGCAAGTTTAAGGGAAGAAGAGAAAAGAAAACCAAACAGCAACGCCGGTTTGGTAGCGGCCCCGGTATATGACCATAGCGGTTACAAAAAAGAAGTGGAGAAAGCTCCAACAGTTTAGTTTTAAGAAACCGGGAGTCATCCATCAAGCCTTCTGGGAGATAGGATGCCGTATGTGACATTCTACTGTACACTTTGTCTTTTGTACTCTGTACAGATACAGTAGAACCTGTCTTGAGAGACCGCCCTTTGGGCCACACAAAAGTGGTTTCTCAAGACAGGTGGTCTCTCATAACAGGTTTCAGGTTTTCTCAAGTCAGTGAATAACCAACCACACAATTCAGAAATGGAGAAGAATGGATTTTAGTAATTACTTTGTAGTCGTTCTTTTTTATGAAGTTTTTATAACAAATTGAAATGGACTGTTATAAAAATTATAAAAATAAATTAGTGTTGAAAATCTTCATTGAAGATTTTCAACACTAATTTATTTTTATAATTTTTATAACAGTCCATTTCAATATGTTACAAAAAGATTTTCAACACAAATTTATTTTTTAATCCTCTCTGTCACATTTCAGGTATGTATGAAATTGTTTATTCAGAAATAATCCTAATCTTTTCACAGGGGTCTTATAAAAACATCTCAATCTTTAATGAGTTAGCAACTGAAACCCAGTTAAGAGCTTTTAATACTTTTAATTATGTTAGTATAACCACAATAGATTTTCCAATTCCAGAACAGGTAAAAAGTTTTTGTCATGGTTTCAGTCTTCAAAGGGGCGGTCTCTCAAGACAGGTCCATTATGGCATAAAAATACAAGTTGCTACCAGGTTACAGTGGTCTCTCAAGACAGGTGGTCTCCCATAGCAGGTCCATTATAGAGTAAAACCAATCGGTGCCTGGTAGATGTGGTCTCTCAAGACAGGTGGTCTCTCAAGACAGTGGTCTCTCAAGACAGGTTTTACTGTATAGTGTTCAAAATAAACACAAATTAAATAGAGAGAACTGAATAATAAACGATCAATTTCTAGCAAAATATTGATGCTAAGATTCAATGCATGTGAACAATCTGTTTATTGTTATCTTTTATCAAAATACAAAGCTTTAATACACATTAAAACATTTAATATAATTTGATTTGACAATAGAAAAACGGTGTCTTCCCACAAGACCAATTCCCTTTAGGCCAATTCCCCTTAGACCAACTATATACTGTTATTGATTAAGGATAAATAAGAAAACATTTATTTACTGATAAGCACTTTATTTGATAAAAAAATATTTATACGCATAACATACAAAAAATATTGGTTTATAACATTTCAGTTTATAAAATATAAACAAGCCAGAAAATAAGCACACTATCATCTGAAAAGTTAAAAAATTTATAGTAATTTATATATTTTTTATACTTACCAATGACCCAGACTTAGCTGGTGCTAATTCTAACAAAACCAGGGCCAAACACAAATTTTGCCCCCCAATCCCCAAAATTTGCATCCAAAACAAAAAGAAATCATGTCCTAAAGGACCTCCATACTACGCATGCGCAGTGACGCAGTCGTCCCGAAATTGGCGCCAATTATCATTCTTACTGGCAGTGCCTGGTCAGCGCTATGTACTCAGCGGGGAGGCAAGAGTTCCCAACTCCAGGGAGGGCCATCCCCGTCTGGGTCATTGGTAAGTATAAAAAATATATAAATTACTATAAATTTTTTAACATTTTTATACTGTACCAATGACCCAGACTTAGCTGAATAGTAAACAGGCTGGAGGGCCTAGGACATAGAGGAAAATCCAATAAGCTCAACTATATAGTAAAGAGGTAACCCCTTAAGGAGAAAAGGAGTATTAGGCTTAACATGTATCTTTCTTATTTAATATTAAATTAGAAAGATACACTACCCTTAATAATTGAGCACAATAACATTCATGTTCTCTATTAACATCCAGTATAACCCTTATACTAATTATTTTTAAAGCAAGCCAATAAATAAAGTAGTCCAGAGAATTGAGACTCTTTATAATCATTTAAAAGTGTCCGAGTATTGTATATTAAAGCCTGTTTGACACTTGACATATACAAATGCTTCACACCGAGCTACACTTTAAAAATAAGACATGAATGAATTTAAACATTAATATTACACTTTAAAACCATCCCGGAAGCGACTCAGAAATACTGACTTGGAGGAGGCATTCCCTTGCTTTTCACTATAAAGCAGGTGACCTAAGGGAACACCCGCCCCCCCCCCCCCCTTCCCCTTGCCCTGGGTCAAATAGCCCAGAGCGAAGAGGGCAGCCGGACGGAGTCACTGCCGGAACAGAAAGCCTGCATAACTATAGTTGCAACTGTTTAGTGGACGACATTCTGAGCAACAGATAACGGACCTAAACAATGCAGGTCTCCAGAAATGGACTCAATATTTCTGAGATAAAAATTCGTAAATGTGGATGGCTGAGACCAATAAGCAGCCTTCATTAAATCTGTAATAGCAACACTATTAGCATAAGCCCAGGAAGTAGAAAGAGCTCTTACTTCATGAGCAGAAATCTTAAGCACAGACTGCTGAGAAGAAGATAAATCTTCATAAGCAGTACGGATAGTTAACTGAAATGTCCTTTCTATTAGGCATCAAAGACAGAAAGAAACGTTTCCGTCCCTTTCTGATAAACTGAGATCTCTGTTTATAGATACGTAGTGCTCTAACAGGACAGAGTAAAGGCCCACGCCCGTCTGAAGACGGAAGAGCCTTAATAACAATAGGTTCCGGATATTTATTAGGAGCCTGATTCTTAGCTAAAAAACCCACATTAGTAGTGAAGGTGATAGTGTTCCCAACACTACGATAATAAGAATCATCCACCGATAGTGCATGAAGCTCACTGACTCTTCTGGCAGAAGAGAAAGCTAAGAGAAAAGCTGTCTTATAAGATAAGAATTTGAAATCTACTGTCCCAAGAGGTTCAAATGGCTTTTCCTTCAATTTAAGGAGAACCCAAGCTAAATTCCACTTAGGAATTAATCTAAGAGTTCTTGGTCTATTTATCGAAAAGTTTCTAACCAACTTCTATAAAGAGACATTAGATCCAATTTGTAAACTATCATGATGTGCATAGGTATCAGATAACATAGATCTATAACCCTTTATAGTAACAGGCTGCAGTTTGATTTCGTCAAACAAGTATACTAGAAAGTTTGCAATGTCTGGTATAGAGGGATCAAATATATCTACAGAATGATCCCTACACCAACGAAGAAAAACCTTCCACTTAGCCGCATAGTTTAGCGAAGAGGAGGTCCTCCTACAGTTAGAAATCGCGTCCACTGCTCGTCCTGTAAAGTGCTTGCCATGCAAGAAGGACCGCACAACGGAAAAACGTGAAGGTTGAGACCTTGCGGGTTGTGATGGAGTTGGCGCGATTTCCCCTGCGAAAGAAGATCCTCTCGTGGAGGAAGCTTCCGCGGTAGGTCCCACAACAGACACCTGAGTAGATTTATCCACGGTCTCTGTGGCGACAGAGATGCTACCAACAGAATCTTGCATTGAGATTGTTTTATCCTTAGCAATACTTGTTGAATTAACGGCGCTGGAGGATACGCATATCCTATCATTCCGTCCCAAGGGATCGACAGAGCGTCTACTGCAAATGCTCTTGGATCCGGACACGGAGACACATACGTCTGCAACTGATTGTTGAGATGTGTCGCAAATAAGTCTATCATTGGCCGTTCCCATTGGTAGTAAATCTGATTGAATACTTGTTTGTTGAGAGTCCACTCCGACGGCAACAAGCGACCCTTCCGTGAAAGGGAGTCTGCTAGCACATTCAGACGACCCGGTATGTGACGGACCGAAAGAAGAACGTGATGTTCTAACGCAAACAGAAGGATTCTTTCCGTTAGATTGAACAACGGAACTGAATGAGTGCCTCCCTGATTCCGTATATACGCCACTACTGTCGTATTGTCGGATAGGATTTGGACATGAGCATCGTGAATAATGTCCATCCAGTGACGTAACGCAAGCCAAATTGACATCATTTCCTTGATGTTTATGTGCTTGCACAGGAATTGCGGATCCCAAAGACCCTGGCATCTCGAATCCGTTGGGATTAATGATGCACCCCAACCTGTTTGACTGGCATCCGTCATAACGGTAAAACTCGGATCCGGCAACTGCAGCGGAACTCCTTGAGTTAACCACTGAATGTTTGCCCAAGTCTGAATCTCTTGTTTCACTTGATCTGACAAGAGAACGTCTTCATCGAGCGAATGAATTTTCACACTCCAATTCTGAGTCAGGAAAATTTGAAGAGGACGTGTGCGTAGCCGCCCCATCGGAATGAGATCCGCGGCGGCTCTGCACAGACCTATCAGTCTCATAAATTCTCTCGCCGTGACTTTGTCTGCGTGCAGACAATAGCGAGCGTAACAACTGACTAATTTCGCTCTGGTTAACGGCAGACGAACGAGATTGTTGTGCGTCTCGAAGCTCATTCCCAGATGAGTGAATGACTTGGACGGCACCAGATCCGACTTCTCCTCGTTTACTATAAAACCGAGACGTCGGAGCAATAGAAGAAGATTCTGAACATCGTTCTGAAGCGTTAACTCGTTGCCGTACCTCTGAAGAATGTCGTCCAGGTAGGCCGACGTTACCGCAGACGAATGAGCTCGGAAGTAGATCATTACCGAGTTCATTACCCGAGTGAAAGCCCAGGGTGCTAGATTCAATCCGAAGCACATCGCCCGGAATTGATACACCACTCCCAGGACTGCAAAGCGTAGATACTTTCGGAATGTTGGATGTACCATGACGTGAAAGTACGCATCTTTGAGATCTATGCTCGTTGCATAATCGTTCACCCGAATACTCGCTCTGACCGATCGAATCGTCTCCATATAAAACTTCGGAGCGACGATCAGCTTGTTTATCCAGCTCAAATCTATGACTGGACAGAACGAGCCGTCTGGTTTCGGAACCAGAAACAGATGGCTGTAGAATCCCAGAGATTCCTGGTTTTCTACGACCTCTACCGCGTTCTTCATTAAAAGAGACTGCACCTCTGATAACAGAGCGTCTCTTTTCTGTGGATTTGACGGAAGATGAGTCCACTTTGGACTTCGAGTTAATGGAGGCTTTCGTTTGAAGGATATCTTTAGACCTTCCGAAGTCACTCCTCTCACCCAAGGGTCGTCCGTAATCGACGCCCACTCTTGTGAAAAACTCGACAACCTTCCGCCAACCGGAACGCGATAGAGGTTTAAGCCATCACCTCCTGGACCTGCGAGGCCTGCGGTAGGAGAAACCATGTCTTCCACGACCCGCACCTCGCCTCGTCGACCTCGGGGTGTCCGACCGATTGTCCCGGCCTGAAGGACGTCCCGAACGAGAGTCGCTATCCTGACGGTCTCTCGAATAAGACCAAGAGGACGCACCGGAACCTCTATAGGAACCTCTCTTGGGCGCATTAGACCCAGAAGTGCCTGTCTTATTCGTGTCTGCTGTATCCGACTTCTTAGGAGCCGATCTGAACAACAGAGAATCATTAGATTTCTTTTTAATTTTATCATAAATAGCGGAAAGCTTGCCGTCAAAAAGAAGTTCTCCTGAGACCGAAGCGACTCTAAGAGAGTTCTTCACCTTAGAATCCACTAGTGTGGATGTAGCTAGGGCTGCGTCACGTCTAACCAACTCCAGATTTGCCACTGAAAGGGCGGAGTTACACGTGGAATAAGCTACTGCCCTTGAAAGAAGTCTTAAAGAGGATTGTATATCCTGAAACTCTTCCCCTTGAAGGCGCAGTGATAACGCCTTAGTAAGGTGATCTGCGTAAGATAAGGCATCTAAATTGGCTCTGTTAGACGCAATAGCTGTTTCCAACACCGCGGTTGGAATAGAAGCTGACGACGGTAATGATAGCTCTAAGTCTTCCACCTCGTCGTCCATACGCAGAGGAACTCTCGGTATACCCTGTCCTGCCATATCGAATTTATTCCTTGCATTAATGAAAGGCAGGTTGAGAGTATTAGCGGACAAGAAACCTGCTTTCCCCGTCCTGGAAGCAAGTTTAAATATAGCGTCGTTCAATAATTCAAATGTTCTAGCAACATTATTGGACTGCGACGGAAACTCGGGAGCGATGTCCCTGAACCGCTCAAAAAATTCAGAGTCCAATGACGCTATAATTCTCTTGTCCGGAAGCGCAGCAGTCTGGCCCGACGGAACAACTTGAGGGAGAAAGTGCCGGATGAAGTCCACGGCAGCTTTATGTTGTTCCGAAAGGGATAGCTCCAAGTCATCCGTATCCCTTTCACCATCCGGTCGGACCTCCCGATGTTCCCGGTCGTCCGCCCCCGATGCTTCGGCGGAGCGTACCGACCCAGCGCCGTCGGATAATTCTCGATCCGACACCGTTTCTGTCGGCTGCTGGGATGCTGCGATAAGCTGTGCTATCTGCACAAGAATGTCCGGCGTCGAGACCTGCGGAGGCGCAGTCTTTCGCTGCTTCGCCGAGGGCAGCTCCGCATCAGATGGCTCCCGCATACTTTTCCTATGCGAACGTCCGGAGTCCATCGGTCTCGAATCCCTGGCTGCCGGATGGTGTGACCTGGTCGCCGAAGAATCCTTCATTGGCGAAGCTGGTAATATATCGGCAGTCACGCAGCCAAGGTGTGGTCGTGTGCGCTGACGAGAAGAGGAAGCCTTAACAGTCTCTGCGGACTGCTTATACAACGGAGCGTCCCGAGCGACGGACGTATGCTCCGCTAAAGACACATTTTGTACCACAACATCTGGTCCCAGATGTTGTTGTACGAGAGAGGGACCTCTCTCGCTCGCGGCCCGGCTGGACCTGGACGAGCTAGGAACCGGACTAAAAAGCTTCCTCCGTTCTCGCTTACTATCCGCCGTCACTGGGTGTGCATCTATTATGTTTATAGTGCTCGCATCACCCAAAATTTCCTCTTGGACCGCATCGGACAAACCCGGCTGCCGAACCATTCGGTGAATGGACGCTACACCGGGCGAGCTAGCGGACAACATTTGTCTAATCTCCATGAGCACTTTTGCCGATAGCTCTGAATTCATTTGTGACGACGGACGCACACTTGAAGAAGATAACATGGAAACATCACCCTGTTCTGGTTCCTCTGAAATAGAAACTGAGAGAGTAGAGTGACCTTGCGGAGAAAGAGCCGGCATCACTCTTTCTCCAGAAACAACATATCGTGACACACGTTTCCAATGTTTCTCATCCCAATGTTCACATATAGGACAGGGATTAATGCGAGAACACTGACTACAATTAATACAATGATCATGAAAGTCAGAGGAAGACTTCTTCCTATTACAATTTGAACAACGTCCCTTCATTGTGAAAGAACAACAATAAGTCCTAGTTACTCGCAAAAACCCCTGACACAAAGATACATAATGACATGATCCATTAATAAATGAAAAAACAATTGCAAAACAAAATAATTTTGAAAAAATATTTTTTCAGAGAAGCCCAAGTTGCTGAAAAGTAACGTTGAGCCCCGATGGATCCGATGGCAAAGTGTGGTCAAAAATTTTAAATTTATATAAAATAATTAATGAGACACTTTCGGATAATATAAATGTATCTTATAATGAGATAAACTACCACAAAGGCAAACAGCCCCCCTCAAAAAAGGCTGTTGCCAATGAAAACAAACAGTGTAAACACACTAGAAAACATGACTCCAGGCACTGAAAAAACTGGCCCGGAATCAGTCATCAATTACACTCTATCTGATGCAAAACAGAGACTCCCAGGGGAGAATCTGTAGAACATCAGATGGAAGATGCAGAACACAAACGTTATACACCCATGGGTGAAAACGTAACTAAGGGGAAAATAACAGAAAACATTCTGTAACCAAGCAACTCTCCCAGGAAATTTTAGAAATGAAATTTCTCAAAAATATGCCAAAAGCATGGGAGAATTGCCAGGGGGGACTTTAGAAGGCTAGGGGAGAGGAAACACTGAATAAGCAGTGCAACAATTAGCAAGAATGACAACAAGAGGCCCATGCCTCGAAAATAGGCAACTTAACATAATTTCATCCAAAAATTTTAAGTACAGCCCTGATTATTTTTTGCCACTTCTTTTTCCTCTCCTCCTTCTATCCTCCTTAGAATCACATTTTCTCCAAAAATTACGTGTCTGGCATCCTTTAAACTGAGATTTACAAGCACAAAGATCAGTGAGATGTTGACTGATGAAGGGCCAAACAGAGAATGATAATTGGCGCCAATTTCGGGACGACTGCGTCACTGCGCATGCACAGTAGAGGCGTAGTATGGAGGTCCTTTAGGACATGATTTGTTTTTGTTTTGGATGCAAATTTTGGGGATTGGGGGGCAAAATTTGTGTTTGGCCCTGGTTTTGTTAGAGTTAGCACCAGCTAAGTCTGGGTCATTGGTACAGTATAAAAATATTAGGTCCCCAGAGGGTGAATTTGGTGACGCTACCCTGCACAGCAGGGTAGCATCACTAAATTTACCCTCTGTGAACCTCAATCTGAATTAAGGTCTCAACCATAAACAGAAAGAGGTACCCAGAGAATAAACTGGCCCACTGTATGGGATAGCAACAGCAAATTCCCCCTGTGGGGACCTCATTCTGCAAATGACAGACTGCTTATTTTCAGACTTGAATATCAATAATATTAAATACATTTATAAATATTTATAAATATATCAAATTGTTGATATAGAATTATTTTAAAAGTAGAATGCACGAGCTGGTCTGAGGTGAATTGGTCTTTTGGGAATTGGTCTAGTGGGAATGAACCTAGAAAAACATTTTCCATCTGTATTATACATAAAAACATACAGATGAAAGCACCCTGAAGTATCTCTTAGCACCTTCACATTGGTTTAACCCTTTGAACACTGGTGGTATCTTCCATGCCAGTTAATTGGCAAAAATTGGAAGAGTCCATATCCACTATTTGGGGGTAGAGCAATTAATATTTCCAACGTGCAGCCTTCATATTAATTGTTCTACCACACATGTTCACTTAATAGCCTTCCTAGTTAATGAAATTACGACATATCGTGTTCCTGGACTGGAAAAGCGGCCTCTCGTGTTGAAAGAGTTAACTCTGAATATTAAAAACAAAGATTATAATACAAAGATTAAAATAACATGTATGTTTAACTCTAAGAAGCCGTGGAATCATAATGAATTTATTGAACTTGACATATGCGAAAAACTTACAGTAAAGCAGGTGTTTCTAGTCAAGAGTCATCTGCCTATTCAGGCAGATGACACTTGACTTGAAGTACCTGCTCAGTGTTTAATTTCCCCCAGCCCAAAGATAGCAGAACCGTCACAGCCAGATTACCTGCCATATTACATCACAGGCAAGAAAACTCGACTCCCGACTCCTAAGAGTTAAACAATGGATATTCATCTGACAAATCTCCCAAGCAAATCTGCAGAGTAACTGTCAAAGTTCAGTATCAAACAGGGATCTCAACAGGAACCAGTACCGGTACCTGTCTACTGCCAGTACTTGGGTCCTTTTGTGGTCCCGGTCCTATGTCATAGTTATTGACAGTTCTCATTCCTACTGATGGAAAATAAATTTATATTATTTATTTATTGGGGTTTAACAACACTTTTGACAGCCAGGATCATCTCGTGTCCGACAGTTTTACAGGTGGAGGTAGCTGGCGTACCCAGAGAAAACCACTGAGCAATGGCAAGCAACAGCCAGACTCACCAACATACTAACTCCACAAAAGAAGGGTTAACATTGGTTGAATACAAGTACACCATCGATGTGCAGTCTGCCTTAGTACACACTGCTACCGTGCCACACGTGGGTAAACGGGATTAAGTGGCCAGAGACACAGAAGATCTACCTTGTGTGGCTACATGGAGATAAAGTCAAGTTTAGTCAATCATGTATATTCATGATGCACATTTTAGAGGTCTTCCACCCCATGCTTTGAAGACTGGGTCCTATTTTACCAGTAAAACAGAGTAAACTAGAGTAAACAAACACTGTTTCAGTTCCCGGGGTTTCGACGGGTAGTAGTTCAATCAAAGACACCAACAAAAGCTCAACAATAAACTAGAGTGTTTTAATGGAATTTCACATTTTGATTGAAGTCTTTGCTTGACCTCTCCAGGTCTTAAAATTTGGGTTAATGGGTTTTGATACTCTGACAAATTCCTGCTGTGAGAATCAATTTTCAGTTCTTAAATTTGTGTGTATTCTTATACCCTTGTGCGTGCCCTTGGGCTAGGCACTTTATCCCGGTTGCCAACATGTGGGCACGATGATGCCATGTACTAAGGCATACTGCACATCAACGGTGCACGTCTTCAACCGCTGTATCCCTGCTTCAGTGGAACTTGAACAGAGTTAGAATGTTGAGGGGCCGACAGTTGCTCGTTGATGCCCAGTGGTTGTCTTGAGGTACTCTTGGCTTCCTCCACCCGTAAAACTGTCACGGTCACGATTAGCCATTGTGCATAAGTATGTGACCTCAAACACCAATAAATAAATAATACCCTTGTGTAACCAGCACATATTCCACAGTGAAACTCAAACCTCATATCTTTTACTTTACTACAGTTTAATCCATATGGGGTGGGGGGGGGGAGGTGGCATTGCGGTAACCGGTTCTCATCAGATCACCGAAGTTAAGCAACGTTGAGCCCGGTTAATCATTGCATAGGTGACCATCTGAGCGATCAATTCCCACTTGCGCGTGGTGTCCTTGGGCAAGGTACTTAACCCCAATTGTCCAGATGGGGGCACGATGACGTTGTGCACTAAGGCGTACTGCACGTTGATGGTACGCATGTCTTCAACTAATCTAACCCTGTCTGTTCTGCAGTGAAGAGTTACGATGTTGGGGAGCTGGCAGCTGCTCATCATTGCTCGGTGGTTCTCTCCGGGTACTCTGTCTCAGACATGTTAAGCTGATAAATTGTAAAATAGTGAGATTTCTGAGCAAAAATAGTAAGATTTTAATTTTTAAATGGCTCAAAGAGTAAATGAAAGTGTCAATGACACTGTAGCTCAACTTGTCAAGACATGAACATGTATGGTATGTGACACAGCAATGACAAACATCTAGGTAATGACCTGATAACAAATGTACATATAAAGTATTGTAACAGTCTGTACATAAATACTGGCCGTAGCCTGTAACAAATGTATAGGTAAAGTATTGTAAAGGTGGGTGAGTCAGATGCTAAACTAGAAAAGAAATCTTTGAGTCCCAGAGTGGGTCTGACTAAACCCCAAAATATTTGTTCTCACAGCACAGTGATAACAAAGGCACCCCAAAACACACTCATTCCTGTCCCAAGGTGAAAACAAAGGTATCCAAGAAGTTTCGTGAAGATAAGTTCATAAATACAAGCTGTGTAGAAGTTGTGACAAAAAACTGATTGGACCTAATTTCTGTACAAAATGGCCACTGGCAGCCATCTTGAATTTTGGACCGCACTCAGAAACACTCGTTCTCATCCCAAGGTGATAACAAAGGTACCCAAGAAGTTTCGTGAAGATCGGTTGATAAATACAGCCTCTAGCCCGAGCCGTATTGACATGTGTACTTACTGTGTGTAAGTACCACTGAAAAAATCAATGTTCATCTAATTTGCATAATTTCTGCAAGAGAAAAAAACATGTATTATATGTGATGTATCCCATGGTACAAACATTCACACAAAAAATTATTCAAGTCAGCACTTTCATATGGAAGTTCTGTGCAAAAATCTGATTGCACCTAATTTTGTACAAAATGGCTGCCATCGGCCATCTTGAATTTCGGACCGCACCCAAAAACACTCGTTTTCGTCCCACGGTGATACCAAAGGTACCCAAGAAGTTTCGTAAAGATCGGTTTATAAATACGGCCTCTAGCCCGAGCAGTATTGGCATTTGCACTTAAAGTGCTGAAAGTAACACTAAATACATCAAAGTTAGTCTAATTTGCATAATTTACATACGAGAAAAAACCCGTATTATATGTGATGTATCCCATGGTACTAAACATTCATACATAAAATTATTCAAATCAGCGCTTTCATATGGAAGTTCTGCACAAAAAGTTAAAAAATTTATAGTAATTTATATATTTTTTATACTTACCAATGACCCAGACTTAGCTGGTGCTAACTCCACAAAAAACCAGGGCCAAACACAAATTTTGCCCCCCAATCCCCAAAATTTGCATCCAAAACAAAAAGAAATCATGTCCTAAAGGACCTCCATAGTACGACTCTACTGCGCATGCGCAGTGACGCAGTCGTCCCGAAATTGGCGCCAAATATCATTCTTACTGGCAGTGCCTGGTCAGCGCTATGTACTCAGCGGGGAGGCAAGAGTTCCCAACTCAGGGAGGGCCATCCCCGTCTGGGTCATTGGTAAGTATAAAAAATATATAAATTACTATAAATTTTTTAACATTTTTATACTGTACCAATGACCCAGACTTAGCTGAATAGTAAACAGGCTGGAGGGCCTAGGACATAGAGGAAAATCCAATAAGCTCAATTATAAAATAAAGAGATAACCCCTTAAGGAGAAAAGGAGTATTAGGCTTTACATGTATCTTTCTTATTTAATATTTAAATTAGAAAGATACACTACCCTTAATAATTGAGCACAATAACATTCATGTTCTCTATTAATATCCAGTATAACCTTTATACTAATTATTATTAAAACAAGCCAATAAATAAAGTAGTCCAGAGAATTGAGACTCTTTATAATCATTTAAAAGTGTCCGAGTATTGTATATTAAAGCCCGTTTGACACTTGACATATACAAATGCTTCACACCGAGCTACACTTTAAAAATAAGACATGAATGAAATTAAACATTAATATTACACTTTAAAACCATCCCGGAAGCGACTCAGAAATACTGTCTTGGAGGAGGCATTCCCTTGCTTTTCACTATAAAGCAGGTGACCTAAGGGAACACCCGCCCCCCCCCCCCCCCCCCCTTCCCCTTGCCCTGGGTCAAATAGCCCAGAGCGAAGAGGGCAGCCGGACGGAGTCACTGCCGGAACAGAAAGCCTGCATAACTATAGTTGCAACTGTTTAGTGGACGACATTCTGAGCAACAGATAACGGACCTAAACAATGCAGGTCTCCAGAAATGGACTCAATATTTCTGAGATAAAAATTAGTAAATGTGGATGGCTGAGACCAATAAGCAGCCTTCATTAAATCTGTAATAGCAATACTATTAGCATAAGCCCAGGAAGTAGAAAGAGCTCTTACTTCATGAGCAGAAATCTTAAGCACAGACTGCTGAGAAGAAGATAAATCTTCATACGCAGTACGGATAGTTAACTGAATCCATCTAGCAATAGAATGGACTGAAATGTCCTTTCTATTAGGCATCAAAGACAGAAAGAAACGTTTCCGTCCCTTTCTGATGAACTGAGATCTCTGTTTATAGATACGTAGTGCTCTAACAGGACAGAGTAAAGGCCTACGCCCGTCTGAAGACGGAAGAGCCTTAATAACAATAGGTTCCGGATATTTATTAGGAGCCTGATTCTTAGCTAAAAAACCGACGTTAGTAGTGAAGGTGATAGTGTTCCCAACACTACGATAATGAGAATCATCCACCGATAGTGCATGAAGCTCACTGACTCTTCTGGCAGAAGAGAAAGCTAAGAGAAAAGCTGTCTTATAAGATAAGAATTTGAAATCTACTGTCCCAAGAGGTTCAAATGGCTTTTCCTTCAATTTAAGGAGAACCCAAGCTAAATTCCACTTAGGAATTAATCTAAGAGTTCTTGGTCTATTTATCGAAAAGTTTCTAACCAATTTCGATAAAGAGACATTAGATCCAATTTGTAAACTATCATGATGTGCATAGGTATCAGATAACATAGATCTATAACCCTTTATAGTAACTGGTTGCAGTTTGATTTCGTCAAACAAGTATACTAGAAAGTTAGCAATGTCTGGTATAGAGGGATCAAATATATCAACAGAATGATCCCTACACCAACGACGGAAAACCTTCCACTTAGCCGCATAGTTTAGCGAAGAGGAGGTCCTCCTACAGTTAGAAATCGCGTCCACTGCTCGTCCTGTAAAGTGCTTGCCATGCAAGAAGGACCGCACAACGGAAAAACGTGAAGGTTGAGACCTTGCGGGTTGTGATGCAGTTGGCGCGATTTCCCCTGCCAAAGAAGATCCTCTCGTGGAGGGAGCTTCCGCGGTAGGTCCCACAACAGACACCTGAGTAGATTTATCCACGGTCTCTGTGGCGACAGAGATGCTACCAACAGAATCTTGCATTGAGATTGTTTTATCTTTAGCAATACTTGTTGAATTAACGGCGCTGGAGGATACGCATATCCTATCATTCCGTCCCAAGGGATCGATAGAGCGTCTACAGCAAATGCTCTTGGATCCGGACACGGGGACACATACGTCTGCAACTGATTGTTGAGATGTGTCGCAAATAAGTCTATCATTGGCCGTTCCCATTGGTAGCAAATCTGATTGAATACTTGTTTGTTGAGAGTCCACTCCGACGGCAACAAGCGACCCTTTCGAGAAAGGGAGTCTGCTAGCACATTCAGACGACCCGGTATATGACGGACCGAAAGAAGAACGTGATGTTCCAACGCAAACAGAAGGATTCTTTCCGTTAGATTGAACAACGGAACTGAATGAGTGCCTCCCTGATTCCGTATATACGCCACTACTGTCGTATTGTCGGATAGGATTTGGACATGAGCATCGTGAATAATGTCCATCCAGTGACGTAACGCAAGCCAAATTGACATCATTTCCTTGATGTTTATGTGCTTGCACAGGAATTGCGGATCCCAAAGACCCTGGCATCTCGAATCCGTTGGGATTAATGATGCACCCCAACCTGTTTGACTGGCATCCGTCATAATGGTAAAACTCGGATCCGGCAACTGCAGCGGAACTCCTTGAGTTAACCACTGAATGTTTGCCCAAGTCTGAATCTCTTGTTTCACTTGATCTGACAAGAGAACGTCTACATCGAGCGAATGAATTTTCACACTCCAATTCTGAGTCAAGAAAATTTGAAGAGGCCGTGTGCGTAGCCGTCCCATCGGAATGAGATCCGCAGCGGCTCCGCACAGACCTATCAGTCTCATAAATTCTCTCGCTGTGACTTTGTCTGTATTTAGACAATAGCGAGCGTAACAACTGACTAATTTCGCTCTGGTTAACGGCAGACGAACGAGATTGTTGTGCGTCTCGAAGCTCATTCCCAGATGAGTGAATGACTTGGACGGCACCAGATCCGACTTCTCCTCGTTTACTATGAAACCGAGACGTCGGAGCAATAGAAGAAGATTCTGAACATCGTTCTGAAGCGTTAACTCGTTGCCGTACCTCTGAAGAATGTCGTCCAGGTAGGCCGACGTTACCGCAGACGAATGAGCTCGGAAGTAAATCATTACCGAGTTCATTACTCGAGTGAAAGCCCAGGGTGCTAGATTCAATCCGAAGCACATGGCCCGGAACTGATACACCACTCCTAGGACTGCGAAGCGTAGATACTTTCGGAATGTCGGATGTACCATGACGTGAAAGTACGCATCTTTGAGATCTATGCTCGTTGCATAATCGTTCACCCGAATACTCGCTCTGACCGATCGAATCGTCTCCATATAAAACTTCGGAGCGATGATCAGCTTGTTTATCCAGCTCAAATCTATGACTGGACGGAACGAGCCGTCTGGTTTCGGAACCAGAAACAGATGGCTGTAGAATCCCAGCGATTCCTGGTTTTCTACGACCTCTACCGCGTTCTTCATTAAAAGAGACTGCACCTCTGATAGCAGAGCGTCTCTTTTCTGAGGGTTTGACGGAAGATGAGTCCACTTTGGACTTCGAGTTAATGGAGGCTTTCGTTTGAAGGATATCTTTAGACCTTCCGAAGTCACTCCTCTCACCCAAGGGTCGTCCGTAATCGACGCCCACTCTTGAGAAAAACTCGACAACCTTCCGCCAACCGGAACGCGATAGAGGTTTGAGCCATCACCTCCTGGATCTGCGAGGCCTGCGGTAGGAGAAACCACGTCTTCCACGACCCGCACCTCGCCTCGTCGACCTCGGGGCGTCCGACCGATTGTCCCGGCCTGAAGGACGTCCCGAACGAGAGTCGCTATCCTGACGGTCTCTCGAATAAGAGCTAGAGGACGCACCGGAACCTCTATAGGAACCTCTCTTGGGCGGATAAGACCCAGAAGTGCCTGCCTTATTCGTGTCTGCTGAATCCGACCTTTTAGGAGCGGATCTAAACAACAGAGAATCACTAGCTTTCTTTTTAATATTATCATAAATAGCGGAAAGCTTGCCGTCAAAGAGAAGATCTCCTGAGACCGAAGCGACTCTAAGAGAGTTCTTCACCTTAGAATCCACTAGTGTGGATGTAGACAGGGCTGCGTCACGTCTAACCAACTCCAGATTAGCCACTGAAAGGGCGGAGTTACACGTGGAATAAGCTACTGCCCTTGAAAGAAGTCTTAAGGAGGATTGTATATCCTGAAACTCTTCCCCTTGAAGACGCAGTGATAACGCCTTCGTAAGGTGATCTGCGTAAGATAAGGCATCTAAATTGGCTCTGTTAGACGCAATAGCTGTTTCCAACACTGCGGTTGGAATAGAAGCTGACGACGGTAATGATAGCTCTAAGTCTTCCGCCTCGTCGTCCATACGCAGAGGAACTCTCGGTATACCCTGACCTGCCGTGTCGAATTTATTCCTTGCATTAATGAAAGGCAGGTTGAGAGTATTTGCGGACAAGAAGCCTGCTTTCCCTGTCCTGGAAGCAAGTTTAAAAATAGCGTCGTTCAATAATTCAAATGTTCTTGCAACATTATTGGACTGCGACGGAAACTCGGGAGCGATGTCCCTGAACCGCTCGAAAAAATCAGAGTCCAATGACGCTATAATTCTCCTGTCCGGAAGCGCAGCAGTCTGGCCCGACGGAACAACTTGAGGAAGAAAGTGCCGGATGAAGTCTACGGCAGCTTTGTGTTGTTCCGAAAGGGATAGCTCCAATTCATCCGTATCCCTTTCACCATCCGGTCGGACCTCCCGATGTTCCCGGTCGTCCGCCCCCGATGCTTCGGCGGAGCGTACCGACCCAGCGCCGTCGGATAATTCTCGATCCGACACCGTCTCTGTCGGCTGCTGGGATGCTGCGATAAGCTGTGCTATCTGCACTAGAATGTCCGACGTCGAGACCTGCGGAGGAGCGGTCTTTCGCTGCTTTGCCGAGGGCAGCTCCGCATCGGATGGCTCCCGCATACTTTTCCTATGCGAACGTCCGGAGTCCATCGGTCTCGAGTCCCTGGCTGCCGGATGGTGTGACCTGGTCGCCGAATAATCCTTCCTCGGCGAAGCTGGCAAGATATCGGAGGTCACGCAGCCAAGGTGCGGTCGTGTGCGCCGGCGAGAAGAGGAAGCCTTAACAGTCTCTGCGGACTGCTTATACAACGGAGCGTCCCGAGCGACGGACGTATGCTCCGCTAAAGACACATTTTGTACCACAACATCTGGTCCCAGATGTTGTTGTACGAGAGAGGGGCCTCTCTCGCTCGCGGCCCGGCTGGACCTGGACGAGCTAGGAACCGGACTAAAAGGCTTCCTCCGTTCTCGTTCACTATCCGCCGTCACTGGGTGTGCATCTATTATTTTTATAGTGCTCGCATCACCCAAAATTTCCTCTTGGACCGCATCGGACGAACCCGGCTGCCGAACCATTCGGTGAATGGACGCTACACCGGGCGAGCTAGCGGACGACATTTGTCTAATCTCCATGAGCACTTTTGCCGCTAGCTCTGTATTTAATTGTGACGACGGACGCACACTTGAAGAAGATAACATGGAAACATCACCCTGTTCTGGTTCCTCTGAAATAGAAACTGAGAGAGTAGAGTGACCTTGTGGAGAAAGAGCCGGCATCGCTCTTTCTCCAGAAACAACATATCGTGACACACGTTTCCAATGTTTCTCATCCCAAAGTTCACATACAGGACAGGGATTAATGCGAGAACACTGACTACAATTTATGCAATAATCATGAAAGTCAGAGGAAGATTTCTTCCTATTACAATTTGAACAAGTTCCTTTCATTGTGAAGGAACAACAATAAGTCCTAGTTACTCGCAAAAACCCCTGACACAAAGATACATAATAACATGATCCATTAATAAATGAAAAAACAATTGCAAAACAAAATAATTTTGAAAAAATATTTTTTCAGAGAAGCCCAAGTTGCTGAAAAGTAACGTTGAGCCCCGATGGATCCGATGGCAAAGTGTGGTCAAAAATTTTAAAATTATATAAAATAATTAATGAGACACTTTCGGATAATATAAATGTATCTTATAATGAGATAAACTACCTCAAAGGCAAACAGCCCCCCTCAAAAAAGGCTGTTGCCAATGAAAACAAACAGTGTAAACACAGAAGAAAACATGACTCCAGGCACTGAAAAAACTGGCCCGGAATCAGTCCTCAATTACACTCTATCTGATGCAAAACAGAGACTCCCAGGGGAGAATCTGCAGAACATCAGATGGAAGATGCAGAACACAAACGTTATACACCCATGGGTGAAAACGTAACTATGGGGAAAATAACAGAAAACATTCTGTAACCAAGCAACTCTCCCAGGGAAATTTTAGAAATGAAACTTCTCAAAAATATGCCAAAAGCATGGGAGAATTGCAAGGGGGGACTTTAGAAGGTTAGGGGAGAGGAAACACTGAATAAGCAGTGCAACAATTAGCAAGAATGACAACAAGAGGCGTTTGCCTCGAAAATAGGCAACTTAACATAATTTTAACAAAAAATTTTAAGTACAGCCCTGATTATTTTTTGCCACTTCTTTTTTCCTCTCCTCCTTCTATCCTCCTTAGAATCACATTTTCTCCAAGAATTACGTGTCTGGCATCCTTTAAACTGAGATTTACAAGCACAAAGATCAGTGAGATGTTGACTGATGAAGGGCCAAACAGAGAATGATATTTGGCGCCAATTTCGGGACGACTGCGTCACTGCGCATGCGCAGTAGAGTCGTACTATGGAGGTCCTTTAGGACATGATTTCTTTTTGTTTTGGATGCAAATTTTGGGGATTGGGGGGCAAAATTTGTGTTTGGCCCTGGTTTTTTGTGGAGTTAGCACCAGCTAAGTCTGGGTCATTGGTACAGTATAAAAATACAGATTTCTGCATTGTCGGTACAAAATGGCGGCTGACGGACAACTTGAATTTCAGATCTGACCCAAAAACACTCGTTCTCGTCCCACAGTCATAACAAAGATACCCAAGAAGTTTCGTAAAGATCAGTTCATAAATACGGCCTCTAGCCCAAGCCGTATTGAATGGTTGATGGACAGACGGACAGATGGACGACGGACAACTGGCCATGGCATAAGCTCAAATTTGGCTTTTAATCATGAGGTTCTCTTAAAAATCTAAATTTTAGGCTTATTTAACTAAAATTCTTTCTGGAAAATAGTGAGTCTCCCTCTAAAATAGTGAGACTTAACATGTCTGCTCTGGCTTCCTCCACCCGTAAAACTGTCACAGTCATGATTAGACATTGTGCATAAGTATATGACTTAAAACACCAATAAATAAATAAATATAACCCTTATGGGGCGAGTTCTGATTTTGGTGAGTTTCTTGTCTTACACCTACATGCAGAACACATGTCCAAACATACAGTTAAAGTACCTTGGCAGAGGTTTCTAGTGAAGTCTTGGCTACCTATATAGGCAGCCAAGACTTCATTAGAAATTACTGGTAAGTCCAAGTATTACCTTTTTCTGGGGGAGCAAAAAATAAGTACAATTCTCCTGGCCTTTAACCCTTTACCTAACATGAAAAGCAGACGACACTTGCAAAAATAATTCTTGAATAATTTTTTTTCATTTTTTGTCTCAAAAACATAGGTTATGACCCATCGTTGGAACGAGCTCGTTCCAACGAGGGGTCATAACCTATGTTTTTGAGAAAAAAATGAAAATATTTTGAAAATTAATTGGCGATTTTTTAGAATAGCGCTGGCCGGTTTTGGCCGTTACGTTGGGTAAAGGGTTAAGGACACTTTCAGATCTACAGTACGTGGAGAGTGTATTATCACTAAAACACCTGCAGAGTGGAGATTCCACCCAAGCAATAATTGCAAATTTGTTGCAAAGTATAACCAGCACAAGCAAAGTTTCAGCCAATGGACCTCCGGGTTTAACCCGGAGGTCCATTGGCTGAAGCATTGCTTGTGTTTTTTGTCGACATGTAGAAAATTTGAAAGTTATAGCTTGGGTGATAACTCCACTCCACGGGTGATTTAGTTACAATCCACTCTCCACGTACTGTATGATAAGAATGAAATGAATTTCGGGAATCAAAGTTGAATCATCGTTTTCCTTGCGAGAATCATTTGCACAAATTAATTCTGACCCTCGCATGGACTTTAAGCCCTGCTTGCTCTTAGTGTTATGGGGTTTCACCTAAGTAGCCTGTAACTGTAGAAGTTTGGTGGGCTAGTATGCATGAACAATTTAAAATAATAATAAAACAATGCCCTGAGGTAGCTACACAATCTGCCATTTTGAATATACCGGTACATGTGTAAGTTGATGAAATGTATTACCGACCCTTAGTCAGCTTTTATACAGGTGACTGTTTTATATTTAAAAGTATAGGTCTGGTGGTCTCTAAAATGCCAGGGAAAACTATCTGAATGGATCACGTAAATACTGAATTGTAAATTTTTATATGAATTAGGGCTGTCACGACTATCAATTTTCATAGTCAAACTAATCGCGAGCATTCGTCAATGGTTAGTCGATTAATAGTCGTTTCCTGTGAATTCAACAATCTCTAATATACTTACAAAAATAAATTTAAAACAGACAATGTTTGAATGTGTACCTTTCTGTATCAAGATAAAACTAGAAACACTGAAATCTCTCTGGCAGACTCCGATTGATTTGAAGAATGTAAACAGCAGAACATTTGTGCAAATGTTTCTTTTCTGTAACTAAATATTCAGAAATTTCGATTATAAAACCCCCTCCATTCCAACACAAGTTACAACTTAGTATTACAAGTGAAGTTACCGCTGTGGGTCTTGTGACAATTTTCTCACATTCATGGCTCCAATTTTTCCAAAGGGGGTTGTTCGAGTGTACAAGACCGAAGATTCTATTTACTCTGCATTGACTTCCCAAACAACAATTATTAAAAGATACACTGTTTGAACATTACTCTTTAGTACTGATCAACGGGTGCTGGTTAATACTACAGAGAACAGGGATTGATGAAATGGCAAGACTCAGTGTTTTCAAAATTACGTTGTTGCACAATAATGCAGAAAACAAAGGCCATGAGATATTACAAGTAACTATAGCGAGACATTTCAAAAGTTAACAATCTGTTAATTTACCCCATTACACAGCAGAATATTAATCTGACTTGTACACTTTAAAAATGGATGATGATCGACTAAAAATAAAAACCGTTGACTACCGCAACAGTCGATGGTTGGTCGATTAATCAAATAATCGCGACAGCCCTAATATGAATAATGTAGAAGAGCGTAGATTTTAACAATAATCCTCTCATACATGGACAAAAATAAATTACTCCAGCACATACCCTTAATTGGTAGTTTACAATGACTTGGCTTACCACCTGGCCCGATTACTGTTGGACTGCATGGCCAAACATGCCACATTGCCAGTAATTTTATTTATTTATTGGTGTTTAAGGTCACATATTTCTGCACAATGGCTAATCATGACCGCAACATGGATGTAAAGTCAAGTCCAGCTGCAGGCAATTGTTAGTACCCATGTTGCCCATTTTAGAGGATTCCACCCCAGGCATTGGTTACCTTATCCTATTTCACCAGTAAACCTTGGGTTTAAGGTCATAATACATTGAATCATAAAGAATCAGTGCTGGAAATGAACAAAATTGATGAGTGCAATTTTAAGATCCCGAGAAGACGAGAGTAAATTGCACCCGTAAAATATTAGTACAGTGGAGCCCACTTAATTGTATATTATTATTATATTAATTGTATATCTCTTAACTGAATAACCCTTTTAATTGCTGATAATTTCCCAACACAAAACCATATGCCATATACAAATCTGACCTCTTAATTTAATATAGGTTATAAACTCCTGTGAACTGAATAAAAAATATTGTAACCTGTCAAGAAATTACCCTGACTCTCCCCAGTTTTCTTTTGTTTATAGACCTATTTGGCCTCAGTACACCCATTACCGGCATTTAATCTATTATATCTTGTTTGACAGAGCTCATAGAACTCTGTCAAACAAGATATAATAGAATAAATGCTAAGTTTATCTCTAGAATACAGCAAAGTGCCAAAAACCGTGTCAGTTGAACACTCCTATTAACTGAATAATTTCTATTGCCAAAGTGGCTATTTAATTAACAGGGGTCTACTGTACATGAATTTTGAGGGAAAACTGTCCCTAAGCACCAGAAACTTTGAATGCATAAGGTCCTGCTGTTCTAAAAACAATGCACATGCATATGCTCTCTCAGTATATTAAGGTTACACAATATTTTTAGACAAGTGCATTTTTTAGTTCCCGTAAAATAGAAAACATGGGTGCTGACGGGGGCAATAGCACTCGCACCCGTCTCACTTCTAGGACTGAAACAATCATGGTGTGAGCAAGATTGACCCAATGAATAATTTTTTTATGGACCGGACAAAGTTAGAACAGATGAACGGAAAGAGAATTTCCCCTACTACTGCAGGATCAGCATACACAGTCCACTTTATTTGATTATTTGGCCAGTACAATATATTATTGTGGGTTTTTGAACCCTTTTCTTCATATTCTGCAACAGAACTAGCTGTGTGCCATCATCAATAAAATATTATAGGTGTCATCAGCCATGTAGCCAGGATTCTATAATGGGGGTGCCCTAGCCAGTTTTTTGGCAGTGGGGGGGGGGGGGGGGGGGGGGGGGAGATATCTGAAAGTCTACTGTGTGGGGTTTCAGGGGACTCCACTGGACCTAACAGGGACACTCCAATCGTTGCCCCAACCCCACTTTCCTGAAGTGAGGAGAAGTGGCAATGACCCAAGGGTTCTGGATAGGACTAGCTCTCCTCTCCCCCAAAAAGACCACCAAATTGCAAAATTTAGTGCTCTAAGAGCAAATCTGAGACATTTATTGCATGCTCTGCCCTATAGTGGAGAATATTTTGGGCTCTATGTTGTGTGAACGTTCCTCTGGGCCAATGTTTTTTGGGGCGAAGGGCAGTGACAATTTTTGGGGAGCCAAAGCCCTCCCCATTGCCATGCCACTGCATGTCGATATTTTCATGCCATTCACAAACACAATTCTGATCATTGATAAAATAGAACAAGAGGCCCCCAAGGAGCATGAAATGCTCATGTGACAAAACATCAACAAGTTTTTCAGAGAAGGATTTTGAATCTGTGTACTCCCATAAATAAGAACTCAGGAATTTAAATTTGAACAAACCTGTACAGTTAAAACTAGAAGTCTTGTCATGAGATGCGCACAAATAGCATGTTGATCTGCGCGTTAATCTACGCGTTATGACCATAGTAAGGTAAAGTAAGTAAATTATGTACATATCGCCTGTGCACAAGCAATGTTTCAACCAATGGACCTCTGGGTAACCCGAAACATTGCCTGCGTTTGCTATGAGTAAACAGGAGAACCTGCCGTGCTTTGGATGCCATTTGATATGGAAATTGTGCGCAATTCCTACGCGCAATTAAGACTAGATAAGCGCGCATTTTGTGACAGGACTTCAAGTTTTAACAAGATATAATAGAATAAACTAAGTTTATCTCTAGAATACAGGAACATGACACAAACCCAGTTAATTGAATAATTTTCACTGGCAAAATAGCTATTCAATTAACAGGGTTCCATTGTATCATGTTACTGGCCTGGAAAATGGGCCCCAGGGGTTCAAAGGGTTAAGGCTGTGCAATTAGAGCTATTGGTCCATTACTGGAATAATCCCCTTCAGCTCGCTCTGATGAAGGGAACATAAGCTGTGTTTTTGAAGAAAAAAAATGAACAGTTTTAGTTACTTGATAAAATGTTTTTGCAAGTACTGACTTCTTTTTGTGATTCGTGATAGGTAAAGGGATAAACAAAAGTGAACAGCATACCAAAATTATATGGAATTCAGTATCTACTATAATCAGAAATGAGTCATTACACCCCAGATCACCAATAATACCCAAATGGAATGACATTTAGACTTTATTGAATGATGTGAATGAATGAATGAATGAATGAATTTATTTGCACAAAACAGTCATTTACAGATATGTGACAAGGAAGAGTGGACAAGATCAGGAAAATTGGAGAGAAGAGGGGGGGGGGGGGAGGTAAAGAAGAACACCTTCGTACTGCTAGAAGTGTTCATTCGTCAACGTTATGTGTGTGAACTTGATAGTCAAACATAATCTTAGTTAGTCACATAACATTGATGATCTTATTTACAGTTAAAACTAGAAGTCCTGTCACAAATTGTGCGCTTATCTAGGCTTAACTGCACGTTGGAATTGCACGCAATTGCCATATTGAATGGCATCCAAACACGGCAGGTTCTCCTGGTTACTCATCATAAACACATGCAATGTTTCTGCCAATGGACCTCCGGGTTACCCGGAGGTCCATTGGCTGAAACATTGCTTGTGCACAGGTCATATGTACAGAATTTGATAGCTTTACTTGGGCCATAATGTGCTAACGCGCATATCAACGTGTTGTTTCTGCACATTTGATGACAGGACTTCTAGTTATAACTGAATAACCAGAAAGAAAAGCATGACTAACCCTGAGCATTGTACAGAGTTACAGTTAAAACTAGAAGTGCTTATCTAGGCTTAACTGCACGTTGGAATTGCACGCAATTGCCATATTGAATGGCATCCAAACACGGCAGGTTCTCCTGGTTACTCATCATAAACACATGCAATGTTTCTGCCAATGGACCTCCGGGTTACCCGGAGGTCCATTGGCTGAAACATTGCGTGTGCACAGGTCATATGTACAGAATTTGATTGCTTTACTTGGGCCATAACGCGCTAACGCGCATATCAACGTGTTATTTCTGCACATTTGATGACAGGACTTCTAGTTATAACTGAATAACCAGAAAGAAAAGCATGACTAACCCTGAGCATTGTACAGAGTTACAGTTAAAACTAGAAGTCCTGTCATGAAAAGCGCACAAATAGCATGTTGATCTGCGCGTTAATCTACGCATTATGACCATAGTAAGGCTATCAAATGATGCACATATCGCCTGTGCATCAGCAATGTTTCAGCCAATGGACCTCCAGGTAACCCGGAGGTCCACTGGCCGAAACATTGCCTGTGTTTGCTATGAGTAACCAGGGGAACCTGCCATGCTTTGGATGCCATTTGATATGGCAACTGCATGCAATTCCTACACGCAATTAAGCCTAGATAAGCGCGCATTTCGTGACAGGACTTCTAGTTTTAACTGTATTTGGTTAGCCAACATACACTCACATATTTTCATTTTTTGAATTCACATTTAAAAAACTTCCACAATTCAGTATAAGTATTTTCATTAGTTCCTTGAACACTGAACTATATGTAACATGTACAGTTAAAACTAGAAGTCCTGTCATGAAATGCGCACAAATAGCACGCTGATCTGCGCGTTAATCTACACGTTATGACCATAGTAAGGCTATCAAATTATGTACATATCGCCTGTGCACAAGCAATGTTTCAGCCAATGGACCTCCGGGTAACCCGGAGGTCCACTGGCCGAAACATTGCCTGTGTTTGGTATGAGTAACCAGGGGAACCTGCCATGCTTTGGATGCCATTTGATTTGGCAATTGCATGCAATTCCTATGTGCAATTAAGCCTAGATAAGTGCGCATTTCATGACAGGACTTCTAGTTTTAACTGTAGTTGGTTAGCCAACATACACTCAGGGTTTGTACACTCAAACTTGGTAGAAATTCTTGTACTTTTCTGGGTTCATTCCCACTAGACCAATTCCCTTTAGACCAATTCCCCTTAGACCAACTGATGTGTTCTTCTTTTAAAATAATTCTATATCAATAATTTGATATATTTATAAATATTTATAAATGTATTTAACATACAGTGGGCCAGTTTATCCTCTGGGTAGCTCTTTCTGTTTGTGTTTCGAGACCTTGATTCAGGTTGAGGTTCACAGAGGGTAAATTTAGTGATGCTACCCTGCTGTGCAGGGTAGCATCACCAAATTCACCCTCTGGGGACCTCATTTTTCAGATGATAGTCTGCTTATTTTCTGGCTTGTTGATATTTTATAGATGTTGGGCAGATTTTTCATAACAATTGTTATAGTAATCACACACTTTCAAAGGCTGTGATTCTTTTTATTGTTTTGCGGGAAACAGATGTTGAGCTGATTTCCATAACAAAACAAACACAATCCTTTGTGTGTATTGATGTTATAAATCTTCATTTTTTGTAAAATGTTATATGTACTGAGCTATGCTAAAATGTTATACACCTATATTTTTTGTATGTTATGCATATACAATTTTTTTTTATCAAATAAAGTGCTTATCAGCAAATAAATGTTTTCCTAATTATCCTTAATCGAGACTTAATCAATAACAGTATGTAGTTGGTCTAAGGGAAATTGGTCTTTTGGGAATTGGCCTAAAGGGAATTGGTCTAAAGGGAATTGGTCTAGTGGGAAGACACCCTTTTCTGGTATATTTCCAGTGTCCAATGAGAATTTTCCAGCACCGTATTTGAAGTTCTTGACTATACAACTATTTAAACTTGTGATATATTTATTGGTGTTTAAGGTCACATACTTATGCACAATGGCTAATCATGACCGTGACAGTTTTACGGGTGGAGGAAGCTGGAGTACCCGGACAGAATCACCAAGCAACTGCCAGCTCCCCAATATTTAACTCCGCACTGTAGCACAGGCAGGGTTAGATTGGCTGAAGACATGCGCACCATCAACGTGTAGTACGCCTTAGTACATGGCATCATCGTGCCCCCATGTGGACAATTGGGGTTAAGCGACTTGCCCTATGACACAATGCGGGAGTCCGAATCGATCGCTTGGATGGTCACCCATCCGAGGATTAACCGGGCTTGATGTTGCTTAACTTCGATGATCTGATGAGAACTGGTTACTGCAACGCCACCATGCCCCCCCTTTAACTTGTGATAACAAAGGCATATATCATATTTCAGAAGATGCAGAAGTCATGAACAGGTCTTCAAAATTCAGAGAGAAATTGAAGCCACCAGTGCAATGGCAAGTACCAAGCATTATCTATGCCAAACAACTTTAATTTATCAAATTGGCAAGTTTGTTTGGGATGGGAAATTAGTGTACGTATAGAGAAAATTACAATTCAAGTACAGTGGAGCTCACTTAATTGGATATCTCTTAATTGTATATCCCTGTTAATTGAATATCATTTTCAAACACAAAACCATTTACCATACCTTCAGTACAAATTTGATCTGTTAAGTGCATATGGGTTGTAGAGTAAACTCCTGTTAATTGTATATAAATTTTTGTAATTGCTGAAAAAATTACTGTGACACACACCAAATTTCCCTTATTCATCAACCTTTTTGACCTCACTACATCCAATACAGGCATTTATTCTATTATATCTTGTTTGACAGAGCTCTATGAGCTCTGTCAAACAAGATATAATAGAATAAATGCTCAGTTTACCTCCAGAACATAGGAAACTGACTAAGTCCCTGTTAATTGTATACTCCTGTTAATTGAATAAATTTCACTGGCAAAATGGATATTCAATTAAGAGGATTCTACTGTATATTTCCAGTATTTACCAATTTGAGATTATTTCTCCAGTATTTGTCCAGGACTGGAAAATGCAAAACTATTTTTCCAGTATTTTCCAGTTTTCCAATATTGCATATGATCCCTGTACACTGGCTGACCAAAGGCTGGACACAGGACTGGTTAATAAGCTGCAAAAATACACAAGATTAGTTGGTTACATGTTACATATAGTGCAGTGTTCAAGGAACTAATGGAAATACTTATGCTGGATTGTGGAAGTTTTCAAATGTGAATTCAAAAAATGAAAACATTATATATTATTGTGATGAACTGACAGTAACATGGTCTGAGGTTTGCGGCTTGAATCTTTTGTTCAATCGAGATGCGAAGCATCAATGTTGAACATACGATCCAAGCTGCTAACGTCAGACCATGTTACTGTCAACTCATCACAATAACGTATATGCTCCAATACGACACTACCCATAGCCCAAAACCTGCATCGCGAAACACAAGAGGCTTATTTACTAAACTTGTGACCGTTAAAAGTTGCCTTGTTCAAAGCAACATTTAACGATCACAGGTTTAGTAAATAAACCTTTTGTGTAGACCACGACACAAAATAATCAATAAACCAGATAACTCATTCCATCTTAGTTTAAATCGTAAATTGGTTTGTAATTTAAACAACACTCCATCCGTAACTGCGTCTGATGCACACATGAAATATCCAGAAAAAACGAAGTGGCTTGCTATTGACTCTGTTGAAGCAATTAGGAAACGGGCGACATCATTTCAAATATTATGCGTGGTGACATCAGACAGTAACATTTGCTACTGGAGCCTTAAACATAAAAGAAACCACACCAGCTCTCATCCAGTTGGAGGGCAAGGATTATACTCTTATTGGAAAATATTCTATTTCAATTAATAGCTTATTGTTAAGAATATTACAATCATTATTATGCTGAATATTACAATCATAATTTGTCTGAATATTAAAATCATAATTTGTCTGAATATTAAAATCATAATTTGTCTGGATACAGTAGAGCCCACTTAATTGGATATCTCTTAATTGTATATCCCTGTTAATTGAATATAATTTTCAAACACAAAACCATTTACCATACCTTCAGTACAAATTTGATCTGTTAATTGCATATGGGTTGTAGAGTAAACTCCTGTTAATTGTATATAAACTTTTATAATATGTCGAAAAAATTACTTTGACATGCAACAAATTCCCCTTATTTATCAACCTTTTTGGCCTCACTACATCCAATACAGACATTTATTCTATTATATCTTGTTTGACAGAGCTCTATGACAAGTAATAGAATAAATGCTCAGTTTACCTCCAGAACACAGGAAACTGACCAAATCCCTGTTAATTGTATACTGCTGTTAACTGAATAATTTTCACTGGCAAAATGGATATTCAATTAAGAGGATTCTACTGTATTACAATTTACCATCATTGCTCTGAATAAAACAATCTTTAGTAGTCTGAATATTAAAATCATAATTTGTCTGAATATTAAAATCATAATTTGTCTGAATATTAAAATTGTAATTTGTCTGAATATTAAAATCATAATTTGTCTGAATATTACAATCATTATTTGTCTGAATATTACAATCATTATTCATCTGAATATCACAATCATCACTGTTCTGAATATTACAATCATTATTTGTTCTGAATATTACAATCAATATTCGTTCAGAATATTACAATCATTATTTGTTCTGAATATTACAATCAATATTTGTTCTGAATATTACAATCATTACTTGTTCTGAATATTACAATCATTATTCGTCTGAATATTACAATCATTATTTGTTCTGAAAATTACAATCATTATTTGTTCTGAATATTACAATCATTATTTGTCTGAATATTACAATCATTATTCCTCTGAATATTACAATCATTATTTGTTCTGAATATTACAATCATTATTTGTCTGAATATTACAATCATTATTTGTCTGAATATTACAATCATTATTTGTCTGAATATTACAATAATTATTCGTCTGCATATTACAATCATCATTGTTCTGAATATTATAATCATTATTTGTCTGAATATTACAACCATCATTGTTGAGAATATTACGAGCATTATTTGTCTGGTTCATTATGTGTAGACTTCCTCAATAACCATCTGCCCTTTTCCTTCAAGTGTTCAACAAATATGACTGTATTGAATCAAAAACCTGAAAAAGAAAATATGATGAAAAATGACAATAGAATAAAATATTGATGAGAACAAAATAATCCCAGAAAAAACTTGAAAGGGACTATAAGTCGCGCATTTCAAAAAATTAAGTTGGATCATTTAACGAAACCACAATTTCCATTATGAAAAAGTACCATCATGTTTTAAATATCATTTGTATGAAAGCATAAAATTCGATTAATCTTTAAGGAATTAATTCAAACTTTTTAATGCAAAGGAACAGGTGCCCCAAGATGCATTGTTTGAGTAAACTCAAAACTTGTTGTCAAAGTAACTTGTCAGTTGTTTCTTGGCAAGTCTTGGCTGCCTCTGTATGCAGCCAAGACTTGACTACAAACAACTACAAAGCCATGGGACA
Source organism: Pictodentalium vernedei (assembly GCA_031216915.1). NCBI lineage: Eukaryota > Metazoa > Mollusca > Scaphopoda > Dentaliida > Dentaliidae > Pictodentalium > Pictodentalium vernedei. The sequence continues at coordinate 503,635,424 of CM062293.1, forward strand.
TGGACTTTCAATGTATAGTTAACCCTTTACCCAACGAATCGTCTGCATCCACCCGCATAATATGCAAATTCAGCACTTGTAAAAATATTATTTTTTCAAAAAATTTCAACAAAACCATATCATGTGACCCCTCGTTGGAATGAGCTCGTCGAGCTCATTCCAACGAGGGGTCACATGATATGGTTTTGCTGAAATTTTTTGAAAAAATGATATTTAAAATAATAAATTTTGATATCATCTGCGTTGGGCAAAGGGTTAAAATGTATAAAAATCTCCAGACCCTTAACTGGTTGAGGGCTACATTTTTTGGTGGTCCAAATTTCTTCATCAAAATTTGTATTATTACAAATTATTGAACCGTGTCCATAGGCACTCTTCAATAATTTGTGATAAAACAGATTTATATAAACAAAATATTATTTGTGTTTGACTGAATATGAAAAATGAGCAAGGAAAATGTCAGCTTTTGCTCTGGTACCCTCATTTTTTGAAAGCCCTGATAGTGGCTTCTTGCATTCAACCAGTTGAGGGTTAAATAAACTTGAGGGCACAAATTTATTAGATATCTGAAAAAAAAATGGAAATTTCAAGTAATTCTGTATTTATCATACCTACCACTGGACCAGACATGCTAGCACTCTATTTGTCAGAATTCAGGTCAAACGTTTAATTTGGACCCCCATCCCCCCCCCCCCCCCCCCCCCCCCCCAAAAAATAAGCCAAATCAATAAAAAAACAAAACAAAACTAAGATCCTGTAGTCATCCAGAGATGGCTTCTGCACATTCCTCAAATCCCACCAATAACCATTCTTTTGTGCTGCCGGCTGAGTGTAATTAATAGTCTAGTGTGGGGAGGTGTAAGTGAATAACTCCTCTGAGGGCACTTCCAGTCTGGGCCAGTGGAAGGTATGATAAAAACAGAAATTACTTGAAATTTCCATTATCTATCCACCATTATCACTGGTCAAGACATGCTGAATAGATAATAGGATGGGGGGCTAAAACAGAATTGAAAGGAAAAAACAATAAAAGTAGGCTATCGCTTACTCCAAACAGTACGAATCCTTAAACAGCTTGTTAAGGATAAAATGTGATTTATTTACATGCAAGAGTGATAAATAATTATCCAGGGCGCAGTGGCGTTGCAGTAACCGGTTCTTATCAGATCACCGAAGTTAAGCAACCTAGAGCCTGGTTAGTCCTTGGATGTCTGAGCGATCGATTCGAACTCCCACATTGTGTCCTTGGGCAAGGCACTTAACCCTGATTGTCCACGATGATGCCGTGTACTAAGGCATACTGCTCGTCGATGGTGTGTATGTCTTCAAGCAATCCAACCCTGCCTGTGCTGCAGTGTGGAGTTACGATGTTGGGGCGCTGGCAGCTGCTCGTCGTTGCTCGGTGGTTCTCTGCGGGTAGTCCAGCTTCCTCCACCTGTAAAACTGTTACTAACTTGATATGACCTTGGCTGTTAAAGTGTCATTAAACCTTAATAAATAAATAAATAATCGTCATAAAAATCAACTTTCAATAAAGTTATCTCCCTTGAAACTATTAGTTGCCCGAAGAAGGTCCAATCTGGAAGCAAGTAATTGTTGAGAAAAACCTATGACACAAGTAGCAAATAAAGCCAAGTTTCCGTTAGTTACTTTTAAAAAACGAAAACAACAGACAGCTCTAGGAACTTTTGGTTCAAATCGGACTATCGGTTTAGAAAATACAAATTTTGGGCGGGGCCAAAAATCTTTCCCCTCCCACTGCAAAGGCAAATATTGCTTCACGAACTTTGAACAAACTTGAATCTACACCTCAAAAGGAAGCTCCATACCAAATATAAAGTCACTGTACCTGCTGGTGCATGAGAAGAAGATATTTAAAAAATTTTGGAGCATTTTTCCCCAACCTCTCCCTATGGGGCTGGGCATGTTGAGTTGAACAAAAACATAATACCATCTCAGCACCATCACTCACACAAACTTTCACTTAAATTGGCTCAGTGGTTTTGGAGAAGCACAAAACATGGTGTTGATGGACAATAGATGGACGATGGACAGAGAGTGATTAGATGAGCCTAAAAACTGACTAGGTTCTGAAGACTACTGTTTTTCATTTAGGCTAAACCATTCTCACATTACAAAGGTTCATTCATATGGAATATGATTACGAACATTACTTCCGAGTTTTCACTAGTCAGAAATAATAATATAAACAGGAGTCCCCATGGGGCCTGAGGCACTAACCTGACAGAGTTTTTTAAAGGATTTAATTAGCATCTATGGCCAGCCAACACTACAGAGGACTGAAATCATGTAATTATTCATAACTCTGTTGTCCAAAAAGATGATTTTTTTTCTAATATGGAGATGCCACCACACAAATGATGCCCAAATTTCCAGTAATGGAAAATAGGGAGCCTAAATATCAACCTAAGGAACTTATCTTGAATAGACTTGAACTGACTGAGCACCTCCCTCCCCCCCCCCCCCCCCCCCCAACCCATTCAGGATTCTGACCCTTGGCTCTGATAAAGGCAGATTTTCAGAGATGATTCCTCATATTGGACAAAGTTAAAGAGCCCAAATATTAACCCAGGGAGTTGATTTTAACAAACTTGTATCTGACTCCCTAAATGATGGTGTATACCATATGACAAAAGATTCTTCTTGGGGGGGGGGGGGGGGGGGGTAAAGAATATTCCTCATATTGCTAAAAAAGTTAAAATTCTAGCTCCAATGAGGGTCCCAAATATTAATCGAGGGACTTGATTTGAACAACCTTGAATCTGGCCATCGTAAGGATGCTGTATATCAATCATGAAAGGATTTTGATTGGTGGATCTGAAAAAGTAGATTTTAAAAAATTATTGCACTAAGTTAAAATTTGGGCTCTCATAGAGGGCTCAATTATTAACCAATGCGCTTGTTTTGAATAAATGTTAATCTGCCCCTGTAAGGATTCTGTATATCATATATCATGTATTAAAAAATTCTGACTAGTGGTTCTGGAGAAGAATTCTTCAAGTTTTTAAGATTATTTCCTCATATTGGATGAAGTTAAAGTTTGGGTGCCCCAACTGGAAGCTGGAATATTAATCCAGGGACTTGTGTTGAACAAACTTGAATCTGACTTCCCTAAGGATAGTGTATACCATATATCAGAAGATTCTAATTGGGGGGGTTCATGAGATTGATCCTCATACGGAAAGTTAAAATTTAGGCTCCAATAGAGATCCCAAATACTAATAAAGGAACTTTGTTTGAACATGTATGGATGCTGTATCCTGAAAAATGAAATATTCTGATTGGTGGATCTGAAGATGATTTTGAATGATTATTCCCCTTACTGCACAAAGTTGAAATTTCGACTCCCAGAGCCCAATTTATAAACCGATGGTCATCAGCCCTCGCAATTGGCTTCAGCAATCGGCATTGCCGAAGCGATTTGCTGAAGCAAACGGCACTGACTACGGCACACAGTTGCCGTAGTAGACATAATCTGCAGTGGTGTTTGACTTGTCCAAACTTCCACAGGATGTATCAAACCAAAAATTATATTACAGACTTTGGGTCCAGGTTTGGACGAATGTGTGACATGCAGTAGTTCACTGTGCAGAACGAGAGACACACACTGGTAGCTGAAAACGGAAACTCGCAGCCAATGTTACACTTACTTAAACTTTCTGTCATTGGTTTGTTTATTGTGATACCCCTTTCGAAAACAATTGAATTTGCCAGGGAATGTTAAAAAATTTATAGTAATTTATATATTTTTTATACTTACCAATGACCCAGACTTAGCTGGTGCTAACTCCAACAAAACCAGGGCCAAACACAAATTTTGCCCCCCAATCCCCAAAATTTGCATCCAAAACAAAAAGAAATCATGTCCTAAAGGACCTCCATAGTACGACTCTACTGCGCATGCGCAGTGACGCAGTCGTCCCGAAATTGGCGCCAAATATCATTCTTACTGGCAGTGCCTGGTCAGCGCTATGTACTCAGCGGGGAGGCAAGAGTTCCCAACTCAGGGAGGGCCATCCCCGTCTGGGTCATTGGTAAGTATAAAAAATATATAAATTACTATAAATTTTTTAACATTTTTATACTGTACCAATGACCCAGACTTAGCTGAATAGTAAACAGGCTGGAGGGCCTAGGACATAGAGGAAAATCCAATAAGCTCAATTATATAATAAAGAGGTAACCCCTTAAGGAGAAAAGGAGTATTAGGCTTTACATGTATCTTTCTTATTTAATATTAAATTAGAAAGATACACTACCCTTAATAATTGAGCACAATAACATTCATGTTCTCTATTAACATCCAGTATAACCCTTATACTAATTATTTTTAAAGCAAGCCAATAAATAAAGCAGTCCAGAGAATTGAGACTCTTTATAATCATTTAAAAGTGTCCGAGTATTGTATATTAAAGCCCGTTTGACACTTGACATATACAAATGCTTCACACCGAGCTACACTTTAAAAATAAGACATGAATGAAATTAAACATTAATATTACACTTTAAAACCATCCCGGAAGCGACTCAGAAATACTGTCTTGGAGGAGGCATTCCCTTGCTTTTCACTATAAAGCAGGTGACCTAAGGGAACACCCGCCCCCCCCCCCCCCCCCCCCCCCCCCCCCCCCTTCCCCTTGCCCTGGGTCAAATAGCCCAGAGCGAAGAGGGCAGCCGGACGGAGTCACTGCCGGAACAGAAAGCCTGCATAACTATAGTTGCAACTGTTTAGTGGACGACATTCTGAGCAACAGATAACGGACCTAAACAATGCAGGTCTCCAGAAATGGACTCAATATTTCTGAGATAAAAATTAGTAAATGTGGATGGCTGAGACCAATAAGCAGCCTTCATTAAATCTGTAATAGCAACACTATTAGCATAAGCCCAGGAAGTAGAAAGAGCTCTTACTTCATGAGCAGAAATCTTAAGCACAGACTGCTGAGAAGAAGATAAATCTTCATACGCAGTACGGATAGTTAACTGAATCCATCTAGCAATAGAATGGACTGAAATGTCCTTTCTATTAGGCATCAAAGACAGAAAGAAACGTTTCCGTCCCTTTCTGATGAACTGAGATCTCTGTTTATAGATACGTAGTGCTCTAACAGGACAGAGTAAAGGCCTACGCCCGTCTGAAGACGGAAGAGCCTTAATAACAATAGGTTCCGGATATTTATTAGGAGCCTGATTCTTAGCTAAAAAACCCACATTAGTAGTGAAGGTGATAGTGTTCCCAACACTACGATAATGAGAATCATCCACCGATAGTGCATGAAGCTCACTGACTCTTCTGGCAGAAGAGAAAGCTAAGAGAAAAGCTGTCTTATAAGATAAGAATTTGAAATCTACTGTCCCAAGAGGTTCAAATGGCTTTTCGTTCAATTTAAGGAGAACCCAAGCTAAATTCCACTTAGGAATTAATCTAAGAGTTCTGGGTCTATTTATCGAAAAGTTTCTAACCAATTTCGATAAAGAGACATTAGATCCAATTTGTAAACTATCATGATGTGCATAGGTATCAGATAACATAGATCTATAACCCTTTATAGTAACAGGCTGCAGTTTGATTTCGTCAAACAAGTATACTAGAAAGTTTGCAATGTCTGGTATAGAGGGATCAAATATATCTACAGAATGATCCCTACACCAACGACGGAAAACCTTCCACTTAGCCGCATAGTTTAGCGAAGAGGAGGTCCTCCCACAGTTAGAAATCGCGTCCACTGCTCGTCCTGTAAAGTGCTTGCCATGCAAGAAGGACCGCACAACGGAAAAACGTGAAGGTTGAGACCTTGCGGGTTGTGATGGAGTTGGCGCGATTTCCCCTGCGAAAGAAGATCCTCTCGTGGAGGAAGCTTCCGCGGTAGGTCCCACAACAGACACCTGAGTAGATTTATCCACGGTCTCTGTGGCGACAGAGATGCTACCAACAGAATCTTGCATTGAGATTGTTTTATCTTTAGCAATACTTGTTGAATTAACGGCGCTGGAGGATACGCATATCCTATCATTCCGTCCCAAGGGATCGACAGAGCGTCTACTGCAAATGCTCTTGGATCCGGACACGGGGACACATACGTCTGCAACTGATTGTTGAGATGTGTCGCAAATAAGTCTATCATTGGCCGTTCCCATTGGTAGCAAATCTGATTGAATACTTGTTTGTTGAGAGTCCACTCCGACGGCAACAAGCGACCCTTTCGTGAAAGGGAGTCTGCTAGCACATTCAGACGACCCGGTATGTGACGGACCGAAAGAAGAACGTGATGTTCCAACGCAAACAGAAGGATTCTTTCCGTTAGATTGAACAACGGAACTGAATGAGTGCCTCCCTGATTCCGTATATACGCCACTACTGTCGTATTGTCGGATAGGATTTGGACATGAGCATTGTGAATAATGTCCATCCAGTGACGTAACGCAAGCCAAATTGACATCATTTCCTTGATGTTTATGTGCTTGCACAGGAATTGCGGATCCCAAAGACCCTGGCATCTCGAATCCGTTGTGATTAATGATGCACCCCAACCTGTTTGACTGGCATCCGTCATAATGGTAAAACTCGGATCCGGCAACTGCAGCGGAACTCCTTGAGTTAACCACTGAATGTTTGCCCAAGTCTGAATCTCTTGTTTCACTTGATCTGACAAGAGAACGTCTACATCGAGCGAATGAATTTTCACACTCCAATTCTGAGTCAGGAAAATTTGAAGAGGACGTGTGCGTAGCCGTCCCATCGGAATGAGATCCGCGGCGGCTCCGCACAGACCTATCAGTCTCATAAATTCTCTCGCCGTGACTTTGTCTGCATTCAGACAATAGCGAGCGTAACAACTGACTAATTTCGCTCTGGTTAACGGCAGACGAACGAGATTGTTGTGCGTCTCGAAGCTCATTCCCAGATGAGTGAATGACTTGGACGGCACCAGATCCGACTTCTCCTCGTTTACTATGAAACCGAGACGTCGGAGCAATAGAAGAAGATTCTGAACATCGTTCTGAAGCGTTAACTCGTTGCCGTACCTCTGAAGAATGTCGTCCAGGTAGGCCGATGTTACCGCAGACGAATGAGCTCGGAAGTAGATCATTACCGAGTTCATTACCCGAGTGAAAGCCCAGGGTGCTAGATTCAATCCGAAGCACATGGCCCGGAACTGATACACCACTCCTAGGACTGCGAAGCGTAGATACTTTCGGAATGTCGGATGTACCATGACGTGAAAGTACGCATCTTTGAGATCTATGCTCGTTGCATAATCGTTCACCCGAATACTCGCTCTGACCGATCGAATCGTCTCCATATAAAACTTCGGAGCGACGATCAGCTTGTTTATCCAGCTCAAATCTATGACTGGACGGAACGAGCCGTCTGGTTTCGGAACCAGAAACAGATGGCTGTAGAATCCCAGCGATTCCTGGTTTTCTACGACCTCTACCGCGTTCTTCATTAAAAGAGACTGCACCTCTGATAACAGAGCGTCTCTTTTCTGTGGATTTGACGGAAGATGAGTCCACTTTGGACTTCGAGTTAATGGAGGCTTTCGTTTGAAGGATATCTTTAGACCTTCCGAAGTCACTCCTCTCACCCACGGGTCGTCCGTAATCGACGCCCACTCTTGTGAAAAACTCGACAACCTTCCGCCAACCGGAACGCGATAGAGGTTTAAGCCATCACCTCCTGGACCTGCGAGGCCTGCGGTAGGAGAAACCACGTCTTCCACGACCCGCACCTCGCCTCGTCGACCTCGGGGCGTCCGACCGATTGTCCCGGCCTGAAGGACGTCCCGAACGAGAGTCGCTATCCTGACGGTCTCTTGAATAAGACCAAGAGGACGCACCGGAACCTCTATAGGAACCTCTCTTGGGCGCATTAGACCCAGAAGTGCCCGCCTTATTCGTGTCTGCTGTATCCGACCTTTTAGGAGCGGATCTGAACAACAGAGAATCATTAGCTTTCTTTTTAATATTATCATAAATAGCGGAAAGCTTGCCGTCAAAGAGAAGTTCTCCTGAGACCGAAGCGACTCTAAGAGAGTTCTTCACCTTAGAATCCACTAGTGTGGATGTAGCCAGGGCTGCGTCACGTCTAACCAACTCCAGATTTGCCACTGAAAGGGCGGAGTTACACGTGGAATAAGCTACTGCCCTTGAAAGAAGTCTTAAAGAGGATTGAATATCCTGAAACTCTTCCCCTTGAAGGCGCAGTGATAACGCCTTAGTAAGGTGATCTGCGTAAGATAAGGCATCTAAATTGGCTCTGTTAGACGCAATAGCTGTTTCCAACACCGCGGTTGGAATAGAAGCTGACGACGGTAATGATAGCTCTAAGTCTTCCGCCTCGTCGTCCATACGCAGAGGAACTCTCGGTATACCCTGTCCTGCCGTGTCGAATTTATTCCTTGCATTAATGAAAGGCAGGTTGAGAGTATTTGCGGACAAGAAACCTGCTTTCCCCGTCCTGGAAGCAAGTTTAAAAATAGCGTCGTTCAATAATTCAAATGTTCTTGCAACATTATTGGACTGCGACGGAAACTCGGGAGCGATGTCCCTGAACCGCTCAAAAAATTCAGAGTCCAATGACGCTATAATTCTCTTGTCCGGAAGCGCAGCAGTCTGGCCCGAAGGAACAACTTGAGGGAGAAAGTGCCGGATGAAGTCCACGGCAGCTTTATGTTGTTCCGAAAGGGATAGCTCCAATTCATCCGTATCGCTTTCACCATCCGGTCGGACCTCCCGATGTTCCCGGTCGTCTGCACCCGATGCTTCGGCGGAGCGTACCGACCCAGCGCCGTCGGATAATTCTCGATCCGACACCGTTTCTGTCGGCTGCTGGGATGCTGCGATAAGCTGTGCTATCTGCACTAGAATGTCCGACGTCGAGACCTGCGGAGGCGCGGTCTTTCGCTGCTTCGCCGAGGGCAGCTCCGCATCAGATGGCTCCAGCATACTTTTCCTATGCGAACGTCCGGAGTCCATCGGTCTCGAATCCCTGGCTGCCGGATGGTGTGACCTGGTCGCCGAAGAATCCTTCATCGGCGAAGCTGGCAAAATATCGGAGGTCACGCAGCCAAGGTGCGGTCGTGTGCGCCGACGAGAAGAGGAAGCCTTAACAGTCTCTGCGGACTGCTTATACAACGGAGCGTCCCGAGCGACGGACGTATGCTCCGCTAAAGACACATTTTGTACCACAACATCTGGTCCCAGATGCTGTTGTACGAGAGAGGGGCCTCTCTCGCTCGCGGCCCGGCTGGACCTGGACGAGCTAGGAACCGGACGAAAAGGCTTCCTCCGTTCTCGTTTACTATCCGCCGTCACTGGGTGTGCATCTATTATGTTTATAGTGCTCGCATCACCCAAAATTTCCTCTTGGACCGCATCGGACGAACCCGGCTGCCGAACCATTCGGTGAATGGACGCTACACCGGGCGAGCTAGCGGACGACATTTGTCTAATCTCCATGAGCACTTTTGCCGCTAGCTCTGAATTCATTTGTGACGACGGACGCACACTTGAAGAAGATAACATGGAAACATCACCCTGTTCTGGTTCCTCTGAAATAGAAACTGAGAGAGTAGAGTGACCTTGTGGAGAAAGAGCCGGCATCGCTCTTTCTCCAGAAACAACATATCGTGACACACGTTTCCAATGTTTCTCATCCCAATGTTCACATATAGGACAGGGATTAATGCGAGAACACTGACTACAATTAATACAATGATCATGAAAGTCAGAGGAAGATTTCTTCCTATTACAATTTGAACAATGTCCCTTCATTGTGAAAGAACAACAATAAGTCCTAGTTACTCGCAAAAAACCCCTGACACAAAGATACATAATAACATGATCCATTAATAAATGAAAAAACAATTGCAAAACAAAATAATTTTGAAAAAATATTTTTTCAGAGAAGCCCAAGTTGCTGAAAAGTAACGTTGAGCCCCGATGGATCCGATGGCAAAGTGTGGTCAAAAATTTTAAATTTATATAAAATAATTAATGAGACACTTTCGGATAATATAAATGTATCTTATAATGAGATAAATTACCACAAAGGCAAACAGCCCCCCTCAAAAAAGGCTGTTGCCAATGAAAACAAACAGTGTAAACACAGTAGAAAACATGACTCCAGGCACTGAAAAAACTGGCCCGGAATCAGTCATCAATTACACTCTATCTGATGCAAAACAGAGACTCCCAGGGGAGAATCTGCAGAACATCAGATGGAAGATGCAGAACACAAACGTTATACACCCATGGGTGAAAACGTAACTATGGGGAAAATAACAGAAAACATTCTGTAACCAAGCAACTCTCCCAGGAAATTTTAGAAATGAAACTTCTCAAAAATATGCCAAAAGCATGGGAGAATTGCAAGGGGGGACTTTAGAAGGCTAGGGGAGAGGAAACACTGAATAAGCAGTGCAACAATTAGCAAGAATGACAACAAGAGGCCCATACCTCGAAAATAGGCAACTTAACATAATTTCAACAAAAATTTTTAAGTACAGCCCTGATTATTTTTTGCCACTTCTTTTTTCCTCTCCTCCTTCTATCCTCCTTAGAATCACATTTTCTCCAAAAATTACGTGTCTGGCATCCTTTAAACTGAGATTTACAAGCACAAAGATCAGTGAGATGTTGACTGATGAAGGGCCAAACAGAGAATGATATTTGGCGCCAATTTCGGGACGACTGCGTCACTGCGCATGCGCAGTAGAGTCGTACTATGGAGGTCCTTTAGGACATGATTTCTTTTTGTTTTGGATGCAAATTTTGGGGATTGGGGGGCAAAATTTGTGTTTGGCCCTGGTTTTGTTGGAGTTAGCACCAGCTAAGACAGGGTCATTGGTACAGTATAAAAATATACATAAATACAGGTAAACAAACGCCATGTTTTTTCCGAGAAATAAGTTTGAAATGTATTTTACTCAATATTCAGCTCAGATGAAATTCATTCGTTTTGCAGTCCCGCAAATTTTGATCCCAAACTGACAAATCGACCATGCATATGACATTGCAGGGGTGGATTCAAGTAAAAAAAAAAAAAAAACAAATTTTGTCATCCAAAATATCAAGTGGATTTCCACCCCAAAAGCCACGAGAATGCTCCTTTTGATAGCAGATTTCAAAATTTTCCTAGGGCGACAACCCTCCCCCCCCAGACCCCTTAAAGAAATTGTGCATTCATCACTCGCTGCGGATGCCTTCAGCATCTGTATGTATTGCCTTCCCAGAAATGTCGTCGTAACTGCCGAAGCACATAAAATTTGCTACGGCAAACAACTGCCGAAGCCCAAAAATTTGAATTGCGAGGGCTGGGTCATGAATGTAAAATACTTGAATCCGACCCCTGTAAGGATTCAGTATACCATATATCAAAAGATTCTGACTAGTGGTTCTGGATAAAAAAAGAGTTTTAAAGATTATTCCTCATATTGGACTACATTAAAATTTGGGCTCTGACAGAGAGCCCAAATAATTACACAGGGACTTGAACAAACTTTGGCCTGACCTCTCTAAGGATGCTGTATACCAAATATCAAGACTCTGACCGGTGGATCTGAAGAATATTTGTAAAGATTATTCTTTATATTACACGGAGTGAAAAGTTGGGCTCACATAGGGAGCCTAAATATTAACCAGGGTTCTTCATTTGAACAACCTTGAATCTGACCTCTGTAATGAGGTGGTATACCAAATATCAAGATTCTGACTGGTGGATCTGTGGAAGAAAATTTTTTAAGGATTATTCGCCATATTGCACTGGGTTAAAAATCACTTTAAATCAGGCTTCCATAGAAAGTCCAAAGATTAACCAAGGGAGTTGATTTCAACAAATTTGAATCTGTCCCCTCAAAGGATGCTGTATACTGTATATCAAAATATTCTAACTAGTGCTTCTGGAAAAGATTTAAAAGATTATTCCTCATATTGGACAAAGTTAAAATTCCAATAGGGAGCCTAAATATTAACCGAGGAACTTGCTTTTTACATACTTGAATACATTTCCACTGAGGATGGTGTATGCCATATATCAAAAGATTCTGATTTGGGGTTCATGAGAAAATTTTTTTTTAACCCTTCACCTAACATGAAAAGCAGACGACACTTGCAAAAGAAAATTCTTGAATAACTAATTGTTTTCATTTTTTGTCTCAAAAACATAAGTTATGATGAGCTCGTTCCAATGAGGGGTCACAATCTCTATGTTTTTGAGACAAAAATTAATGGCAGTTACATTGGGAAAAGGGTTAAAGAAAATTCCTCATTTTGCACCAAATCAAAATTTGGCCTGCAATAGAGAGCAAATATTAATCAAGTTACTTGACTTGAACAAACCTGAATCTGACCTCCGTAATGATGATGTTGTATGCCAAACAACAAACAATTCTGACTGGTAGGTCTGAAGAAGATTTTTAAAGACCAATTAACCATACTGCACCAAGTTAAAAATTCAGGCTCCCCAAAGAGCCCAATTATTAAACAATGGGCTTGATTTGAGAACAGTTTATTCCAACCTCTGTAAGGATTTTGTATACCAAATATCAAAAGATTATGACTAATGGTTCTGAAGAAAAAGTTTTTAAAATTATCCCTCATATTGGACTAAGTTAAAATTTGGGCTCCAATAGGGCCCAAATATTAACACAGGGCCTTGGTTTGAACAAACTAAGATTTGACCTTCCTAAGGATGCTGTATACTGAACAGCAAAAGATTCTGCCTGATGGATCTGATGAAGAAGATTTTTAAAGATTATATTGCACAAAGTTAAAATTTGGGCCCCCATAGTGAGCCTAATTATTAACTGATAGGCTTGATTTGGACAAATCTGAATGTGACCCCTGTATGGATTCTGTATACCATACTCTTGAGTGCCTAATAATCATACATGTATGATTATTCTTTTTCGAACAACATTCCCGCCTGTATGATCCTTATTTGACCCTGTATGAATATTAATTTTCAGCATCGAATATGCAGAGTGGCCGCTTATCTCAAGAAGTTCAACAAAACAAACTAGTATTAGTAAGGTACATGTACAAGCAAACACAGGATGCAATGGTAATGTTAATGGGTAGAGACCTGGAAGCATATATTTGGGCTTTATTCTGAAGTACTGTTACCAAAACTGTAAGACCTGGTACCAAGTGGATGTGCTTCCTACCATCGCTGAAACAAAATTAATTAGTCTATAAGATTTTGCCTTGGTGCAATTTATGGGAGAGTGCCTGAAGGCACTCTCCCATAAATTGCAACAAGTCAAATCCATGTGAAAATTATGATAACCGAAAGTAATTTAGCCCTTCACCACTTCAAGAGCATCAGACTTCTGTGTTATAAAAACAGCTCTGAGCATAGCGGCTGGCTCACATCTTGGAACTTTCCACCCTATAGCCTATACTATTATTCAACCCTGTACTATTATTAATTTTCAGAAATTTTCCACCCTGTACTATTATTTTGCCCTGTAGTAGTATTAGGCACCGCAAGAGTATACCAAAAGATTCTGACAACTGGTTCTAGAGAAAAAGAGTTTTAAAGATTATTCCTCATACTGTACTTCGTTAAAATTCCTGCTGCAACAGAGAGCGCAAATATTAACAAGATTTGTTACTGCCCCAGATGGGCCTGTACATACCTTTTGTCGCCATGATTATTCTAGATGAAAAGGGGCATAACTCAGGCAAAAAATGTATGATCAAAACTATAATAACAGGTGCACAGTTTCCCATGGTAGTGAACATCCATACAAAGTTTCAAAGGAATCGACTCAAACATATGAGAAAATCTCCAGACAAAATTCAGGCCCATGCGGCTGCTATTTCAAATCGAAAAAGGGTAAAATTCTGGCAATTCAACCGGAACTATAATTGCAGGTGCACAGGTTCCCAAGGTTTTAAGCAGATTGGTCTATAAACGTCTGAGAAAATCTCCGGGCAACAGTTTGTCTTTGGACCAAGCATGTCAACTGGTACTTGAACCGGTACCGGGACTGCCAGTTCCCTCATGCTCCAACTGGTACCGGTACTGAAAAATTTGTCCTGCCGGTACCAGGACAAAATTATTTTATCAGGAAATTCCTAATTGAACCAGGGAAAACAGGCTGATAATCGTGTATGGCATACTTGCATAACATACTTTTAACTTATTTTTTAATTAACATATCAAAACACTCTACAGGTGCATGTTCTGTCTGCACCACGACCACAATAAGGCCGACCATTTTGACTTTTTCAAACATCGCATTAAAGACAATGAAAGCGCCCCCATCAGCTACTTCCAAAAAATTATTCTGTGTTGACATCAAAGTAATGATAAAGCAAGAATATTGTGCTTTATGATCACTTTGATGTCGCTGTAGAATGATTGGCACGGTGCCATGTTTGTCTTGCGATCTTCGGGACTGAGGTGATTTAAATGCAAATTTCTCCCATCTGATTGTGATATGTCATCCAATTGTTGATTTGTCCAAAAGCTCTGTCCGTCTCGGTACCGGCAGTACTTTGACATGCCTGATTTGGACAGACGGATGGATGGATGGACAAGATGAGTCCAGTATACCACCCCCAACTTGTTGGGGGAGGGGTGGTGGGGTGGGTATAACAAAGGGCCTTGGTTTGGCCTCGTGGGAACCTTCCCCCAACCCAAACATGCACATATCCTCTCCTGACATTCAAGATGATAGAATGCAAAATTGGTGTCACTCTCTGTGTGAAACTATGCGTTACATATAACTATTTGTGAAGAATGAGTGGAAATTTCATGGAAATCGGCCAAGAATTGGCTGAGATATAGTGTTTTGATGAGTGGAGGTAATTGTTTGAATTTGGTCATTTTCTAGCTGGTGCAACCTAACGCTGGGTGTATGTCTGGGGTTGGTGCAGTGCTCCCCCTCTCTGGGGTAGTTCAAAAAAAATTTGGCTTCTCAGTTACTGGTGGGGAGATGCTTTTGACCGAAAGATGCATTGTGTACACTGGCGCCAAATGGTCCCTACCAAGCTGGTAACAAGTTAGATAATTGCCAAAAATGAAATGTGGACAGAAATTGCACATGGGTTAATGGTGAAAATGCGTTAATTTGGCTAATTGGACATTAAAATTGAACAGATAGCAGTGTCGCTCCTACACCCACTGTGTCCGGAAGGCAGCTACACGAAATCTTCAGAAGTTGTTCTGCTTTCCCTGCTCGACAGGATAGTATCTTTATCGAGTGACATGACTGCGTGAGAAGAACGGGAATCGCATGGAAACCGAGGGGACCGATTCGTCCCTACTCTATTCCCAATGCAACATCGTTTCCATTCACTATTTACCTATCACCGGTCGAGTTTGGTATTATTTCTGTCTATTTGATGAACTGTTCAGCTTTAAATATTTGCACATTCATATGGGACAAAAAGTTTTGAGTTAAACTGCTTGTTTTAGACTGTCCCGGAAGAAACTGACAATTTGACCCGGTGGCAAAAAAGCCATCATCTGGCTAATTTGACATTCAAACTGAACAGATACAATGTCGGATATACTCCAATTATGTCCCGACCATGCAAGGCAGCAACTTGAAATTTTCAGAATGTTTTCTACTGTCCCTGCCCGACAGTTTAGTATCTTTGTCAAGTGCCGAGACCGCATGGAAACACTGTGGATCAGGTGGAAACCGAGGACACGATTCGTCCAACTTTAATCTCAATTCAACGACTTTTCCATTCATTATTTACCTGTCACCGGCTGAGTTTGACATTATATCTGTCTATTTGATGAACTTTTCAACCGTAACTATTTGCGGCTTCATGTTGCACCACTGAAACGGTTACCAATATATTCAGGGACTGATTTTACGAAAATAACAATTATTCCGACTCTACCCGATGGAAACTCATAAATCTGCCAAGGGTTAAACTTTTAATAATAACGTATAAAACAGAAGTTGTCATGCTACGATTGCTGCATGCAGGCATAGAAAACATTCAGCGCTCAATGAATTAGGAATGGAGTAATTTGTCACTTAAACTTGCGAAATTCTGAAAAAATGAGAGTTTTTTTCGATGGCACCTATCTTTATGCATCCGAGACAGAGATTTCCTTAAACTTTACAGCAAACTTATAACAGAAAATATTCTTGGAATTGAACTGTGAATCCAAATTTCGAAAGCATTTTCAGATATTCTGTTCCAAACTACCACTGCACACTTATCAATATTCAGTGATTTTATGAAAATATCAATTATTCCGACCGTACCCATATGGGCAGTCTCGAATCTGCCAGGGGTTAAACTTTTAATAATGACATATAAAACAAAAGTTATCATACTAAGACTGCTGCATACAGCCATAGAAAACATTCAGCACTCAATCAATTAGGAATGGAGTAAATCGTCACTTAAACTTACCACATTCTTAAAAACAAGAGTTGTTTCGGACTGCGCCTATCTTTAAGCAAACCGACTGACTATAGGGTTAAACTTTACAACCAAACTCATAACAGCAAATATGCTCGGTATGCAATTGTAAATACGAACACGTAAATCATTTTTCGATATTCCTTTCGAAAAGAGAAGAAAAGTGACCTCCAAATAGAGAATTTTATGAAGAATTTTAGGGCACTCAAATTCAAGGACCGAAAACTGGGTGAAGGTTAAAACTTTGAATAAAATATATAACAGCAAAATTGTTCTTGGATGAAGGCCCAATCCTGTCATGGAAACCGTTTTGAGAAAATTTGGCTGCAGTGCTGAAAAGTGAGAATTGGCCAATTTACCCCACATTACTCAGAATTTTGTGGCGAAAAGGGGTCATCGCCTATGCAGCCAGATGCAGTAAGTTATGCTACAAATATAACAAAAACTTCAGCCAAATCATCCAAAGGATTTTGGAGAATTGTGGCAAAACGTGTCATTTTGACTACATTTTGCACTGTTTTGACAGAAAACAAAAAACTTCAGGAATGCCATGACCCAGGTGAGAAAACATCGTATGAAGCTCTACACGTGTGCCAAATCTCGCTTTGAATATGAACGGGTTGCCAAGAATATTTTGAAAATTACAGTTTTTCACACAGTACTCTCAAATTGCCTTAATTACGAAAGGGTTACACAAGTCACAGTGATATTCAAATCATTTGAATAAGTGATAAAATGAAAACAGTTGTCTGGAGAATGAATACTGGTCAGCTATAAAGGATAGCATAAATAAATAGAGCATCTCAGTTTCCAAAGACCTGTCATCAATCACAGCTTGACAGTTTCGGGTGCACAGAAAACATTCAGCGCTGAATCAATTAGGATATGGAATAAATTGTCACTTGAACTGAAAATGATTTTGTTTTGGATGGCACCTATCTTTGTGACGCTAGAATGGGCATAGGGTTAAACTTTACAACCACACTTACAACAGCAAATATGCTCAGTAGGGAATTGTGAATAATGGACATGCAAATCATTTTCGATATTCCATTCCAAAGTGGAAGAAAAGTGAATGCGTGCAATCGGGCAGCAGGCGCGGGCAAGCAGTAGGCAGGCAGGCAGGCAGGCAGGAACATGCAGGCAGGCGCAGGAAGGCTCAGACAGAGGCAGACAGGCACACACGCAGCCAGGCAGGCACACAGCCAAGCACAGGCAGGTGCAGGTAGGTGAGCAAGTCGGCAGGCAGGCGTGTAGGCATTTCTAACAACTCTTCCAACTGTACTCTTTCACACAGGCATGGCTGTTGAATGGTTAAAATCAAAGTCAGGGCGGGCTTGATGTTAGGCAGGTAGATAGGCACACAGACTGCGCACAGGCAGACAGGCGTGGGCAGGCAGGTGCAGGCACGCATGCAGACTTGGGCAAGCGCATGCAGGTGTGCATGCAGGCAGGCGCAGGCAGGTGCGCAGGTAGGAAGGCAGGCATGCAGGCATTTCTAACAACTCTTCCGACTGTACTCTTTCACACAGGCGTGACTGGTGAATAGTTAAAATCGAAGTCAGGGCTGGCTGGATGTCAGGCAGGTAGATACGCAGGCAGACTGCATGCAGGTGCAGGCAGTCACGCAGACAGGCAGGCACAGGTAAGCGCAGACAGGCATGCAGGCAGGCTCAGGCAGGCAGGTGCGCATGCAGGCAGACAGGCGGGTGCAGGCAGGCACACAGGTGGGTGCAGGCAAGCATGCAAGATGGCTGGCGTGCAGGCATTTCTAACAACTCTTCCAGCTGTTCTCTTTCTCACAGGCATGACTGTTGAATGGTTAAAATTGAAGTCAGGGTGGGCTTGATGTTAGGCAGGTAGATAGGCAGACAGACTGCAGGCAGGCAGGCAGGCAGGCAGGCAGGCAGGCAGCCATTGTACTCTTTCACACAGGCATGACAGGTGAATGGTTAAAATCGAAGTCAGGGCGAGCTTGCTGTCAGGCAGGTAGTTAGACTGACAGACTGCATTTCATAATATTCCAGCCATAATTGCTCAAAATCCATATCTATTTCTCTGAAACCACGTTAAGTTAGAAATCAACAGCATCATAGCAATACTGCTTAGGAAATAGTGTCACCACACATTTATCTATTCTGTTGCAATAAAAAATCAGTAAAAAGAGGGTTAACAGACTGTTCTCTTTCACACTGGTATGACTGCTGTATGGTTAATGTCGAAGTCAGGGCAGACTGGCAGGCAGGCAGGCATTTCTGACAACTCTTCTGGCTCTACCCTTTCACACAGACATGACTGCTGAATGGTTAAAATCAAAATCAAGGCATGCTTGCTGTTAGGCAGGTAGGTAGGCATACACACTGATAGACTGTATTTCATATTATTCCAGCCATAATTGCTGGAAATCCATATCTACTTCTCTGTAACCTCGCATGCAGGGTTAAGTTAGAAATCAACAGCATTATAGCAATATTGCTTTGCACACATTTATGAATTCTGGTACAATAAAAACCATAAAAGAGGGTTAATGGATATTTTTAAAAGTGCAGTTTTACAGGAAGTACTCTCTATCAAATAAGAAAAACAGCATCTGGAGAATGCTGGTCAGCTACTAATGATATTATACAAATAAATAAAACCAAACACCTGTCGTCAATCACAGCTAGACAGTTACTGATAACAAGCTTGAGCAAAATTAACTGGCATTAGCAAAGTAAACCACTTTTATAAAGAATTTGAGGGTAGTCCAATTAAGGGCCGAAAACTGTATGAAGAGAAAAACTTTGAATAAAACATATAACAACAAAATTGTTCTTGGATGTACACTCTATCTTCTCATGGGAAAAACTTTGAGAAAATGTGACTCCAGTGCTGAGAAATCGCATGTGAAAGTTGGCGAAAACAACAATTATTACGACAGTACCCTTATGGGAACTCCCAAATCTGGCAAGGGTTAAACTTTTAATAATAACATCTAAAACAAAAGTTGTCATACTTTGACTGCTGCCTGCAGCCAAAGAAAACATTCAGTGCTCAATCAATTAGAAATGGAGTAAATTGACACTTAAACGTACCAAATTCTAAAAAAACATCGAGTTTTCTTGGACGGTACCTACTTTTAGGCAACCAGAATGGGCATAGAGTTAAACATTACAACCAAACTTACAACAGCAAATATGCTCGGTAGGCAATTGTGAATATGGACATGCAAATCATATTTCAATATTCCATTCCAAAGTGGAAGAAAACTGAACTCAAAATGAGCGAATTTTAGGTAGACTTTTAGGGTACTCTGACTAAAGGCCTGAAAACTGGGTGAAGGCTAAAACTTTGAATAAAACATATAACAGCAAAATTGTTCTTGGATAAATGCCCAATCTTTTCATTGGACCTGATTTGAGAAAATGTGGTTGCAGTGCTGAGAAATCGCATGTGAATGTTGGCAATTTTCGCCCAAAAATGCATTTTCGGGTGAAGTTTGTGGCAAAATAGCATCATCGTGGGTAATACTGCCTATGCAGACAGATGCAGGTGGACATGCTTCAAATATTAGGAACGTTTCAGCCCAATCGCCCAGAGTATTTTTAGGAATTGGGGCAAAACGTGACATTTTGACTACATTTTTCACGGCTTTGGCAGAAAACAAAAAACTTCAGAAATGCCATGACCCAGGTGAGAAGCTCTACAGATATGCCGAATTTCAGCAAAATTGTACATGCCATTTTCGCGAAATCCATCAGACAAGAATCACTGAAATAAAAAAGAAAAAAAAAGAAAAATAATAATAAAAAAAAGAAGAAAAATAAGAATAACAGAGAGATTCACCTATTAGAAAATAGGTGAATCTAATTAAAAGATTCTGACTGGTGATTCTGGAGTGGAAGATTCTTCAAAGAGAACTTCTCAAGTCAATAAGGGAGAAAATATGACAATGAGAACAATTGAATAGATAAACTTTATTCATTTGTTACCCTAATTTAACCCTTTGAACTCTAGTGGTGTCTTCCATGCCAGTTCAATGACAGCAATTAGAAGAGTCCATATTCTTTATTTGGGGTAGACCAATCAATATTTTCAACGTACAGCCCTGAGGCTGCACGTTGAAAATATTGATTGGTCTACCCCACACATTTACTAAACAGCCATCCTATAAAATGACGTTATGACGTATCATGTTCCTGGCCGGTAAAACGGCTGCTAGGGTTCAAAGGGTTAAGAGGGTTTTTTTTGGTCTCAATTGGCTTAGCAACTGATCCCCAAGAACCCATCAGTAGGGCCCTGCGAATTGGGAAATTTATGTTCGAATCGAATCTCGAATCGAATCGGGACTGATGTCGACATCGAATCGAATCTCGAATCGAATCGGGATAAACTCGAGAAATAATTATAACTGGCATTATCTTGTGCAGAGATGTCCGGAAAGCACTGCGAGAAGAGATCATTGACATAACTTGACAACTTGGCGTTGTTTTAATTTTCTTTCTCTGAATGGCCATCCAGATGTTCACTTGGCCCGACAATAAATTCAAGACATAAATATGGACAAATTAAGGTGCTACTGCCCAGAGACATTTAAGACAAACCACTAAATTGAAACATGAGACTTAAAAGCACAAATGTAATACAAGTGGCACATTAATTCCCATGGGTTGAAGTCAGCTACAGCCGCTAACTTCAGGTACGTTAGCATGCCTAAATACATTATTGTTATGTTTGGTTGTTTTTGTATTATCAGAATTTGGGTCTTGTAGATTTCGGTCCGTTCTCAACTCAATAACACAGTATACATCAAAAGCAGCGAAGGCGTTAAACTGTGTTAGTTTCTGCATTAGTTAACTTGAATAGTGACGCAGTGCTCATTCACACAAATTGCTTTTACTTCATTCCAACTTCCAAGTACCAACTCCGAACAATGCAAAGAAACTACAGAGGTTTTCCTCCCACAGTTTTCTAACATAATAATGGGAGAGCTCCAGCCGACATGTCTCCATTATTGTGTTAGAAGATTCCGGGACTGGGAGCAGGCCTTAGGCCCATAGCTGGATATTTCGGTTGTATAGATGGGCGTGAACAGGTTACAACTTGGACAGAGCCGCTGAGCAAACGGGATTCCGCGAATAACTCTCACACGAATTCCTGGAAATCTATAAATAGAGAATTTGCGGTGTGTGGTTTTCTGGGAATCTGAAACTGAAAGTGAAACGACAGAATTTTGCAATGAATTTGTCTATTTTCCTGATAGAAACATTAAAACTAGAAGAGTTCGCTCCTTATTTCAACTGATGTCGACATTGTCGAACACTGATTCATTTTCCTCGAAGCTTCGTTTGACTAACGAATCGGCAAACTACGGTTGTATAGATGGGTGTGAACAGGTTACAACTTGGACAGAGCCGCTGAGCAAACGGGATTCCGCGAATAACTCTCACACAAATTCCTGGAAATCTATAAATAGCGGATTTGCGGTGTGTGGTTTTCTGGGAATCTGAAACTGAAAGTGAAACGACAGAATTTTGCAATGAATTTGACTATTTTCCTGATAGAAACATTAAAACTAGAAGAGTTCGCTCCTTATTTCAACTGATGTCGACATTGTCGAACACTGATTCATTTTCCTCGAAGCTTCGTTTGACTAACGAATTGGCAAACTATTCGAGATCGATATACGAATACCAAAGCGATGTCGACATCGAATCGAATACTCGAAGCTTCGCAGGGCCCTACCCATCAGAATGAGCAAAGGGATGTTAGACTGAACTTGATGGAGATATTTACAGATAGAGATGTTTGTGGTAATTATTACTGTTTTTTTCCATGTTAAGGAGCCTGGAGTCTTTTTTACTGCAATTTCATGTGCTTAACCCTTTACCTAATGCAACAGCCAAAATGGCTATTCTCAAAATCCATCATTCAGTTTTTATTACGTTTTCATTTTCTGTCACAAAAATATTGCTTATGACCCCTCATTGGAACAAGCTCATTGAGTTCGGTCCAATGAGATAATAAGCTATGCATTTGACACAAAACATGAAAAAAAATTACTTAATTGAGAATTTTGTTTGCAAGTGTCGTCTGCTTTTTGTGATAGGTAAAGGGCTTACACATAGAAAAACTGTTTTTTCCTGAAACCAAACTGAAACGAAACCTCCCAGATCTAATGTATATATACCTGTGAGTTTGTTATGAGCAATGACTTTGATATATATAAACGCTGCAGTTGATCATTGTATCTCCAGAAATGTATAACATCACCTGCAAAAAAATAATTTTTTATTCATCTGTTGGTAAGGAAAACATTTCTTGTTCAACAATTTACTCAACACATTTTAATTTGCAGAGTACTAAATTATTTTTTAACCCTTTCCCCAACAATTCGCCCACATCTGCCTGCATACTATGCAGATTCAGCAGCTGAAAAAATATTATTTTTTTGAAAAATTTCCACAAAACCATATCATGTGACCCCTAGCTAGTCAAGCTCGTTCCAATGAGGGGTCACATGATATGGTTATGTTAAAATTTTTCAAAAAAAAATTAAAAAAACGATATTTAAATTAATAAATTTTGATATCGTCTGCATTGGGTAAAGGGTTAAAGGTGATTTGTAACAAGTATTATTTTCCAAGATACACATGTCACCAGAAAGGGGAGGGGGAGGGACTTAGTTTAGCAAGATTTTGTTTACCAAAATTGTTTTGTTACAATTTATTAGAGAGTGCTTGCTGGGGACCTTCAATAAATTGTAACAAAGCAAGTTTAACATTTTTCTTTCTACTGCCAAGCAAACGAGTTAATTCACAGAGTGTAACTCAAACTTGATGATGTTACAGTATAGTCGGTGTGGACTGATCGAAATCCTTGCATGGACAGTCATGTCCACACATGCGTTTACCAGGCAATAAAAAATCATCTTCAGTAAAACGACTGGAACACCGCCCTGAGGAGCATCAAATTGGTGGAAAAGACCCTACCCTGTCAGGACAGGACAGGGAGTCGGCTAGGATGTTCAGACGACAGGGAATGTGATGAAACAATACTCCGGCATTGACATCATGAGTGAGCAGTAGAAGATCCTGAGCCAATTCGTACATAGGAACCGAGTGCGTGCCGCCCTGGTTCTGAATGTAAGGAACCACTGTCTAACTGTCGGACAACAGAAGGACCTGGCAATTCGAAAGGTGGGGATCCACTGCCGGAAATTCAGAAGAAGAGCAAGAAGCTCCTTCTGGTTGATGTGAAGAGCTGCTTGATCCTGGTCCATGAAAGGAAAGACCTACAGGATCCAACGTCGCACCCAATCCGAGATCGCTGGCGTCTGCCCTCAGAACACGATCGGACGTGGGAAAGTCCAACGTAACTCACTGCATAATCCACTGAACATCCATCCAGGGGAGAAGGTGACGATGAAGAGACTCCGGAAACTGAAGCACCAGATCCAGAGGATCGACATTTGGCCTCCAACGACTGAGCAGAAAGTGTTGGAGAGGCCTGACATGCAGCCGACCTAGAGGAATGAGATCCTTTTCCAAACCGCAGAGACTGAGCAGCAGGAGAATACTCCGAGCTGTCGTGGACGTGGACTGGGACGGAGTTAGGTCAAAAGCTGAAATAATCAAAGCCTTTGCCCGAGGAACCGCCACCGTATTCAGCGGAGTACGGAAGTCCATCCCCAGATGACAAAACAACTCAGAAGGGACCATGTCCAACTTCTCGTTGTTGACTCGGAACCCTAGCGACGTGAGCAAGCTCAACAGTGTCGACATCTGACTCCAGAAAGGCAGCACTGGAATGCCTCTGGAGAATATCGTCTAGATATGCTGAAGTAGTCACCCTGGACTGCGTGCGATGGAAGGCTAACACATGCAACATCAGTCGGGTGAAGGCCCAAAGAGCCAGGTTGAGGCCTTGAACTGGTAAACTCGCCCCAGAAAAGTGAACCTGAGATACTTTCGCGATCTCCAATGAATCGGAACATGAAAGTAAGCGTCTCGCAGGTCATGCTGGAAGTGAAATCTCCCTGGTGAATGGAGTGGTGAACCAACCTGAAAGTCTCCATGCTGAACTTAGGAGCAATGATAGACTGGTTCAGGATACTCAGATCGATAACCGATCGGAGTCGGCCATCCTTCTTCTGCACCAAGAACAGGCGGGAATAAAATCCCACTGAATGAATATTCTTGACAACCTCGATCACCCCCTCTGACAGGAGATTGTCTATCTCCGTGATCAAAAGTTCCCGACGTGTAACGTCTAAAGGAACTTGTGTTGGAAGAGGCATTCTCGACAGAGTGGGATGCCTCCAGAAGAATATCTGCAGCCCGGACCGAACAACATTGAACACCCAATGATTGGATGTGATTGTGGCCCAATGTCAGCAAATTCTGATATCCTTCCTCCAACCTGGGACAAATCGAGGTGAAGACCTTCATTTCGAGTCTTGGTAAGGCCTGCAAGAAGAGAAACCACCTCCTCTACTATATGAAGAATCCTGAGTCCTCCCTCTAGCCTGCCGACGCTTACCCTTACCCCGTGAATAAGTAGAAGCGGCGACAGGAGGATCAGCCCTTGACTTTGCAGAGGAAGGAGAAGGGTGCTTGTTAGGCTTTGGATGGCCCCCCTGCCTAACACAGAAGGCTGATCAAGCTGACGAAACGGCAGCTGATCTTTAGAATGACGTAGGATGTCATCCCGGACCGTTGCCATGGAACCATGGAATAGTTGCGGACCCGCCAAAGAAGCAGATCGAAGAGCAGCACGCTACCCCTCAGGAAGGGAACGGCTTGTGTCCAACATAGCATCCCTACGAACTAATTCCAAGTTAGCCATGTTACAGGCATGCGTGTGAGTAAGATGCATGAGCGCCTTGGAAAGCACACGCAAAGGAGCCTGGATGTCGGCAAACTTATCTGGAGGCAGATAAGCAGCTAAAGCAGAGACGATGTGATCTGAGAGAGAAAGCATGTCCAGCATCTCTCTCAATAAGCACAACAGGGACTCCAGAGTTTCCATATGAATAAAGGCCATCTTGGGCTTGGAAAGCCTGAGAAAGGTGGAGTCCTGATCCAAGACCGTCAAAGTCTGGCAGACTGACGGATTGACGGAATCGTAGGAACAATAACGCACTGGAGGCAAAAAAGTGTCAGCCCTGGTGAAGAATGAAGTCTTCATAGCCTTGGAACTCAGCTTAGAGTCCAAAGCTGTAAACGCTTCAACCACTTGTACCGACTGGTATGGTCGAAGGAGCCTGGAAGCGGGTTGCTCCACAGGCTGTATGCGCGCGACCGATGATCACGGCCTGGCTGACACCGCCGGCTGGTTTGACGGTTTAAGATCTGGAAGGAACTCAAACACAAAATCAAGAGCTGCCACCAAGTCAGAAGACTGTTGGCTCTTGACGTCAGGTATGTCCGACTCATCCTGTGAGTCGGAAGACACAAAGCCCATCATGGGCAAACCAGCTGATGCCTCCTATGGTGAAGGCACACCTGGGGGATCAGAAAGCAGTCTGCTTCGAATCCCGGGAGGCGGTGCTGCAGGGGGCTGGAAGCAATGGGAAGCTAGGCTCTTGGAAAGAACCTGAATGAGCAAGGAGAGGGCCTCCCTAAGTTCACAGCCCGTGTCGGCCGTTTCGATGTGGAACGAACCAGCAAAGTGGCTTCACTCCTGACCCTTTTAACCAGCGAAGGGTCACTATCCTCAAGCACACCTGAGGCGGGGCAACGGGTGGCAGCCAAAACATCTGAAGGTAGTTGCGAATAGGGGTACAACATATCCTGAGGATCTACAGAGTGGGAACTCAGGAGAGTCGCCGCCGACCTCTGAGGGACAGAAGGTCCAGGCTGCACAAAAGGCGTTGGTCCCTCAAACTGGCAATGGGACCAGAGTGCGTGGACAGAAATGCAACAGAGCTCGTGGTGGCCTCACCATGAACATCTGAATCCACTGAGAAAACTGCTGTGCTCGACAGCTGAGAGACTATAGCAGAGTGTTAGGTCGGGAGCCCCTTTCCGACTTCGCAGAGTTGAAGTCAGGGAAGGCTGAGGCCGATACCCCACGTCCACACTACCAGACATCTCTGCAGACCACTGCAGGGATAAAACTACTGTGCTCAATGGCTGATAGGTCACAGCAGAGGGTTCGGTTGGCTACCCCTTCCGACTTCACCAAGTCACAGTCAGGGAAGGCTGAGGCCGATATCCCATGTCCACACTACCAGAGATGCATCTCTGCAGGGATAAGCTGAGGCCGGCTGAAACGGAGACCGAGGACGTTGCAGATGGAACAGCAGTAGCAGCAGATATGACAGGAGCTGTTGAAACTGGTGGAAAAGTGGAGAGAGCAACTGAGCTCAGCTCCAAAGGAGGAGTCACAACCCTAGGGAAGCCTCAGATGTCCACTGGAGAGAGACCACAGTCCTGGAACCAGGCATCACTTCACCAGACACTTAACAGCTCACGCAGTATCCTCCACAGAAAAAGACTGCACATCCCCCACGGAGGGGGTATAACTCTCACCAGATGTGGTCGTGTCGGGAGACCCCGAACGACAGCATTTCTGACTGGTGGATATGAAGAAGATTTTGAAGAATATTCCTCATATTGAACTAAGTTATAATAAAAAGGGCATAAATGTGGTAAACATGCATGGACATAACCTGCAACATGCAGATATCCTTTCCCTCAGACTGGTCTACCACCATACAAAGAACATCACAATCCAACTAAGGGTTCCACGTTTAGACAAAATTGTAAACGTTTAAATGACTGTCTGTAAACGAAACGGAAACGTTTACACGTACTAACAATGCAAGTAGTCAATATTTGATAGAAGTGTGTAATAATACACAGTAAGTTCATCATCTCTTTGCGTACAGGGCATACAATTTATGATAATGAGACAGCCGATTTACAGTTCGTCCAAAAACGACGTAGACGAATGATCACAGCATGCAGATGCCGAAGGCAAAGTCGCTCGGTCTATGGGGGAGGGGGGGGGGGGGGGGGGGAGGGGGGCAGGGGGGGTGGGGGATTCTCCCCCAGGTAAATTTTGAAATTTATGGGGGTCTCTGAGCTCATTCAGGTGGGTTCGGGGTGAAATTCCTTGTGTTTTTTCAAACAGTAATGTTGGAGCGAGTTGCCATGGCACACAATAGTGACAACACCGGACTTGAGAGTGGAATGCAATGTCGCAAAAATAAACAAAGTCTACAAACCATGCAGGGGAATCCAGATTTTCAAACACCGCAAGTGCCAGTCTGTCTGTCAAACTCCATAAATCGATCCTAAGATCATCCCATGTGTGAATAATAAATTAATAATCCATGTCAGGTGAACGAAATCATCGAGAACAATTGTGTATCACTTTGGGAATATACATGTAAATCCGAATAAACTAAAACATCCCACACATGTTTCGAAGGAAACACCAAAGATAAGCATGTGTCATGTGGCTCACGTGACTGTGTCACATATGATATCACATGATTTGAAGATGATTTCGTTCGGTTACTGTGGCGGCGGTGCCAGTTGGAACCAGTACACAGTTTTTCTGAAGCATTACCAAAATATTGCATTGCAAAGTTGGAATTTTTTTTTTTTTTCTTTGACTTTCTGCATTAATCTGCAATTTTGAAATTACTCTATTAAAACTTCATTCCGTGTACACGTTTACCAGAACTGTAAACGTTTAATGCCCATAAACGAAACTTTCACGTTTACACGTGGAAGCCTTAAATCCAACAACTGATGCTTGAGTTACAATGCAAAAAGGTTGTATGGAACATTTTTTCTAAGTATATTAAAGGCCATAACTCTGGTTTGTATGCATCGACAAAGCCTGGAATATGTGGATGTCTTCATCCATGCTGGTCTCTCACCATACTAATGGACATCAAAATCCATCAATAAATGACTGAGTTATAATGCAAAACATTTGCACAGTAAGTTTTCCACATGTAACAAGGACGATAACTCTGGCAAGTATACATAATGAAACCTGTAATATGTGGACATTCTTTCCTCCATGCATTTCCCCATCATTTTTATCTCCGGACCAGTAATGTGAACAAAAACATGTTACCTTTCCAGGGATCGTTTTGGGTGTCTACAGGGTCAGAATATGGGACCCTTTCCCACTGGCATCAAAATCCATCCATAAATGACTGAGTTATAATGCAAAACATTTCTACAGAAAGTTTTCCACATGTAAAAAGGACAATAACTCTGGCAAGTATACACAGATGAAACCTGTAATATGTGGACATTCGTTCCTCCATGCATTTCCCCATCATTTTTATCTCAGGTCCAGTAATGTAGGCGAACGAAAAATATGTTACCTTTCCAGGGATTGTTTTGAGTGTCTACAGGGTCCGATTATGGGACCCTCTGACCCTTTCCCACTGACATTTTGACATGATTTTTCACAATTCAAACCCAAAATTTCCCAATCTCAGTCCTCATTCAAATAAAACTTTAATTCTTCTTTTAACTCTTGAAGGCCTTATTTTGACTGCAATCACTTTCTACTTGACTGTAATCACTTTCACAAAACAGGTGCCTCAGCAGGCAGTTTTTAGATACAGTTGCAAGTTACATCCCAAGAACACTGTCAGTTGTTTCTTGGCAAGTCTTGGCTGCCAACATAGGCAGCCAAGTCTTGCTGAGACACAACTGCTAAGCCACACAATGTAGACTGTCCAAGTGTAGCAAATATAATTTATAACAGAGATTACAAAGAATTATCATTATTTCATGTAACTAGTGGTTATAAAACTTGGTACATATACTATACACGACATGTAGTAGCTTCTGTATCAATGTTCTCTTGTACTGAAATGGTTAACCGGACAACCGATTTGAAACCGGTTACCTATCAAACCGATTTGAAAACAAGAAGAATGTTACTAAGGTAACACATGCCCCCCCCCCCCCCACTTGTGATGTTCACCTTGCAGATGTGGCGGAAACTATTATATGCGACACACCTTCTGACTGTCCTTAACATTTGTAAAAAGTTTAACAATTGTACTAGGAGTCATTTCTGAGTTATGGCTGAGACACGAATATTGACCGATTTTTAGTGTGACCTTGAAATGTGACCTTGACCTTGAAGGTACAAACCCGGCTATGGTGTGTGACACATCCTCCCATTATCCTTTATAATTGTGTGAAGTTTGATGACTGTGGCCCTACCGTGTTCAGTGTAACCTTGAAATGTGACCTTGACCTTACGGACCTGCTGTTGTGCGTGACACATCCACCCGTTGCCCTTTATAATTGAGTGATGTCAGATGATTGTAGCCCTAATAGTTTTGGAGATATGCTTGAGACACGATTTGTGACCCTAAACATATGAAGGTCAATTATGACCTCCACCTTGCAGATGCGGCGGAAACTATTATACGCGACACACCTTCTGACTGTCCTTAACATTTGTAAAAAGTTTAACAATTGTACAATGCTTCGTTTCTGAGTTATGGCTGAGACTTTGGCTTCAAGTCTTCGTTGATGATCGGAAATTTCCATGAGTACTGAGTAACCACAGAAACTATTCCGTAGTATGTATACAAACGAACGTTGTCAATAACTCGACAATGTTCAGTTGTACACACACTACGGCATCGTTTCTGAGAATACTGCTTTCCAATTCCTATAGTTTTGATCCCAGATTCGGTGAAATAATGGCTACGGATAACCGGATATTAACCGGTTATAGCTCTCGGTTAGTCGGTTGTGAAAATGAGCCAACCGTTTCAGCCCTAATTTTCTCAGCTCAATATGAAGGTAACATTTCTTATTCTTTGTGTATTTCTTCTTCCAAACAAATTCCCAAATGGCACCTTCATGATAGGAATTTTCCCAATTGCGTGGATCCCGGACCCTTTCCCAAAGAGGGTAGAAGAACCCTTGCCTTTCTTTTTGATTTTGCGAGGAACAATAGGTACATGAAAAAGTCCTCCCAAATTACAAAGGTCTGTAATTACAAGGTTACTTTGGTTGAGCAGCAACTAAGTATTCTGTTCCTAGTTTACCTGTTGCTGTGCCTGTGAAATTTCCTGAATCATCAGCTGTAGAAAATGTTCCTTTATTCATTGTCACTTCATCATATTTCAAAAGATTTATGAAGACACTGTGAATAATGGGAGAAAAAACAGCATTCCCAGATGATTTCCAGTTCTCTGTTTGATAAGTAAAATTGTCTTTCTCAAGGTGCAAGAATGTAGAACTATGACCTGAAAACAAAAGGTACTTAATGAAATCTGTCACACGTAATGAGCACTTCTTGTTCTAAGTGAAGCTGGCTGGTTTTTCAGTCTTCTGGTTTGGCTCACAGGTACTCGTCACAAGCTGGGAAATCAAAAGAAAATGATATTTGATACCATTTTTGAATCTATGCCGACGTGCCCCTGTATTGGTATATAAATATTAACAAGGTAAACAACTCGCTTTTCGAAAATGATAGCACTCATCTTCGTTTTTCCCCCCTCAAATTTGATTCACACAACGTATCCAACAATATCCAGTATCAATGGAAAGGGGAATGAATAAGCTTTACAGTGGTGTATTACATGACCGTTGGGTGTTCTTGGGTTGTTCATGATAACTGGGAGAAGTCGCAGAAAAGGCCGAAAAACATTTAGTCGGACAAGAAAGTGCACAGTGAAATGAGGTTTACGAGCGACAATTATCCGATTTATTATAAATAATTCGAGGTCCCATTGAATATGGAGGGCAGATTCAAATATTAACCATATACCTTTATCAATTACTAATCTCGGATCCACATTTATTATTCTGGAGTTCACATTTGCCGTTTATACATTTTTTAAACGTTCCCTTGGAATTAAAAAAGCTACCAGCATCCATTGAAGCACAATGACATCCCATTGGCTACTAATTATGCCAAGAAAATCATCGATGAAAATAAGCCAATGGGAGAATGGGGAAAGCTTTTGCGCAAGTCGCGTATCTAAGGATGCCCTTCACTCAGGTCAACTTGGGAAAAGATATCAAAGTTACGGCTAAAAAGTGTATAAACGTTAAATGTGAACTCCAGAAATTAATAAATGTGGATCAGAGATTAGTAATTGATAAAGGTATATGGTTAATATTTGAATCTGCCCTCCATAGACAATGGGACCTCGAATTATTTGTAATAAATCGGATAATTGTCGCTCGTAAACCTCATTTCACTGTGCACTTTCTTGTCCGACTAAATGTTTTTCGGCCATTTCTGCGACTGTAAAGCTTATTCATTCCCCTTTCCATTGATACTGGATATTGTTGGATACGTTGTGTGAATCAAATTTGAGGGGGTAAAAACGAAGATGAGTGCTATCGTTTTCGAAAAGCGAGTTGTTTACCTTGTTAATATTTATATACCATTACAGGGGCACGTCAGCATAGATTCAAAAATGGTATCAAATATCATTTTTCTTTCGATTTCCCAGCTTGTGCCAAGTACCTGTGGTTTGGCTCTGGTCTTGGCAGCAAATCGGAAAACCAAACAAGACCCAGAAAAAGAGACGGCTGAGTGGTTTTACTGCGTTTGTGCCTATAACCTGATCAAACTACCTTACTGGGGGGGGGGGGGGAAACTGGACTAGTGGCCACTTTGGACTCTGGTCACTCAGTCTATTCGGCAAAGGGTAGAATACTTGACCCTTTGAACACCAGAGACCGTTTTACCGGCCCAGGGACATGGTATCATTTTACCGGCCCTGGGACATGGTATGTCATACTTTCATTACGTAGGATGCCTGCTAAGTCAAGGGTGGGGTAGACCAATCAATATTTTCAACGTGCAGCCCTAAGGCTGCACGTTGAAAATATTGATTGGTCTACCCCGAAATAATGAATATGGACTCTTCTAATTGCTGCATATGAACTGACATGGAAGATACCACCAGCATTCAAAGGGTTAATGTTCCCATTGTCACATTACCACCCGGTCATGTGACCTAGATTCCTTTAACACTCTACAAGTTGTTTTTTTATGAAGGGATTTCATTGTAACCTGGTAGGATAACTGGGTATGATATCCAGATGAGACTCTCCTATTTTAGCCATGATTGGTCAACCCTGTCCGCTGAACCATCAGGTAAGCTCCTGCAAAAATTTGATTCGAGTCAATATTCGATTCGATTCGATTCAAAATCGTTATTTCGAATATTTTCGAATATACTTCGGCTTAGGTTTGTGACAGTTCTGAGTAGAAGAAATGTTACTGACTTGTAGCAGTAATGGTGTTTGTCACGGTGAAGCTACTACTGTAAAAGCTGCATCGCTACAAACACTGTTATTGCTACACCTTTTCATTTCAACGTCTTGTGACTTTTCTTTTTTTACTGGGAGGGAACTAGACTAGTGACCCCTATGGACTTCTTTACTAAGTCTACCGTATTTACTCTATGTATTGGGACAGCTAAAAATAATTATTTTCACAGATGTCCCAATTCTTAGAAAATGGGAAAAGAACACAGCCTGGTCTTGATTTGATGCTGAATAAATTTGTGTGTGATTCGTTTTCCATCACTATATACGAAAATCGGCGTCCAATTGTTTTTTATATTTTCATTTTTTGCTTCCATAACATAGCTTATGATCCCTCATTGGAACGAGCGGATTGCGCACGTTCCAATGAGAGATCATAAGCTATGTTTTGGAAGCAAAAAATGAAAATTTTTAGTTACTCAAGAATTTTTTTTTATGAGTGTCGTCTGCTACTAGCAACAGGCCAACTGGATACAAATCTCCTGAATGTCCCAAACTTTGGAGCATAACAAAAATATAGTTTTCTGGAAAAAGTGTGTGTCCCAAATCATAGAGTGTCCCAATACACAGAGTAAATACGGTATATGGAAAAGGGGCAAATATGTATGTAATTCTCATGGTCACATTTTCTCCTTATGGACTCATCCACTGAACAAGTTAATAAGAGATAAATTTTGACACTGAGAATACAATATCGCTTATATGAACTTTATTCATTTGTTACCGTAATTTATGGTTTTTCTGGACTCAATAGGCTTAGCAACTAGTACTGAAATTGTTAACCGGATAACCAGTTTGAAACCGGTTACCTACCTAACCGATTAAAAAAAACGTCAACCGGTTAACCGAAATATCGATAGTGATCGTCATTCCATGGGTAAAACATAGTAAATCTGCCGCTTCTCATTTGGGATAGATTACACCACGATGCTGTGCTGTATATATTGTGAAATAAATTATAATTGACTTTGGCGTTCAAGACTTTGTTAATGATTGACAATTTCCATGAGTACTGAGTAACCGCAGAAACTATTCCGTAGTATGCATACAAATGATCGTTGTCGAGTACTCGGCAACGTTCGTTTGTATACACACTACAGAATAGTTTCTGAGAATACTGCTTTCCAGTTCCTATAGTTTGATACCAGATTAAGTGAAATAATGGCTACGGTTAACCAGATATTATCTGGTTACAGCTCTCGGTTAGTCGGTTGTGAAAATGAGCCAACTGTTTCAGCCCTACTAGCAACTGATATTGTAGAACACCTAATAATGATTAAAGGCGATAGAGAGGATAAACCCAATGGTGGAAAAAATTAAAAATCTGTTTCTCAGGCCCTCCCGCATGGTCCTTTTGGCTGCCGCATGCTCTCTTTTTATAACCAATCCAAATAAAAAAACCCAAAATCAAATAGTTTATGTCCGATATTTTACCCAAGTTAATAAAAGTGTCCCTTGAGTGCAACAAGGCTTTGCAATGCTTTAGCATTGCAAAGCCTTCTTGCACTCATGGGACGTAATACACCACCACCCATGCTCTTCTGTAGATTATGGGGCCTAAAACATAAAACAAATCAAGAACACAAACTTTTTAATGGCAAAGAAATAATTACAAAAATAAACCAGAGGCTCAAGTGAACCTAAAACACTCATCTGGCTCAAATTGCCAAAACAGATGAATGTATCAGCATGTGATCATCAGCATGAGCAATTTTTTTAATTTGCTATGACACAACAAAAGGCAACTTTTTTGGTCATTCATTTCTGCTGGTCCTAGGAAAGCTTCCTAGCAAACTCTGTTCTGTGAAGTATTAAAAAACAACAACCGAACAAAATTTTTGTTTTGTTTTAAACTACTGTGATTCTCTCTAGCGCCCTCTCCCCTAGAGATGTTACATACCAAATATGAAAGGATTCTCACTGGTGGATCTGAAGAAGAAGGATTTTCAAGAAATTTTCTCATATTGCTCTAAATTAAACTTTGGGCTTCAATAAAAAGCCCAAATATTAACCCAGGGGCCTGATTTGAACAACCTTCAAGCAAACCCTCCCAGAGGTGTTGTACACTAAATATCAAAAGAATCTCACTGCTGGATCTGAATGAGATGATTTTAAATGATAATTCTCCATATTGCACTAAGTAAATATTTGGGCTCCCTTGGGGAACCCAAATATTAACCCAGGAACTCGATTTGCACAAATTTGAACCTTACACCTGTAGAGATATCACATACTAAATATAAAAGGATTCTCTCTAGTGGGTCTGAAAAAGAAGATTTTTAAAGAAATTTTCTCATATTGCACTAAGTTAAAATTTGAGCTCCAATAAAGAGCCCAAATATTCATCCATTTGAACAAACTTGAATCTAACACCCACTAACACACCAAATATCAAAAGAATCTGACTGGTGGATCTGAAGAAGAAGATTTTTAAAGATTATTCCTGATATTGCACAAAGTTAATATTCAGGCTTCCATAGGAAGCCCAAATATTAACCCAGCGACTCAATTTGAACAAACTTCAATCTGACCTCCGTAGAGATGTTGTAAACCAAGTATCAAAAGAATCGGACTGTTTGATCTGAAGAAGAAGATTTTTAAAGCTTATTTCCCATAGCGCCCTAAGTTAATTATTCGGGCTCCTCTGTTGAGCCCAAATATGAACCGAGGGGGTTGATTTGAACACACTTGTATTTGACCATCCTATGGATGCTGAATACCAAATATCAAAAGATTCTGATCAGCGGTTCTGAAGAAACTTTTTTTTTCAATTTTTGCATATATGCTGACTCAGCATTTTTTCAAACGCCCCTACAGAACACCCTGACACAACCGATGGCCATTTTTTTACAAATCCATTCTACCAGTCAAAAAGATGCTTCATACCAAATAAGAGCTCTCTGTTCTGTGTAGTTTGGAAAATATGGGCATTTGAATTTTTTTCTATTTTTAGCCCCTGGGGTACCTACGGGGCAACAAACAATTTTTTTCGAGCATCAATCAAGTACTTCGGACCCACTTATACTACATGCAAAATTTGGTTCAAATCGGCCCATCAGTTCTTGAAATTGAACAGAGAGCCCAAATATTGATCTACGAACTTCCCTTGAACAAACTTTAATCTTCAACACCAAAGAGTGTTACAACCATATATCAATGCAATCTCTCTGGTGGTTCATGAGAAGAAGATTTTTAGGCTTTGCATCATTGCCCAGAGCCCGAAGAAGGTAGCCGCTCCATTTGAACGAAATAGAAAGGGTATACCCCAGGGATGGTTCATGCAATATATGTTTGAATTTGGCTGAATGGCTGTGAAGAAGAAGCCAAGTTTGCAAAAGTTAACGGATGACGGATGCCAAGTGATGGTAATACCTCACACTGACTTGCTGTTAGGTGAGCTAAAAATGAAAGTGACAATGACACTGTAGCTCAACTCGTGTAAGACATGTACATGTACAATATGTGACACAGCAATGACACACATCTAGGTAATGACCTGATAACAAAGGTACATGGAAAGTACTGAAAAGATCTGTTCGTAAATACTGACCATAACCTGTAACAAATGTACAGGTAAAGTATTGTAAAGGTGGCTGACAGTTACATGTAGATGCCTCTAGCGAGAGCCGTATTGAAATGTGCACTTACTGTGTACAAGTAGGACTGAATAAGTTTCTCTGATTGGTCGATGGCGGCCATCTTGAAATTTCGGACCACACCCCAAAACACTCGTTCACACCCCAAGGTGATAACAAAGGTACCCAAGAAGTTTTGTGAAGATCGGTTCATAAATACAGCCTCCAGTCCGAGTTGTATTGACATGTGTACTGTGTATAAGTTGCACTGAATAAAATCAAAGTTCATCTAATTTGCATAATTTATGCACGAGAAAAAACCCGTATTATATGTGATGTACTCCAGGTTACTAAACATTCATACAAAAATTTATTCAAATCAGAACCTTCATATAGAAGTTCTGTACAAAAACTGATTGCACCTAATTTTGGTATAAAATGGCCATCAGCAGCATCTTGAATTTCGGACCGAACCCAAAAACACTTGTTCTCATCCCAATGTGATAACAAAGGTATCCAAGAAGTTTCGTGAAGATCAGTTCATAAATACAGCCTCTAGCCTGAATCGTATTGACATGTGTTTAAGCAGTGCTGAATAAATCAAAGTTCATCTAATTTGCATAATTTCTGCACGAGAAAAAACCCTGTATTATATGTGAAGTATTCCATATTACTAAACATTCATTCAAAAATTTATTCAAATCAGAACCTTAGTGCTGAAACGGTTAGGATAACTGGTTTGCAACCGGTTATCAGCATAACTGGTTGGAAAAGCTGTCAACCGGATAACCGGTATACCTATAGTTTACGCGATAGCGTCGGGAAAATAAATAGTATTTGACCGCGAGACGTTAAGAATTCTTTTGCTGACTCAAGCATTGTCAAAGCTTCCAAACATTTAGCGATTTACAATGATGTGTACTCAATGTAACATGAAAGGGTTAAGATGCTGGATAGAGAGTTGCGGTTGTGATTTTTGACCCATCGGTTTTGGTTTCGGTTATTTTTAGAGGAAATGAGTTGGCTTGGTTCGATTTTCGGTTGTATCTAGTCCAATAATATTCGCCTCCGAGGTCGTCTTATTTATTTTGAACGATTTTTATATTTGTCTCCGGGCCACGAAGCCTGGCGACAAATATAAAAATCGTTAAAACTAAATAAGGGGCCAGGGGAGGCTAATATTATTGAACCAGGCTGCAACATGTCTACCGAGCATTTCAAACAATAACATGAACTATTATTATACTATAAAGGTCTAAAAGACTAATGAACTAACTGAAGGAATTATGCAGCCCTCGCAATTGGCCACGGCAATCAACATGCCGTGGTAAGAGTCGTGGCAGAATGCCACGACTGTTACTACGGCATTGCCGATTGACATGGCCAATTGCGAGGGCCGATTATATTATTGAGAACGTTCCCCAAGCAAAATGTGCTTATTGATGCTCGAATTCAAGGCCATATTTTCCCATATCATCACTGCAATGGCATATCACGACTTCAACACAGGTCACCTTTCATGAAAGTACAGACAGTCATTTATATGCATGCTTCACATTCTATGACAGCACTTATACCATATCCAAATTACAGATATCTTGTTTTCTTATGTCTCTTTCAAAAAGCCACACAGGGCTTGAAAATGAATGTTTGTATGCATTGGCCAAGCTGTGATCATTGATTTTTACGGAACTGAAATCTCGGTTGTTTATGCAGAAGCTCGGTTGCAATTTTCGGTTATTTGATACAACTGAAACCGAATCGGTTTTTCGGTTAACTGCAATTCTCTAATGCTGGAATGTTGAATGAACAGTTATTTCGGCCGCTTGGGATGTCATGTCATGGATAAATGTTTGTTACTTTGTATCAAACTGCCGACAGTCGAGTACACCGCAGGTTGTTTTCTGCATGGGCAGCAGTGAGCATATGTCTGTCAGTATAATACTGTCTTCTACAGAAAAAATTGACATTCTTCTTTTTGATGAGGTGTTGTTAATTGCAGATTATAGTGCTGAAAAAATCCCTCAGTGTAACGGTGATTTCAAAATAAAATGACTGTTTGGTACTTTACAAACATGTTTCAGAAAAAACATATTTTGATTTTATTGAACTGTTTAAAAGTATGAGCGTATATGTCATAAAAAAAACCTATTTTAAAATGTAGCATTTTAAAATTTGTTTTTGAATGATGAATGTCAGACAACGAGGGGCTCTTGGTCAATGGGGCATATAATAATTTCTTACCACACCATCATGACTCGTAACATATTCCCACCAGAAATTTCATTGTGAGGAATAGGTAAATGTAAACGTGGAACTGCTTGTGACTTTTGTCTTAGCAGTGAACAGAAAAAGATACTCAAAAAATTAGGAGTACATATTCACCCGATGATCATATCAAATTCAAGCCACTCAAGGTAAGGGGCTCTTTGCTAATTTACAAACTGGTTAGAAAATTCTTAACTAACATCAATGACATTTGTCCCTCACTTCAAAAATACACACCCATGGGAACAAACTGCACACACATTTTTTGGTTCAGGTGTGCAGCATGACATGCCATGCGGCTGTGATTTTCACATGTGACTAGGCAATGCAGGGTGACCACAGTTACAATGTATCATCACTATTATGTGGGACCATTTCAGTCATATAAATTGTTAACAATCGTTTGCACATTGGCGATTCCTGTTGGCACTCAAGGGTGTTCGTTTGTTTATGCTTTATGGAAGTCAGGTGGCAGTGTTTTGAACTGATTTCTCACAATTCCAGATCGATTTTGCATCATAGACAATGCAATGATCCCAGAGGTTAAAATTAAAGGATATCCAATTGAAATCCAGTTATACCCGTTTAGCCGGTTACAAAAATGGGCCAACAATTTCAGTATTTCAGAACCTTCATATAGAAGTTCTGTACAAAAAACTGATTGCACCTAATTTCGGTATAAAATGGCCGTCAGCAGCCATCTTGAATTTTGACCCGCACCCCAAAACACTTGTTCTCGCCCTAAGGTGATAACATAGGTACCCAACAAGTTTTGTGAAGATCGGTTCATAAATACAGCCCCTAGCCCGAGCCATATTGACATGTGTACTTACTGTGTATAAGTAGCACTGAATAAATCAAAGTTCATCTAATTTGCATAATTTCTGCACGAGAAAAAAACCTGTATTATATTAATGTATTCCATGTTACTAAACATTTGTACAAAAATTTATTCAAATCAGAACTTTCATACATAAGTTCTGTACAAAAAACTGATTGCACTAATTTCGGTACAAAATGGCTGCTGGTGGCCATCTTGAATTTTGGACCGCACCCAAAAACACTCGTTCTCGTCCCACGGTGTGTGTGTGTTAACAGACGGACAGACAGATGAAGGGCCATGGCATAACCTCAAATTTGACTATGTCAAAGGTGAGCTAATAAAATAAAAAAAACGCCCGCCCGAATGCAATTTTACAAATGAAAGTGTCAATGACACTGTAGCTTAACTTGATAAAACGATAATGTTCAATGCTTATAAAAGGATTATGAAATAAAACAAGAATTGTGATTATTGGAAATATGTTCATTTCTGTTCCCTGTATGCTATGTTTTCAATAAAAATAATTTGAGGTGCAGATTGTACTAAAGAATTGAAGAGTGGGTTAATGTGGCCCTCATCGTTAGTGCATGTGACCCTCAAAGTTAATGTATGTCAACCAAAGTTACGAAGTTACAGTGAAATTATTCCAAAACGAGTCATCCTATTAAGTTATAATGAAATCCCTTCATAAATATGGCCTGTAGACTGTGCTAAAGGTTTTAGGGTTTGGGGCTCAGGCAGCCATCATGGCTGACCGATCACGACCAAAAGGTGATGTCCTCATCTAGACATTATACTGAGTCATCCTACCAAGTTACAATGAAATCCCCTCATAAAAGCGACCTGTAGTCTGTGCTAAAGGTTTTCATGTTTTGGGCTCAGGCAGCCATCATGGCTGAATGATCGTGACCAAAAGGGGACGTTCTCATCTAGACATTATCTGGAGTCATCCTACAAAGTTATGATGAAATCCCTTCATAAATTTGACTTGTAGACTGTATTAAAGGTTTTTGGGCTTCTGGCCCCTGTAGCTGTCACAGTTGACCAATCTCGACCAAAAGGGTATGTTCTCTAGACATTACATGGAGTCATCCTACCAAGTTAGAAAGAAATCCCTCCATAAATACGATCTGTAGACTGTGCTAAAGATTTTTAGATTTTGGGCTCCGGCAGTCATCACGGTTGACAGATCATGACCAAATGGGGAAGTTCTCATCTAGACATCATACATATTCAGTCTACCAAGTTACAATGAAATCCCTCCATATTAAATATGATCTGTAGACTGTGCTAAAAGTTTATGGGTTTCAGGCTAGGGCCGCCGTCACGATTGACAGATCATGACCAAAAGGGATGTTCTCATCTAGATATTATACAGAGTCATCCTACCCACTTACCATGAAATCCCTTCATAAATATGACCTGTAGACTGTGCTAAAGGTTTTCGGGTTTTGGGCTCAGGTAGCCAGCATGGTTGACCGATCGTGACCAAAATGGGATGTTCTCATCTAAACATGACCTCAAATCTGCATGTGAAATTTTGTGATGATAGGACAAGAACTATGGGGTGTAGCCTGTGCTAAAGGAAAATGTGAACAGACTCACAGACTAACAGACTTCCACACGCGTAATGGCAATAGCTTATCTTGACTTTGTCAAGTTAAGCTAAAAGTGGCCTGAGAAACAGAAGATCT
Organism: Pictodentalium vernedei; assembly: GCA_031216915.1. Taxonomy (NCBI): domain Eukaryota; kingdom Metazoa; phylum Mollusca; class Scaphopoda; order Dentaliida; family Dentaliidae; genus Pictodentalium; species Pictodentalium vernedei. The sequence goes on from CM062293.1 coordinate 503,676,477, forward strand.
ACTTTGTGAGGCCTTAATGCTATTTTTCAGGTATTTCCACACTTCAAATTTACTAACTAGTCGCTGACGTCACTGCATTGCAAGAAGGAAACAACGAGTTGCCGTTCGTGATTTTATTTGAATGAAGTGATAAAGTTTACAAAAGGAAAGGCAAATTTAGACAAAATAGATGTTAAGGTTGTTAGGATATGATTTACGAACATGGCCTGTATTACTAGCTGGGTAATACATATACATGTACCAATTTTGGTTAAGAGCAAATAATCCAAACTGGAGTTATTGGTAGGAAACAAAAAATGTTAAAGGATGGACAGACAGACGGACAGACAGACTGATTACATAATACAACCATTTTTCAAATGGGCGGATAAACATTTAAGCTCCCACCCAAATATGAAACTAGGAACAAACTTGAATCTGAACCCAAAAGAATATTGCATACCAAATATCAAAAGATTCGGACTAGTGGATAAGAAGACAAAGGTTTTTGAAGAATCCTGTCATGTCCAGTCCACTTAAGATGGCTTCTACAAATGTGCAGAGCCAATCCTCAGTTCCCACCAATAACCATTCTTTTGTGGTGCATGCTGAGTGTAATAGCTCTAATGTGGGGAGGTGAGAATTAATAACTCACGGGAGGGCATTTCCAGTCTGGGTCAGTGGTAGGTACAGTTAAAACTAGAAGTCCTGTCATGAAATGCGCACAAATAGCACGTCGATCTGCGTGTTAATGTGCGTGTTATAAACATAGGCTATCAAATTCTGTATTTATGGCATGTGCACAAGCAATGTTTCAGCCAATGGACCTCCGGGTAGCCCGGAGGTCCATTGGCCGAAACATTGCCTGAGTTTACTATGAGTAACCAGGAGAACCTGCAATGCTTTGATGCCATTTGATATGACAATTGCACACAATTCCTACGCGCAATTAAGCCTAGATAAGCGTGCATTTCGTGACAGGACTTCTAGTTTTAACTGGTAGAGTGCTAAATTTTATTTGGCCAACAAAATTTGTTCACATGTCTTTGCCTTGTTACAATTTATAGGAGAGTGCCTGTGTAACAAGGCAAATCTTAACAGACTAAATAATATCACTTCAAAGACAATATGAAGCACAGCCACTGAATTTGAAGCCTTTAAGTTGCAGTACCTGCACTTCAGAATAAAGCCCAGATATGGGCTTCCAGCACTTTACCAGTTAACTGTAGGTATGATAAATACAGAAATTACTTGAAATTTCAATTACTTATCCACCATTACCACTGTCCCAGACATGCTGAATATATAATAGGATGGAGGGCTAAAACAAGGAAACAAGAGGCCTGCATCGCAAAGCGCTGCTAATGTCCCCGACCACAAAACATTTTCTAAGTAGTGATGAACTGATTATCAAAACATGCTATGAACCAATTACCGATTATTTCTCTGCCGATTATGCCGATGCCAATTCCGATGGTTGAAATAGGACCCAGAAGAAAATCTGTTAGTGCCTGTTATACTGCAGAATTTGGTTGATAAATCACAAATTATGAAAGCTTAATACCACATAAGTTCTCAGAGTATGCATGTTTAGTGCTGGGCAATATTATCCAAAATAATATTTGCATTTTTGGGAGTTGGGGTGGGGGGTTAGATTGTTATAAATGATGCAATCACACGACATTGTTCTCTTGTGTGTTATTTTGGTAAATAGTGTTGTTAATATGGTTTTGTGTAATAATACACTTCGCTGTATTAATCAGGAAAATACTTTGTGTCTTACAGTAATTGAATAATAACGTTGATGTTAATGCGAGTTGTGAAGTTGTATGGCACATTGTTTACATACACCCATGCAATGTCAGAATATATTATTTAATGTTCAGTTGGAGAGAAACATCAATGGAGGTAGTTGACTTAGAAAATGAGCTTGACAAACTGAGAGCATGCTTGTGACAGTTATGCGACTTACATGTTGCATAACAATAATCTACCATCGAAAAAAAGGTGTTTTTTTTAGTTTTTCTCCAATTTTAATTTCTTATTGTATTGTGATGCTTGCATCATGAAGTACTACAGACTAGCAGCTGCACACATTTTATTTGATTTATACATGTATCCTCCAATCCAATGACTGAAGACTGGTGACTTTGTTCAGCTGGGAATAGAGGCAATCTCGTTCCGATTGCAGATGGTAAATTCCAGAATATCTCGGCTCTGCAAATCCCTAAATATTCTGATATGCACTACACATGTTTTTAATAGGGAAACTTTATTGAAATGGCCAGATATCAAAAAGATTTTAATAGTCAGTGTTACAAATATAATAACCGGAAACTGCCAGTCGTCATAATCAGCCGATCCCCCATAAATGGCCGGTTCTGATTGCCGATTCTGATTATCGGTTCATCACTATTTCTAAGTCAAAAGAGTGAGAAAAAGCCATAACTCTGGAAAAAAATTTGTGGAGCAAACTCATGCTACACAGGTATCATTCCCCTATGGTGTTCTATCACAACACTAAATATCATTCCAATCGGAGTAGCAGTGGCTGAAATACAAGGGAAAATGTTGGTATGGACAGACAAACAATGGACTAGACACCCCTTCGACTTTTCAAGTCGGGGGCATAAAAAAAAATAAGCAGGATATTGCTTACTCCAAACAGTATGAATCTTTAAACCGTTTAAGGATAAAATAGGATTCATTTAGATCCAAGAGTGATACATAATTATCATTGATAGATGCAATATCTATGACAGAAAGAGAGAAAGATTTGTTACCTCTTCTAAGACCATAGCATATCCCAAATGCTATAATATAAATACATCCAGAGGCAACATGAAACAATTTATGTCAAAATTACGAATAATGAGTTACAGTATGGAATGATATGAGCTCATGGCTTATAAGTTATAAAACTGTATACAAATATACAATACACCATGCATTGGCATTAATTGTGGCTCACAATAGCCAAGAGGGAGGCTCACAGGCATTTCACTATAAAGCTAAACTGTATGTGAGAGCACCCCTCCCGCCCCACTTGTTTTGGAAGAAATACTTTGCAAAACCAACAATTAGGCCACAATAAATGTCCAGCGTTGCAATACAGAAGCTTGAAATTTAAATTATATAACATTCGGAGTAGCAGACAGGGAACCTAGACAACTTAGATCACCTGCCATAGATTCTAGATTTCTCAGGTAGAAAGAAGTGAATGTACAAATGTAGAAGGTAGCATCTAGTAAACAGCCTTCATAATATCTGATAGAGCAATAGAATTAGCATATGCCCAGGTGGATGATACAGCTCTAATCTCTGGAGCAAAGATTCTATTCACTCTACTATCCCTATCGAATAAGTTACTATAAGTGATATAGTAGATTGAATTCATCTACAGTTAAAACTAGAAGTCCTGTCACGAAAAGTGTGCTTATCTAGCATAGGAATTGCATGCAATTGCCATATCGAATGACATCCAAGGCACGGCAGGTTCTTTGGTTCCTCATAGCAAACACAGGCAATGTTTCTGCCAAAGGACCTCCGGGTTACCCGGAGGTCCATTGGCTGAAACATTGTTTGTGCGCAGGCCGCATGCACACAATTTGATAGCCTTACTATGGTCATAACGCGTATATTAACGCGCATATCAACGTGCTATATGTGCGCATTTCAGGACAGGACTTTTAGTTGTAACTGTACAAATGGAATGAACTGAAAGTGAAATGTCTTTTCTGCCTGGGATGAGTGAAAAAAAGAATATATTTCTTTCCTTATGAAACTAGACTGTTTTGAATAAATTCTTAGAGCCCTCACTGGACATAGTAAGGGTCTAGAATTATTGACAAGTGGCAAAGCATGAATAGTATGGGGCTGCACGATATTCCAAATAGAATACCGGTATCGGTATTCAAAAAAATATCGCGATATACCGGTATATCGAAAACTGTTTAGATATCTGAACATAAGTACCACAATCGAGACTTGTTGCTTCACAGTCAGAACGAATCAGCATGACTTGATGGTGCGGTTTGAAAAACCTTTACCCAATGCAGACGATTTCAAAATTTATTATTTTAAATATTAGTTTATCAATTTTTTCCAAAACTTTCTACAAAACAATATCATGTGACCCCTCATTGGAACGAGCTCAACGAGCTTGTTCCAATGAGGTGTCACATGATATAGTTTTGGTGAAATTTTTTAAAATTATTTTTTCAACTGCTGAATTTGTATATTACGTGGGCACATGCGGATGATTCCTTGGGTAAATTGATAATTTTATTCATTCTGAGCTAAAGTCAAAACCTCAAGACATCTTCAAAATTAAATTGTGTGTAAATAAATAATGACGATAAACCGATATTTTTGTCATCACACCAGTATTCAATCGATATTGATTTGAATACCGGTATATATCGGTTTATCGATATACCGTGCAGCCCTAAATCCATCTACAAATGAAAAGAACTGAAAGAAAAATGCCCTTTCTGCATGGGATGAGTGAAAACAAAGAGTCTATTTCTTCTTTTCCTGATGAAACTAGACTGCTTCACATAAATTCTTAGAGCTCTCTCTGGACATAGTAAGGGTCTATAATTATTAACAGGCAGTAAAGCATGAATAATTATAGAAGTAGGTAGTTTATCTGATGCCAGATTCTTTCTTAAAAAGCCTACATGAGTAGCAAGGGTAAAAAAATTATCCATACTATGATAATGTGAATCTTCAATAGACAAAGAATGAAGTTCACTAACTCTTCTAGTTGAAGAAAAAGCAAGCAAGAATACCATTTTAACCCTTTACCTAACATTGCGGCCAGAAAATTAACCAGAATAAGCCTACCACAGCCAAAAATATCTCAATAAAACCATACAAATATGGATATCATTAGAACCAGCTCCTTGAGCTGGTTCTAATGATATCCATATTTGTATGGCTTCAGTGAAAAGTTGTAAAATTTGTTTTAAAAAAAATGTGAAATTTAATTTATTTTAAAAAAGTTAAAAAATTTATAGTAATTTATATATTTTTTATACTTACCAATGACCCAGACTTAGCTGGTGCTAACTCTAACAAAACCAGGGCCAAACACAAATTTTGCCCCCCAATCCCCAAAATTTGCATCCAAAACAAAAAGAAATCATGTCCTAAAGGACCTCCATACTACGCCTCTACTGCGCATGCGCAGTGACGCAGACGTCCCGAAATTGGCGCCAATTATCATTCTTACTGGCAGTGCCTGGTCAGCGCTATGTACTCAGCGGGGAGGCAAGAGTTCTCAACTCCAGGGAGGGCCATCCCTGTCTGGGTCATTGGTAAGTATAAAAAATATATAAATTACTATAAATTTTTTAACATTTTTATACTGTACCAATGACCCAGACTTAGCTGAATAGTAAACAGGCTGGAGGGCCTAGGACTTAGAGGAAAATCCAATAAGCTCAACTATATAGTAAAGAGGTAACCCCTTAAGGAGAAAAGGAGTATTAGGCTTTACATGTATCTTTCTTATTTAATATTAAATTAGAAAGATACACTACCCTTAATAATTGAGCACAATAACATTCATGTTCTCTATTAACATCCAGTATAACCCTTATACTAATTATTTTTAAAGCAAGCCAATAAATAAAGTAGTCCAGAGAATTGAGACTCTTTATAGTCATTTAAAAGTGTCCGAGTATTGTATATTAAAGCCCGTTTGACACTTGACATAAACAAATGCTTCACACCGAGCTACACTTTAAAAATAAGACATGAATGAATTTTAACATTAATATTACACGTTAAAACCATCCCGGAAGCGACTCAGAAATACTGACTTGGAGGAGGCATTCCCTTGCTTTTCACTATAAAGCAGGTGACCTAAGGGAACACCCCCCCCCCCCCCCCTTCCCCTTGCCCTGGGTCAAATAGCCCAGAGCAAAGAGGGCAGCCGGACGGAGTCACTGCCGGAACAGAAAGCCTGCATAACTATAGTTGCAACTGTTTAGTGGACGACATTCTGAGCAACAGATAACGGACCTAAACAATGCAGGTCTCCAGAAATGGACTCAATATTTCTGAGATAAAAATTCGTAAATGTGGATGGCTGAGACCAATAAGCAGCCTTCATTAAATCTGTAATAGCAACACTATTAGCATAAGCCCAGGAAGTAGAAAGAGCTCTTACTTCATGAGCAGAAATCTTAAGCACAGACTGCTGAGAAGAAGATAAATCTTCATAAGCAGTACGGATAGTTAATTGAATCCATCTAGCAATAGAATGAACTGAAATGTCCTTTCTATTAGGCATCAAAGACAGAAAGAAACGTTTCCGTCCCTTTCTGATAAACTGAGATCTCTGTTTATAGATACGTAATGCTCTAACAGGACAGAGTAAAGGCCTACGCCCGTCTGAAGACGGAAGAGCCTTAATAACAATAGGTTCCGGATATTTATTAGGAGCCTGATTCTTAGCTAAAAAACCCACATTAGTAGTGAAGGTGATAGTGTTCCCAACACTACGATAATGAGAATCATCCACCGATAGTGCATGAAGCTCACTGACTCTTCTAGCAGAAGAGAAAGCTAAGAGAAAAGCTGTCTTATAAGATAAGAATTTGAAATCTACTGTCCCAAGAGGTTCAAATGGCTTTTCCTTCAATTTAAGAAGAACCCAAGCTAAATTTCACTTAGGAATTAATCTAAGAGTTCTGGGTCTATTTATCGAAAAGTTTCTAACCAACTTAGATAAAGAGACAATAGATCCAATTTGTAAACTATCATGATGTGCATAGGTATCAGATAACATAGATCTATAACCCTTTATAGTAACAGGCTGCAGTTTGATTTCGTCAAACAAGTATACTAGAAAGTTTGCAATGTCTGGTATAGAGGGATCAAATATATCTACAGAATGATCCCTACACCAACGACGAAAAACCTTCCACTTAGCCGCATAGTTTAGCGAAGAGGAGGTCCTCCTACAGTTAGAAATCGCGTCCACTGCTCATCCTGTAAAGTGCTTGCCATGCAAGAAGGACCGCACAACGGAAAAACGTGAAGGTTGAGACCTTGCGGGTTGTGATGGAGTTGGCGCGATTTCCCCTGCGAAAGAAGATCCTCCCGTGGAGGAAGCTTCCGCGGTAGGTCCCACAACAGACACCTGAGTAGATTTATCAACGGTCTCTGTGGCGACAGAGATGCTACCAACAGAATCTTGCATTGTTGTATCTTTAGCAATACTTGTTGAATTAACGGCGCTGGAGGATACGCATATCCTATCATTCCGTCCCAAGGGATCGACAGAGCGTCTACTGCAAATGCTCTTGGATCCGGACACGGAGACACATACGTCTGCAACTGATTGTTGAGATGTGTCGCAAATAAGTCTATCATTGGCCGTTCCCATTGGTAGCAAATCTGATTGAATACTTGTTTGTTGAGAGTCCACTCCGACGGCAACAAGCGATCCTTTCGTGAAAGGGAGTCTGCTAGCACATTCAGACGACCCGGTATGTGACGGACCGAAAGAAGAACGTGATGTTCTAGCGCAAACAGAAGGATTCTTTCCGTTAGATTGAACCACGGAACTGAATGAGTGCCTCCCTGATTCCGTATATACGCCACTACTGTCGTATTGTCGGATAGGATTTGGACATGAGCATCGTGAATAATGTCCATCCAGTGACGTAATGCAAGCCAAATTGACATCATTTCCTTGATGTTTATGTGCTTGCACAGGAATTGCGGATCCCAAAGACCCTGGCATCTCGAATCCGTTGGGATTAATGATGCACCCCAACCTGTTTGACTGGCATCCGTCATAATGGTAAAACTCGGATCCGGCAACTGCAGCGGAACTCCCTGAGTTAACCACTGAATGTTTGCCCAAGTCTGAATCTCTTGTTTCACTTGATCTGACAAGAGAACGTCTACATCGAGCGAATGAATTTTCACACTCCAATTCTGAGTCAAGAAAATTTGAAGAGGACGTGTGCGTAACCGCCCCATCGGAATGAGATCCGCGGCGGCTCCGTACAGACCTATCAGTCTCATAAATTCTCTCGTCGTGACTTTGTCTGCGTGCAGACAATAGCGAGCGTAACAACTGACTAATTTCGCTCTGGTTAACGGCAGACGAACGAGATTGTTGTGCGTCTCGAAGCTCATTCCCAGATGAGTGAATGACTTGGACGGCACCAGATCCGACTTCTCCTCGTTTACTATAAAACCGAGACGTCGGAGCAATAGAAGAAGATTCTGAACATCGTTCTGAAGCGTTAACTCGTTGCCGTACCTCTGAAGAATGTCGTCCAGGTAGGCCGACGTTACCGCAGACGAATGAGCTCGGAAGTAGATCATTACCGAGTTCATTACCCAAGTGAAAGCCCAGGGTGCTAGATTCAATCCGAAGCACATCGCCCGGAATTGATACACCACTCCTAGGACTGCGAAGCGTAGATACTTTCGGAATGTCGGATGTACCATGACGTGAAAGTACGCATCTTAGAGATCTATGCTCGTTGCATAATCGTTCACCCGAATACTCGCTCTGACCGATTGAGTCGTCTCCATATAAAACTTCGGAGCGACGATCAGCTTGTTTATCCAGCTCAAATCTATGACTGGACGGAACGAGCCGTCTGGTTTCGGAACCAGAAACAGATGGCTGTAGAATCCCAGAGATTCCTGGTTTTCTACGACCTCTACCGCGTTCTTCATTAAAAGAGACTGCACCTCTGATAACAGAGCGTCTCTTTTCTGCGGATTTGACGGAAGATGAGTCCACTTTGGACTTCGAGTTAATGGAGGCTTTCGTTTGAAGGATATCTTTAGACCTTCCGAAGTCACTCCTCTCACCGAAGGGTCGTCCGTAATCGACGCCCATACTTGTGAAAAGCTCGACAACCTTCCACCAACCGGAACGCGATAGAGGTTTAAGCCATCACCTCCTGGACCTGCGAGGCCTGCGGTAGGAAAAACCACGTCTTCCACGGCCCGCACCTCGCCCCGTCGACCTCGGGGCGTCCGACCGATTGTCCCGGCCTGAAGGACGTCCCGAACGAGAGTCGCTATCCTGACGGTCTCTCGAATAAGACCAAGAGGACGCACCGGAACCTCTATAGGAACCTCTCTTGGGCGCATTAGACCCAGAAGTGCCTGTCTTATTCGTGTCTGCTGTATCCGACTTCTTAGGAGCAGATTTGAACAACAGAGAATCCTTAGCTTTCTTTGTAATTTTATCATAAATAGCGGAAAGCTTGCCGTCAAAGAGAAGTTCTCCTGAGACCGAAGCGACTCTAAGAGAGTTCTTCACCTTAGAATCCACTAGTGTGGATGTAGCTAGGGCTGCGTCACGTCTAACCAACTCCAGATTTGCCACTGAAAGGGCGGAGTTACACGTGGAATAAGCTACTGCCCTTGAAAGAAGTCTTAAAGAGGATTGTATATCCTGAAACTCTTTCCCCTGAAGGCGCAGTGATAACGCCTTAGTAAGGTGATCTGCGTAAGATAAGGCATCTAAATTGGCTCTGTTAGACGCAATAGCTGTTTCCAACACCACGGTTGGAATAGAAGCTGACGACGGTAATGATAGCTCTAAGTCTTCCGCCTCGTCGTCCATACGCAGAGGAACTCTCGGTATACCCTGTCCTGCCGTATCAAATTTATTCCTTGCATTAATGAAAGGCAGGTTGAGAGTATTAGTGGACAAGAAACCTGCTTTCCCCGTCCTGGAAGCAAGTTTAAATATAGCGTCGTTCAATAATTCAAATGTTCTTGCAACATTATTGGACTGCGACGGAAACTTGGGAGCGATGTCCCTGAACCGCTCAAAAAATTCAGAGTCCAATGACGCTATAATTCTCTTGTCCGGAACCGCAGCAGTCTGGCCCGACGGAACAACTTGAGGGAGAAAGTGCCGAATGAAGTCTACGGCAGCTTTATGTTGTTCCGAAAGGGATAGCTCCAAGTCATCCATATCCCTTTCACTATCCGGTCGGACCTCATGATGTTCCCAGTCGTCCGCCCCCGATGCTTCGGCGGAGCGTACCGACCCAGCGCCGTCGGATAATTCTCGATCCGACACCGTTTCTGTCGGCTGCTGGGATGCTGCGATAAGCTGTGCTATCTGCACAAGAATGTCCGGCGTCGAGACCTGCGGAGGCGCAGTCTTTCGCTGCTTCGCCGAGGGCAGCTCCGCATCAGATGGCTCCCGCATACTTTTCCTATGCGAACGTCCGGAGTCCATCGGTCTCGAATCCCTGGCTGCCGGATGGTGTGACCTGGTCGCCGAAGAATCCTTGATCGGCAAAGCTGGTAATATATCGGCGGTCACGCAGCCAAGGTGCGGTCGTGTGCGCTGACGAGAAGAGGAAGCCTTAACAGTCTCTGCGGACTGCTTATACAACGGAGCGTCCCGAGCGACAGACATATGCTCCGCTAAAGACACATTTTGTACCACAACATCTGGTCCCAGATGTTGTTGTACGAGAGAGGGGCCTCTCTCGCTCGCGGCCCTGCTGGACCTGGACGAGCTAGGAACCGGACTCAAAGGCTTCCTCCGTTCTCGCTTACTATCCACCGTCACTGGGTGTGCATCTATTATATTTATAGTGCTCGCATCACCCAAAGCTTCCTCTTGGACCGCATCGGACGAACCCGGCTGCCGAACCATTCGGTGAATGGACACTACACCGGGCGAGCTAGCGGACGACATTTGTCTAATCTCCATGAGCACTTTTGCCGCTAGCTCTGAATTCATTTGTGACGACGGACGCACACTTGTAGAAGATAACATGGAAACATCACCCTGTTCTGGTTCCTCTGAAATAGAAACTGAGAGAGTAGAGTGACCTTGCGGAGAAAGAGCCGGCATCGCCCTTTCTCCAGAAACATATCGTGACACACGTTTCCAATGTTTCTCATCCCAATATTCACATATAGGACAGGGATTAATGCGAGAACACTGACTACAATTAATACAATGATCATGAAAGTCAGAGGAAGATTTCTTCCTATTACAATTTGAACAACGTCCCTTCATTGTGAAAGAACAACAATAAGTCCTAGTTACTCGCAAAAACCCCTGACACAAAGATACATAATAACATGATCCATTAATAAATGAAAAAACAATTGCAAATCAAAATAATTTTGAAAAAATATTTTTTCAGCGAAGCCCAAGTTGCTGAAAAGTAACGTTGAGCCCCGATGGATCCGATGGCAAAGTGTGGTCAAAAATTTTAAATTTATATTAAATAATTAATGAGACACTTACGGATAATATAAATGTATCTTATAGTGAGATAAACTACAGCAAAGGCAAACAGCCCCCCTCAAAAAAGGCTGTTGCCAATGTAAACAAACAGTGTAAAAACACCAGAAAACATGACTCCAGGCACTGAAAAAACTGGCCCGGAATCAGTCATCAAATTACACTCTATCTGATGCAAAACAGAGACTCCCAGGGGAGAATCTGCAGAACATCAGATGGAAGATGCAGAACACAAACGTTATACACCCATGGGTGAAAACGTAACTATGGGGAAAATAACAGAAAACATTCTGTAACCAAGCAACTCTCCCAAGAAATTTTAGAAATGAAATTTCTCAAAAATATGCCAAAAGCATGGGAGAATTGCAAGGGGGGACTTTAGAAGGCTAGGGGAGAGGAAACACTGAATAAGCAGTGCAACATTTAGCAAGAATGACAAGAGGCCCATGCCTCGAAAATAGGCAACTTAACATAATTTCCTCAAAAAATTTTAAGTACAGCCCTGATTATTTTTTGTCACTTCTTTTTCCTCTCCTCCTTCTATCCTCCTTAGAATCACATTTTCTCCAAAAATTATGTGTCTGGCATCCTTTAAACTGAGATTTACAAGCACAAAGATCAGTGAGATGTTGACTGATGAAGGGCCAAACAGAGAATGATAATTGGCGCCAATTTCGGGACGTCTGCGTCACTGCGCATGCGCAGTAGAGGCGTAGTATGAAGGTCCTTTAGGACATGATTTCTTTTTGTTTTGGATGCAAATTTTGGGGATTGGGGGGGCAAAATTTGTGTTTGGCCCTGGTTTTGTTAGAGTTAGCACCAGCTAAGTCTGGGTCATTGGTACAGTATAAAAATATACTGTGTTAGGTAAAGGGTTAAGTGTCAAAAACTTAACTCCACAAAATCTAATGGTTCAAATGGAGCTTCTTGGAGTTTTAGCAAGACCCAGGCAAAATTCCACTTTGGAATTAGCCTTAAAAGTTTTTGGCCTTTCAATGGAAAAATTCTTTTGTAACTTTGACAAGGATTGACCTGAACCTATATTAATATGGCCATCCTGAGCATAAGTATCCAACAACATAGAACGGTATCCTTTAATTGTAACAGGTTGAAGTTTCTTAACATCAACATAGAATGGTACATGTATCCCTTAATTGTAACAGTTTGAAGTTTCTTAACATCAAATAGAAACAAGAAAATCTGCAATGTTATGAATTGTAGGATGCGGATAATTTACACCTTTGAATTGGCACCAAGCAAAGAATTTATTTATTCATTGGGGTTTAACAACACTTTCGACAGTCAGGGTCACCTCGTGTCAGACAATTTTACGGATGAAGGAAGCTGGAGCACCCGGATAAAACCACCGATCAACAGTGAACAACTGTCAGACTCCTCAACACTCTAACTCCACATAAGTAGGGTTAGCATTGGTTGAAGACTAATGCACCATTAGCATGCAGTACGCCTTAGTACAGGCGTCACGGTGCCCCACATGGGGAATCAGGATGAAGTGAATTTCCCAAGGACACAACACACTTACCCCTGGTGGAGATTGAATCGTGGACCTTTTGGTTTGAAGTTTCAAAATAACCATACCTTTAGGTGTATATCTATTATTGTTTAGTACAACATCCATTCTATCAATTCCTGGACAATTCATATCTTCACAATCTTCCACTTTTCTTTTCTTGGTAACCATGTTTTTGTCAGCCGGTGTTATTGTGGAGAAGACTCCAAAGTCCATGCTAGACATCATGAGTCCAAATATCTACAGTAAATAAATCTAAAAATAAGCTCCACTTTCTGTTAAGTACCATGTGATGGATTTCTTTGTCTGAAAATGTAAAGAAAAAAAAAATGTAATTAACTTTGTCAGAATTTGCTCTCCAAAACAGGGTCCTGTGAATCGGAAATTTGACTTCAATTTGATTCTTGAATCGAATTGGTTGAAATCAAATCTGGTAACAAATACGTGAATCGATTGTTGGTGAATAATAACATGCGTGACTTCCTATTTTCACCATATTATGCAGTGGATGCAATGACATGTTGAACAAGTTTCAGAAATGGACGTGACAGCAGAGTTGAGGTTTCTTGAAAGAATACTTCATTCTCTCTCTTGTTCTGGGTATTTTCGGAAAAATTGTGTTGTATCTCCAGTGCAACAATGCACCATATGCAATGCTTTAGCACTGCATATGGCACTTTGTTCCACTGGAGGGTAGGGCTGTCACGATTTTTGAATTTAGGAATCGATTAATCATCGCAAATAATCGATAATAATTGATTAATCGTACCTAGACATTGATTTTTGAGATTGCTGTTTTCTTTCATCTGAGCGATCAATGGCAGACTAGACTGCTGGTACAGTTAAAACTATTAGTACTGTCACGAACTGTGCGCTTTTCTAGCCTTAACTGCGTGCAGGAATTGGGCGCAATTGCCATATCGAATGGCATCCAAAGCACGGCAGGTTCTCCTGGTTACTCATAGCAAACACAGGCAATGTTTCTGCCAATGGACCTCCGGGTTACCCGGAGGTCCATTGGCCGAAACATTGCTTGTGCCCAGGCCATAAGTTACTTTATGTACAGAATTTGATAGCCTTACAATGATCATAGAGCGGAGATTAATGCACAGATCAACGTGCTATTTGTGCGCATTTCAGGACAGGACTTCTAGTTTTAACTGTACATGTATATCAAAATGTTCGCTTTGTGGACTGCTAATGAGAGTCCACAGAAAGAACATTTTCATATAACGGAAGTGTATGCAATCAGATCCATTTTGCCTTTTGGTCATTTTCACGAAATTTCACGTACCAAAAAGTGTTGGGCTGCATCAAGTTTAGGGGCCCCTAGGGGGAACCAGATAGGAGGCCCATCAGAAATGTTCCTGGTGGACCATATGATCAGTCTGCCTCTACTCTTCCCACTCCTCAAGAAGCCAGGAAATGGCATTTCTATGACCTAAAAATTCCTCACACTGGGCCGAACCATGATTGGCCTGGTGTGTCTGATATGTGGTCGGCCTGGTGCGTCTGACATCTACAAATTAGATAATCTAAAGACCTGTGTTTCAGTATATAGGGTGTCCTGTGGACGTAGTTAGGATTAGGATTTTCATTGAAGTCAAAAATAATAATAATTCTTTGGCTTTCTGCTGATTTGCTGTGGTCCTCTAATGCTGAAGTCTTCTACATTAATCCTGTCACCTGCCTAGTCACTCCTCCCCCATTGTCCCCCTTAATCTCACACCATTCTCACATGAACTGTTTTATTAAAATAGTATGTTACTGTAGACATTGTGTTATCCATATTTCTTTCCACTTTTTCAACCTAACCCAGTTCTGGTGCTTTCCTCTGCCTGATGTGAAGATGTACCCCATACATCATCACAGGTACTCCAATGGCCATAGATACCCCATAGAACATTTCACATTAAATTATTGGACCCTCTATGGCTAAAATGGGCTGATTGTGACTTTATAAATTATTTAACCAGGCATCACTTGTTCATGGAATGGTGTTGGAGGAAACAAACAGGAAAATGAAATGGAGTGTATACATAGTAACGAAAACTGGCTAATGTTTGTTTGTTTGTTTGTTGGTGGTTAACGTCACATATTTATGCACCATGGCTAATCGTGACACAACATGGAGATGAAGTCAAGTTTAGTCAATCGTTGATCAACATGTTGCCCATTTTAGAGGACTTTCACCCCAAGCATTGGTGACTGGGTCCTATTTTACTAGTAAAGCGGAACTGGTTTACCACAGTAAACAAGTGCTGCTTACTTCCCGGGGTTCCCACGGGGATGGCTAATGTTTTTAACCCCATAGATACTAGTAGTTATCAGGGAACAGGTGCCTATAGAACTTTAAACTAGAACTACCAATGAAGGTGAGTAATACCTACACTAGCTTACTAGAATGCACATCTGAATTTTGGGGCTGAAAAACCAATAATAAATCCAAGTTCATGGGAGATAACTTGATTAAAATTGTCACAGTTAAAAATTTTTGGAATATGCGTATGTCCACTCAGGCCTTGACAATTCCATATTTTGATTAACCCATTAACAGGTTACCCATTTAGTTGTTCATTAACCTATTCTGATGCTTAAGTAAATTTGTTTCATTAACCTGTTGGTTAGCCAAAAATCCAAACACGATATGCCACAGGCATAACCCGAAAGCCGTAGGCCTATTCTGGTGGGAGAGTTTGGAAGGGAAATGTAGAGTTTTGCCCCTTCTATTGGCAACATGTGATGACTTCTGACGATAAATATATCAACGAAACAAATATGCAACACTAGAAATACAGAGTTGTTCCTCTTCTATTGGCTGCATTGAATATAGCAGTGAATAGGTCCAGAATTGATTTGGCTGTGGACCCATCATACATCAGGCTGCAGTACATTTCAATTTCCATAAACTGTAATAACATGTTTCTAATCATGCTTACAGTAGCACAAACATAGCCTGAAAGTCCGTAATATAATGTTTTGGTTTGGTACGTCCTTTCAAGTGCGTACCAAACCAAAAATTGATATTATGGACTTTCAGGCCAAGTTTGGACTAGGCTTACAGCTGAATAATAAGCACAAATTTAACATTTGTATGTGTACTACTTTCTGTTCAAGCATCTAATATGCTGATTGTAAAAGAATGGTTAACTGATGGATCCTTTTGGTTAACCGATAGTCCGTTCGCCTCAGTTTTTGTTTGCGTAACCTCTAGGGGAGCGGAACGATCGTTCACCTGAATTGTCGAGGCCTGTCCACTTTTTAATCATAATGTTTGAGAAGCAGTGTTCTACTGATGGTAGGAACCGGCCGAATGTGGCAATCAGATGACAACAGCAATGGATCCTGGAACATCAGTTCAACCGACTGTAGCCAAGCATTTTGTGATGATTCATTAACCGCATTTTATTATCTTCTGCAATTCTTCAATTGTTAATGTAAAATGATGTCAATCATACTATTCAATAAAGTCGAGTAACAATCACAATGTGCATTCTTAATCTCTCTATAGACGCCCCCTTACGGGATTTACAAGTTAAACGACATGTAATGCTTAAAATAGAGCATACTTGCGGCAATGGCCAGTTCATACCGGAAATGTGAAGGATGAACTCCATTGACTCAGAATGCAGTAAAACTACCAGTCACGCAAACTTGGGTGGTACACGTGACTCTGTGCATTACAAGCCAAAACAATGACTGGGCTACATTTTGAGTGCATAAGAGGGATGGTGGGGAATGCTGAAAATGTAAAAAAAAAAAGTCTGAAATTAATACTTTCAGTCACAAAGACGCAAATGTTTTGACATACATTGGAATGTGAAACTTAAACTTTCGTTGCTCTTTATTGAGTTCTGAACCAATTTGGTCAATTTCCATTTGAATCATTCACAATGCTCAAAGTCCCGATTCAATGTAGTTCTTTCGCACCTTGGCTTGTCTAGTACAGTAGAACCTGTCTTGAGAGACCACCCCATTTGCCGAGCAAAAGTGGTCTCTCAAGACAGGTGGTCTCTCATTACAGGTTTGATGTTTTTGCCAGTCAGTGAATGCCCAACCAGAGAATATTTGTTGCAGAAATGGAGAATTGTAGATAAAAGTACATAAACTGAAAAACTTCAATGTTGGGCCGATGTCCTGGTTACATTTTTGAACTATTGAGTTCTGTGCACACTGCATTGATCTTAACTGGCTGAGATACAATGAGGGTACCAGAACAAAAGCCATCTTTTTCCTCTTCAGTCATACACATATATTGCTTATATAAATATGTTTTATTACAAATTATTGGAGAGTGCCAACAGGCACTCTCCAATAATTTTCAATAAAACATATTTTGAATAACAAATTCAGACCACCAAAAAAATCTAATCCTCAACCTGTTTAATGATCTTAATACTCTGAAATTGCCAAAAATTGATTTTCCGGTCTCTCAAAACAGGTGAAAAACTGAGTTTTTGCCACAGTTTTGTGGTCTCTCAAGACAAGTGGTCTCTCAAGGCAGGTGGTCTCTCATGGCAGGTCCATTATAGAGTGAAACTAATCGATACATGGCCATAGTGGTCTCTCAAGACAGGTGGTCTCTTACGACAGTGGTCTCTCAAGACAGGTTTTACTGTAGTCCGTGGTATGACAATCATAATCGGAATCATGCGATTGTGAGCTCAAATAACTGGTAATCAGTCAGCAGCCATTTTTGGTAATAGCTTGAACACTATTGATTAGTTGGATCAAAATTGGTTCATAAATGAAGGTGTTCCACACACAAAATTCTCTTATCCAAATCTATTTAAAATCTTCTAAGTTGAAGAGGAGATTACCTCATAAAAAATCACTACAGATGGAAAATTTGAAAATATGCACATGTTCACTCATTAGTGGCTGTGTTTAGGAAGTTTCATTGAAATCAGTTCAATAATGTTGGAGGAGTAACGCCCACAAGAATCACATTTGAAAATCCATAATAAATCTAAGTTCAGGGGAGATAACCTGGTTAAAATTGTTGCAGATGAAAAATTTTACAATATGCGCATATTCACTTGCTAGTTATATTGTTTGAGAAATTTCGTTGAAATCGGTTCAATAATATAGGAAGAGTTGCACACAAAGCTTGATTTAACTGGATTCGCATAACGATTTTCGAATCAATTTTCAACTATAGCTAATCAATTTCATATGACAAAAACATATAAATAATAGGAAATGCCAATAAAAATTTATCCAAGTTAGTAAACTGCTATGCAATTTTTAAAAATTAAATCAACCCCTGGTTGCACACACAAGAATCTCATTTGAAAATCCATAATAAATCTAAGTTCAGAGGAGATAACCTGGTTAAACTTGTCACAGATGAAAAATTTTGGAATATGTGCATGTTCGCTTGCCATTCATAATGTTTAAAGCTGTCATGATTAATCAGTCATGCCGAAATCGATTAGTATTTTTCGTTGTCGAAGAATCGGTAAATTTTACCCCGTTTTAGACGTTTAATAATTTCAAAAAAATTGTTGAAAAAACTATTGTTTCTAAAGGTAAAAGGTCAAGAACGACGACGTTAAACCCCAAGAAGCCGTTAGAAGCATTTGTCTTTAAGGTACATTCAATGCTTTGATGTTCTTAACTTTTGAACCGTCAGTGTAATAATCAAGACCGGTCGGCAGTTGCGAACGTGCAAGTTCAAAAGTTCAGAACATCAAAGCTTTGAATGTACCTAAAAGAGGATTGTTTTCGTTGTTTACTTGAGGTAGGTCAAGTGACCTGAACTTTATTTTTAATGACTTCAAAGAGAGGGAGAGGGGGGCATCTAGGTATGATTAATCGATTACTATCGATTATTTGCAACGATTAATCGATTCCTAAAAGCAAAAATCGTGACAGCCCTAATAATGTTTTAGAAGTTTCATCAAAATCGTCCAATAATGAAGGAGTAACACACACAAGTTCGGATGAATGGACAAACTCAAAATTCCAAAACTACCCATCTCTATTCGCAGGTACAGCAAAGGCCTGTTGGGCCTTACCAGGTTAGGATCATGGTTGTGGTGACAAGGTGGGGGGGGGGTGCTATGGGGGGGGGTGTGTCACCCCCCCCCCCCCCTCCCCCCCAATCATGGCAAAATTTCTTCTAGTTGAAAATTCAAAGGGCAACTCATGAGTAGTTGGAAATTCCATCTATATGCACTTTAGAGCTTCTTTGGTGATGCTGATGTCTCCTTTACTTCCCAAAATTCCAAATCGGTTTCAAATTGGCAAAATTTCCAACTGTTACTATTTACAACTACAGTGTATGCAATATTGCGCTTCATAGGTATGCATTAACCCTTTATCTAACGAATTGCCCGCATCCGCCCGCGTAATATGTAAATTGAGCAGTTGAAAAAATTAAATTTTTCAAAATATATCAACAAAACCATATCATGTGACCCCCATTGGAACGAGCTCCAATGAGGGGTCACATGATATGGTTTTGTTGAAATGTTTTGAAAAATTAAAAAAAATATTTAAAATAAATTTTGATATTGTCTGCGTTGGGTAAAGGGTTAAGTCAATCGGTATAAGATTTCTATAGTACGTTACTTATCATAAAAAAAAAAAATCATCTTCGAAATGCATTTCAAAATGAAAGTGTCAATGACACTGTAGCTTAACTTATCTGTGTCAGTGTGTTGTGTTTGATGAAAAGGATAATGTTCAATGTTTATGAAAGGATTATGAAATACGACAAGAATTGTGATAATTGGGAATATCTTAATTTCTGTTCTATGTATGCTATGTTTTCAATAAAAAAAATATGAGGTGCAGACTGTACTAAAGAATTGAAGGGTGGGTTAATGTGGCCCTCACAGTTAATGTATGTGGCCATCATAGTTAATGTATGTTAACAAACGTTACCAAGCTGCAGTGAAATTATTTCAAAACGAGTCATCCTATCAAGTTACAATGAAATCCCTTCATAAATATGACCTGTAGACTGTGCCAAAGGTTTCTGGGCTTCGGGCCTTTGTAGCCATCACGGTTGAATGATCACAACCAAAAGGGTACATCCTCATCTAGACATTATACCGAGTCATCCTACGTAGTTACAACGAAATTCCTTCATAAATTCGACCTGTATTTTGTGCTCAAGTTTTTCGTGTTTTGGGTTAGGGCAGCCGTCATGGTTGAATGATCACGACCAAAAGGGGACGTTCTCATCTAGGAATTATCTGGTGGATTGATCCTACCAAGTTACAATGAAATCCCTTCATAAATATGACCAGTAGACTGTGCTAAAGGTTTTCGAGCTTCGGCCCCCTGTAGCCATCACAGCTGACCAATCGCGACCAAAAGGGAACATTATCATCTAGACATGATTATATGGAGGCATCCTACAAGTTACAATGAAATCGTGACCTTCATAAGTACAACCTGCAGACTGTGCTAAAGGTTTTCAGATTTTGGGCTCGGGCAACCATCACGGTTAACCGATCAAAACCAAAAGGGACGTTCTCATCTAGACATGACCTCAAACCTGCATATAAAATTTCGTGATGATCAGATAAAAACTACGAGCGTTGTAGCCTGTGCTAAAGGAAAATGTGAACAGACTAACAGACATCCGCATGTGTGATGGCAATAGCTTATCTTGACTTTGTCAAGTTAAGCTGGAAATCACATGTAAAAATGTTATCCTGAGTTAATTCCATCATGCACAGTTACAAAATGATGAAACATTGAAAATTGATCATTCTTGCATAAGATCTGATTTAATGTTAGGACAGCGTAAATTGCTCAAAGTCCTCAGCTTGAGCATTTGTTTAGCACATATTCAATTCACAGAATAATACCAAATAATAATAACCTGATAATTCTATCATAAATGTGTTGGCATTTCAGTTACTAGAATCAATTTTATGCTCCCTTTCATGGTTTCGTTTTCAAAATGTTTCTCGGTAGTGATTTTCAAACTATGGGGAGGGACCAGGAGAGTTTCCCCCACCCAGTCCCTCCCTCTAGTTGGAAATTCACTACCCCCCCCCCCTGCACAGGAAACCATCTAGCCACACCCCTGGTTAGGACTCACATAGTTTCAGAACTGAGTACTTAGTTGCAGTCACTGATGATGATTTCGATAATAACCACCAGTCATGATCATGATCATGATGGTAATATGAGTTATGCTGTTTATATCCCATATATATTCACTATAGTATACCAGAGATAACCCATAGCACTCCAGAGACTTAATCCTAACTTCAGATCAATTATCCACACAAGTATAGACTTGAAGATCAGGAAATTAAAACGATTAACTCTGTTATGCATGTTGGAATAACAAGAAAAATTATAACAAGACACTTTGATGTGGAAAAGAGGCTACATAAGGGAAGAAGAACTCAATATGGGCTCATGGGTGTTGGTCTCCATAAAAGAAATGGTCTAATACCACATGTATCGGCACAACTTTGGAAAACTTTTGTTTTGCCCAGAATGCTGCAAAAAATAGAGCTCAAAGACTTCATATTTATTGGGGTTTTAAGGTCATATATTTCTGCACTGTGGCTAATCATGACCATGACAGTTTTACGGGTGGAGGAAGCCGGAGTACCCGGAGAGAACCACCGAGCAACAGCAAGCAACTGTCAGCTCACCAACATACTAACTCCACACCAGCAGGGTTAGCATTGGTTGAAGACAAGTGCTCCATCAATGTGCAGTACGCCTTAGTCCACGATGTCACCGTGCCCCCACCGTGGCAATGGGGGTGAAGTGTCTTGCCCAAGGACACAACGTAGTTGCCGGAGGGGGGATTCAAACCGAGGACCTCTCGGCCTGCAGTCAGCACCTCTACCTACTGAGCCACCGCGCCCCCAAAGACTTCATAAAACAAGAATTAGAAAACCTGGAAATTTAAAAAAAAAGGCGCCGCTTACACAACTTCAGTCACTTCCTTTTAAAACTTCTTCTGCAGCAGTTTACACACCCAGTGATCTTCCACCTATCATTTACATATCAGGGGTGGCGGAACGATTTTCAAATTGGGGTGGGGGGGGGGGGGGGGAACTGGATCGGGCGATGGATGATAGTCATACAAAAATATTAAATTCCAGGTTCCCAAAACCCCTATTTCCATGCATATGAGCAGATATTTTGAGATTTTTCAGGAGATGTATTTGAAAGATTTCGCACTTTGAGAGCCGTTAAAAAACGTCGGTAAAGCATACGAGTGAGGTCTATTTATCAGCTTTGGTCATAACGACCACAGCTGAGAAATAGATCTCACCTGTATGCTTTACCAGACGTTAACAGCAATTATACGGTCTGTGGATTATCTTGTCTGGGGGTGGACTTGGTACTTGTATGTCTGTAAGATTACGATCTATTTCAGTTAACTGAGTTTTTACAAACTGTATACATTTTAGTGTTTTCAGCCACTAACTGCAAAAAATGATCCGAAATCCATCAAAACTGAACCAGTACGAGAGAAACATAGCTGGCGAAAATATGGGGCAGGCTCTGGATCCTACTCTTGTTTCACCAGTCATTGGTTGTGTTAAAATATATACAAAAGAACCCCCCCCCCCCCCCTCCCACACACCCCAGCTCTGCCAGCCCCGCATATTGATAAACAAAAGCTTAATCTCCAGGGATAAATTGTAAAGCAAGACTGCATAGAGAAAGAAATTGCTGAAAGACAGCTATCACTGAAATCCATCAATTCAGAAAGTTGGTTTGTTAAGATGAGAAAACTACAGTTCGTGGAGAGTGTATTGTCACTAAATCACCCACAGAGTGGAGATTCCACCCGAGCAATAATTGCAAATTTGTTGCAAAGCATACCCAGCACCAGCAAAGTTTCAGCCAATGGACCTCCGGGTTAAACCCGGAGATCCATTGGCTGAAACATTGCTTGTGTTTTTTTGTTGATATATATAAAATTTGAAAGTTATAGCTTGGGTGATAACTCCACTCCGCAGGTGATTTAGTTACAATCCACTCTCCACGTACTGTATTATAAAATATGATCTTCCATCAGTATTTGAAGTTCTAGATTCTCTTGTGATAAAAATGGAAAGGAAGTCGCTGGTTAATCAGAAAGTGAACGCCTACTGGGAAGAGCGAATCTGTGATGAGATAAGGAACAAACCCATCACTGAAATTCCTGAATCCAGAAACCCTTAAAATAGGAAATCCTCATCACATCTAGACATCTGTAAGGAATACCCACTGTGATATAAACAGAGCTATCATCAAAGCAAGACTTCTCACAGATACAGTATGTGGAGAGTGTATTATCACTAAATCACCCACAGAGTGGAGATTACACTTGAGCAATAATTGCAAATTTGTTGCAAAGCATAACAATCACCAGCAAAGTTCCAGCCAATGGACCTCCTGGTTAAACCCAGAGGTCCATTGGTTGAAACATTGCTTGTGTTGTTTGTCCATATGTATAGAATTTGAAAGTGACACTTTGGGTGATAACTCCTCTCCATGGGTGATTTAGTTACAATCCACTCTCCAGTACTGTATATGCTTTACAGTCTCATATTGCAACATACACCAAGAATATATTAGCACTCAGCCAATTATGTAAAACAGAAGAGGGAAAACAGGGAACATATGCTGGCTCACTGAAGTTGATTCAATTGTCAAGATAGACCATACTGCATTGAATAATCTGGAAGATCTGATCCCTTCTACTGTTTTCCGACTGTGCTCTATTAATTCAAGTCTACCAACTCAACTAACACTTGACTGCACTTTTGAACTCTGTTCCAGCTTGTGTATGATTTCTCCCTCTCTGCTTGACAAAACTGAACTCTGGACCAGGGAATACATTTATCACCTACATTAGTACCCATCATTAGATCGGATCATTACATTACTACAGTCCTCAGATTACTGTTGGTTATCATAATTAATACAGAATCATTGTACATATTTGATGATTATGCTTATCATTTAGTTTATTTGAGATGAAGGAGCTGTGCAAAATTAACTGGTTGAGTGCTAGAAACCACTATCAGGGCTTTTAGATAAATGAAGGTACTACAGTCAAAACTAGAAGTCCTGTCACGAATTGTGCGCTTACCTAGGCTTAATTGTGCGTAGGAATTGCGCGCAATTGCCATATTGAATGGCATCCAAAGCACGGCAGGTTCTCCTGATTACTCATAGCAAACACAGCAATGTTTCTGCCAATGGACCTCCGGGTTACCCGGAGGTCCATTGGCTGAAACATTGCTTGTGCACAGGCCATATGTACATAATTTGATAGCCTTACTATGGTCATAACGCGTATATTAACGTGCAAGTCGACGTGCTATTTGTGCGCATTTCATGACAGAACTTCTAGATTTAACTGCAGAACAAAAGCCAACATTGATCTTCCTCATAATTCAGTCAAACGCAAATAATATTTTGTTTAAATAAATTAATTTTATAATAAATCGTTGGAGTGCCTGTAGGCATTCCAGTAATTTGTAATAAAACAAATCATGAATAACAAATTCAGACCATCAAAAGTAATCTAGCCCTCAACCAGTTATTTATAGAGCTGTAGGTTAACCGAAACCGAACCGAGGTTTTTTGTTTTTTTTAAAACCGAAACCGTAACCGTCGACATCCCGTAATCTAAGGTTTTTCGTTTTTATTAAAATACTCTCTTGCTGCAGAAATTCACAGAATGTAGCCAGCCCAGAGTAGTGAGAGTACCCAGACACTGCCAATGGCAGTGTCTGGGATGGCTACATTCTGTGAATTTCTGACATTTCAGCTTAGAAGTGTTCGCAGCTTTCCTCAAGTTGCGCGTAGGTGTCAGACCTCGAAAAATGGCCAAGCACAATAAAAGTTCTGTATATTTAGGTAATTATTATATTGGCCTTCCTGATTCTTCATGTATTATAGCTTATTTCGGGCATTCATTGAGTTTCATTCAATTTCACTGCCATTCAGTTATGATTCCAGACATATAGAATGAGTTTTATTGAATTTTATTTGGCCTCATGAACAAACCGAAAACCGAACCGAACCAAGGTTTTACTCAACCTGAAAAACCGAAACCGAACAAATAACTTAAAAACCTACAGCTCTAGTTATTTATTTATTTAATGGGGTTTAACAACACTTTTCACAGGCAGTGTCACCTCGTGTTGGAGAGTTTTACAGGGGGAGGAAACCAGAGCACCTGGAGAGAACCACCGAGCAATGGCGAGTAACTGTTAGGCACCCCAACACCCAACATACTAACTCCACACAAGCAGGGTTAGTATTGGTTGAAGACTAAGTGCACCATTGTTGTGCAGTTCACCTTAGTACACAGCACCACCGTGTCCCCAGGTGGGCAATGGGGAGAAGTGCCTTGCCCAAGGACACAATGTGGTCCCGCAGGTGGGATTCAAACTGAGGAGCTCTCGGATTGCAGTCTGTGTGTAAGCCAATCCCCCCCCAACCAATTAAAGGGTCCTCTAACTTTGGTCAAATTTCAGGACACTTTCTCTGAAGTCCAAAAATGGTTAGAAAGATGTTTGGAAAGTAACACAGAATATGTAGAAACTGAAATTTGCAGTGGAATTGCTGTTGAGTGGTTGAGAACACTGCCTAAAAGTCTGCTAAGTAAGAGACTAAAATCTTTAGAATAAACTATGTTAAAATAACTGTAAAATGACAAGGTTGTATTTTGCAATCGTTCCTGTACAGACTCCGAGAAATCTGTTTGTCATTTTGTCCTGAGGTCGGGGGCTAAAAAAAGCCCTGAGTTTGGAAGGTCGGGGCCTACTCAAGTCTGATTTTTAAACAAATTTGACTGAAATTGTTTAATTTTGCTTAAAAATGTTAATAAATGATTCTGAGCATGCATGTGGTCTGAGATAAGAATACTACATATTTTGGAGTATTGGGATATGTTGCTGATGGTGAATTCAGCAGAATAGTGGATTAGCATTTACATAAAACTTGGGAAACAGATACAAGGATACCACACATATCTCATAATTTCATTACATACTTCCCCTTGTTGTAGTCCCCCAACCACTCCCATTATTTCAAGAGTTGAGAATCAAGATACCATATCCATGTCAGCTGGGGCTCTTGAAAATGATGTACATGTACTAAACCAAAAAATTATATTACGGATTTGTTTGGGCTACTGAAAGCATAATTAGAAACATGTTATTACAGTTTATTGAAGTTGAAATGTACTGCAGCCTGATGTATGATGGGGTCACAGTCAAATCAATTCTGGACCTATTCACCGCTATATGCAATGCTGCCAAGAGAAGGGGCACAACTCTGTATTTCTAGTATTTGGTATCGTAGAACTAAATATTGAAATTAGAGTTAACCGACTTAAAATGTTGCATTCGGAAATGATGCAGTCTCTAAAAATAAACAGCCTTGACATTCTGTTGACATCTTGCATTATTGTTGAATATTCCTGATAAAAAAAAGGGTGATTTGATTTGAGGGTGGATTATCTTGTCTGGGGGTGGACTTGGTACTTGTATGTCTGTAAGATTACGATCTATTTCAGTTAACTGATTTTTTACAAACTGTATACATTTTAGTGTTTTCAGCCACTAACTGCAAAAAATGATCCGAAATCCATCAAAACTGAACCAGTACGAGAGAAACATAGCTGGCGAAAATATGGGGCAGGCTCTGGATCCTACTCTTGTTTCACCAGTCATTGGTTGTGTTAAAATATATACAAAAGAACCCCCCCCCCCTCCCACACACCCCAGCTCTGCCAGCCCCGCATATTGATAAACAAAAGCTTAATCTCCAGGGATAAATTGTAAAGCAAGACTGCATAGAGAAAGAAATTGCTAAAAGACAGCTATCACTGAAATCCATCAATTCAGAAAGTTGGTTTGTTAAGATGAGAAAACTACAGTTCGTGGAGAGTGTATTATCACTAAATCACCCACAGAGTGGAGATTCCACCCGAGCAATAATTGCAAATTTGTTGCAAAGCATACCCAGCACCAGCAAAGTTTCAGCCAATGGACCTCCGGGTTAAACCCGGAGATCCATTGGCTGAAACATTGCTTGTGTTTTTTTGTTGATATATATAAAATTTGAAAGTTATAGCTTGGGTGATAACTCCACTCCGCAGGTGATTTAGTTACAATCCACTCTCCACGTACTGTATTATAAAATATGATCTTCCATCAGTATTTGAAGTTCTAGATTCTCTTGTGATAAAAATGGAAAGGAAGTCGCTGGTTAATCAGAAAGTGAACGCCTACTGGGAAGAGCGAATCTGTGATGAGATAAGGAACAAACCCATCACTGAAATTCCTGAATCCAGAAACCCTTAAAATAGGAAATCCTCATCACATCTAGACATCTGTAAGGAATACCCACTGTGATATAAACAGAGCTATCATCAAAGCAAGACTTCTCACAGATACAGTATGTGGAGAGTGTATTATCACTAAATCACCCACAGAGTGGAGATTACACTTGAGCAATAATTGCAAATTTGTTGCAAAGCATAACAATCACCAGCAAAGTTCCAGCCAATGGACCTCCTGGTTAAACCCAGAGGTCCATTGGTTGAAACATTGCTTGTGTTGTTTGTCCATATGTATAGAATTTGAAAGTGACACTTTGGGTGATAACTCCTCTCCATGGGTGATTTAGTTACAATCCACTCTCCAGTACTGTATATGCTTTACAGTCTCATATTGCAACATACACCAAGAATATATTAGCACTCAGCCAATTATGTAACACAGAAGAGGGAAAACAGGGAACATATGCTGGCTCACTGAAGTTGATTCAATTGTCAAGATAGACCATACTGCATTGAATAATCTGGAAGATCTGATCCCTTCTACTGTTTTCCAACTGTGCTCTATTAATTCAAGTCTACCAACTCAACTAACACTTGACTGCACTTTTGAACTCTGTTCCAGCTTGTGTATGATTTCTCCCTCTCTGCTTGACAAAACTGAACTCTGGACCAGGGAATACATTTATCACCTACATTAGTACCCATCATTAGATCGGATCATTACATTACTACAGTCCTCAGATTACTGTTGGTTATCATAATTAATACAGAATCATTGTACATATTTGATGATTATGCTTATCATTTAGTTTATTTGAGATGAAGGAGCTGTGCAAAATTAACTGGTTGAGTGCTAGAAACCACTATCAGGGCTTTTAGATAAATGAAGGTACTACAGTCAAAACTAGAAGTCCTGTCACGAATTGTGCGCTTACCTAGGCTTAATTGTGCGTAGGAATTGCGCGCAATTGCCATATTGAATGGCATCCAAAGCACGGCAGGTTCTCCTGATTACTCATAGCAAACACAGCAATGTTTCTGCCAATGGACCTCCGGGTTACCCGGAGGTCCATTGGCTGAAACATTGCTTGTGCACAGGCCATATGTACATAATTTGATAGCCTTACTATGGTCATAACGCGTATATTAACGTGCAAGTCGACGTGCTATTTGTGCGCATTTCATGACAGAACTTCTAGATTTAACTGCAGAACAAAAGCCAACATTGATCTTCCTCATAATTCAGTCAAACGCAAATAATATTTTGTTTAAATAAATTAATTTTATAATAAATCGTTGGAGTGCCTGTAGGCATTCCAGTAATTTGTAATAAAACAAATCATGAATAACAAATTCAGACCATCAAAAGTAATCTAGCCCTCAACCAGTTATTTATAGAGCTGTAGGTTAACCGAAACCGAACCAAGGTTTTTTGTTTTTTTTAAAAACCGAAACCGTAACCGTCGACATCCCGTAATCTAAGGTTTTTCGTTTTTATTAAAATACTCTCTTGCTGCAGAAATTCACAGAATGTAGCCAGCCCAGAGTAGTGAGAGTACCCAGACACTGCCAATGGCAGTGTCTGGGATGGCTACATTCTGTGAATTTCTGACATTTCAGCTTAGAAGTGTTCGCAGCTTTCCTCAAGTTGCGCGTAGGTGTCAGACCTCGAAAAATGGCCAAGCACAATAAAAGTTCTGTATATTTAGGTAATTATTATATTGGCCTTCCTGATTCTTCATGTATTATAGCTTATTTCGGGCATTCATTGAGTTTCATTCAATTTCACTGCCATTCAGTTATGATTCCAGACATATAGAACGAGTTTTATTGAATTTTATTTGGCCTCATGAACAAACCGAAAACCGAACCGAACCAAGGTTTTACTCAACCTGAAAAACCGAAACCGAACAAATAACTTAAAAACCTACAGCTCTAGTTATTTATTTATTTAATGGGGTTTAACAACACTTTTCACAGGCAGTGTCACCTCGTGTCGGAGAGTTTTACAGGGGGAGGAAACCAGAGCACCTGGAGAGAACCACCGAGCAATGGCGAGTAACTGTTAGGCACCCCAACACCCAACATACTAACTCCACACAAGCAGGGTTAGTATTGGTTGAAGACTAAGTGCACCATTGTTGTGCAGTTCACCTTAGTACACAGCACCACCGTGTCCCCAGGTGGGCAATGGGGAGAAGTGCCTTGCCCAAGGACACAATGTGGTCCCGCAGGTGGGATTCAAACTGAGGAGCTCTCGGATTGCAGTCTGTGTGTAAGCCAATCCCCCCCCCAACCAATTAAAGGGTCCTCTAACTTTGGTCAAATTTCAGGACACTTTCTCTGAAGTCCAAAAATGGTTAGAAAGATGTTTGGAAAGTAACACAGAATATGTAGAAACTGAAATTTGCAGTGGAATTGCTGTTGAGTGGTTGAGAACACTGCCTAAAAGTCTGCTAAGTAAGAGACTAAAATCTTTAGAATAAACTATGTTAAAATAACTGTAAAATGACAAGGTTGTATTTTGCAATCGTTCCTGTACAGACTCCGAGAAATCTGTTTGTCATTTTGTCCTGAGGTCGGGGGCTAAAAAAAGCCCTGAGTTTGGAAGGTCGGGGCCTACTCAAGTCTGATTTTTAAACAAATTTGACTGAAATTGTTTAATTTTGCTTAAAAATGTTAATAAATGATTCTGAGCATGCATGTGGTCTGAGATAAGAATACTACATATTTTGGAGTATTGGGATATGTTGCTGATGGTGAATTCAGCAGAATAGTGGATTAGCATTTACATAAAACTTGGGAAACAGATACAAGGATACCACACATATCTCATAATTTCATTACATACTTCCCCTTGTTGTAGTCCCCCAACCACTCCCATTATTTCAAGAGTTGAGAATCAAGATACCATATCCATGTCAGCTGGGGCTCTTGAAAATGATGTACATGTACTAAACCAAAAAATTATATTACGGATTTGTTTGGGCTACTGAAAGCATAATTAGAAACATGTTATTACAGTTTATTGAAGTTGAAATGTACTGCAGCCTGATGTATGATGGGGTCACAGTCAAATCAATTCTGGACCTATTCACCGCTATATGCAATGCTGCCAAGAGAAGGGGCACAACTCTGTATTTCTAGTATTTGGTATCGTAGAACTAAATATTGAAATTAGAGTTAACCGACTTAAAATGTTGCATTCGGAAATGATGCAGTCTCTAAAAATAAACAGCCTTGACATTCTGTTGACATCTTGCATTATTGTTGAATATTCCTGATAAAAAAAAAGGGTGATTTGATGACCCCCCCCCCCCCCCTTATTTATGGTACGTTTTGTCTCAAATCCAGTTTGTCCCGGGAACATTCATTCAGGACGTTTCATCCCAAAATGACAACCAGGTCAATTTGTCCCAATTATTTTTTTCCGAGTATCGAGACGATTCGTTTCAAATGAATTTTTATTCTGAATATTAGGACGATTCGACCTATCCATATCTCATAATCTGGTTTTGTTGACAAATAACAGTAAACATAGGGTCAAAATACAGGACTTCAAATTCATGTGAGAATCAAATCGATTCTCGCAAGGAAAACAATGAGAATCAACATTAATTCTCGCAAAATGTTCATTTGATTCTCGTCACAGATTTTAAAAGTGTCCTTAAATGCCTCGAGGATTCTACTTATTTTATTGCAGGCTTGTCATTTTGAAAATTGCAGGAGAGCCATTATGGTTTGCCTCAAATCACCCCAGGAGGGCCATTTTGGGTTCACCTAAAATGATCCCAGGAGGATCATTTATGATTTTGTTTCAGCCTGATGGGTAGACAACTAATATCATTTAATTATGTAATTATGATATACGTCATCACATAATGTATAGACACAGGCTTGAATATTTGGATGCAAGATACCAGGTTACCCATGACAATCACCAACAGTGAGTGTTATAGTTATCTTGCATCCAAATAACCAAGCCTGTATCTATTCTTTACATGACTGTAAAAGCCAGTGCACTGCACTCACTGCCAGATGCCGATAACTTGGGACGAATCAATCAGATTTGGGGGACGAATCGTCCCGGCTATGATTTTGAGACGAAAATCATCAGGATGTCGAACTGGCTTGGGGATGATACATCCTGTAATCGCACATGACACGAGAGTTGTTTCAGTCTGATGTACAATGTAATAACTAATTACAATTTTGGAATTGGTAGACCTCAGCTCATATTTGGAAAGTTACTTACTGTCTCTGGGTGACTGCACCGACGACACTCTACAAACTTCACAAATTGCGCTTTTGTTACATGTACCTCCTTCAATCCACGAAAATTGCTGTCTGAGGTGGCAAATTTTGAGGTGCCTTAACTGAATTAATGGGCCGCAGTAATCGGGGTTAGGTGGGCGTGTATCATCCACATAATTTGGAACTCAGGCGGGTGATGCCCGCCTCAAAATGACCAGCCTGTTTATTGCTTCCTCTAATAATAAGGTGAAGATTTGACTCAGCAGTGGTGTCTGGTGAAGTCTTGGCTGCCTATGCAGGCAGCCAAGACTTCACTAGAAACCACTGCCAAGCAGAGATCAAAATACTTTTTTTTATTTCAAATTATTTGGTTAGCGAAATGCTATACATTTTCAAAAATTGTATAGCATTTTAACAATTGTGTAGCATTTTTATGTTTCAAATTCAATACACAATAATGCGTGCATTTTTTCCCTAGAAAACATTTGACACTCAGTTACATGTATATAAGTGGTAAGTCTACTTGAAGAAAAACAAATTATTTATTTATTGGTGTTTAAGGTCACATACTTATGCAAAATGGCTAATTGTGACTCTGACAGTTTTACGGGTGGAGGAAGCTGGAGTACCCGGAGAGAACCACCGAGCATCGACAAGCAACTATCAGCTCCTCAACATTCTAACTCTGTTCAAGCTCCGCTCAAGCAGGGCTACAGTGATTGAAGACATGTGCACCATCGACATGCAGTATGCCTTAGTATACAGCGTCATCGTGACCCCATGTAGGTAACTAAGCTAAAGTGCCCTGCCCAAGAATACAACACAGGTCGTCCCAGATGGAGATCGAACTCGGGACCTCTAGTCTACCACTGAGCCATCACACTCCCGAAGAAAAACAAATACAGTACAGACACACTGATTTGGTAGTCTTCCACCATGTGAGTGGGCTTCTATCCCCTATTAACTTTTTTACTGGAGTGGATATTCTACCTGGTGGTCCATGAACTGCTGATTCGCCATTGAGCCATCATGTTTCTACCAGACAAGCAGTTACTAGTCAGGACTAATGCGCAATGTCCACCATGATATAGAACTTGGGAATGTGTATTGCATTTTGCTATGCATATTTAATGATTGCGAAGCATTTTCCAAATTTTGCATAGCGAAATGAGATGTGATCCTGCTTATTTTGATCCCTGCTGCCAAGGTACTGTAACTTGTATCAGCAAGACCACTATCTGTATGATGGAACACGTGTACAAAAATTGGAAATAGGCCGTTTAGGGTTAAACTGTAGTAAAAATATTTTTATATATAAATATGAAGATTGTTTTTTTATTAGGAAATATAAATTGGTTGTACTCATAATAACAAGATTATAGTAGCACTATCAAATTCTGAATTGAGAACTGAAAACTGATTCTCGCACAGGAGTATGCGAGAATCCAAACTGATTCTTGCAAATCAGGACAAATTTTACGGCCTGAAATAACACAATATGAGCCTATGTAGACTGAAAA
This sequence comes from Pictodentalium vernedei, assembly GCA_031216915.1. Classification (NCBI taxonomy): domain Eukaryota; kingdom Metazoa; phylum Mollusca; class Scaphopoda; order Dentaliida; family Dentaliidae; genus Pictodentalium; species Pictodentalium vernedei. Next base: position 503,709,308 of record CM062293.1, read on the forward strand.
AGCCATCAGAACTTAATTCTATACACTTAAAACTAGAAGTCCTGTCATGAAATGCGCACAAATAGCACGTCGATCTGCGTGTTAATCTACGCATAATGACCATAGTGAGGCTATCAAATTCTGCAAATATGGCCTGTGCACAAGCAATGTTTCAGCCAGTGGACCTCCGGGTTACCCGGAGGTCCATTGGCAGAAACATTGCATGTGTTTACTATGAGTAACCAGGAGAACCTGCCGTGCTTTGAATGACATTCGATATAACCACTGCGTGCAATTCCTTCGCGCAATTAAGCCTAGATAAGCGCACAGTTCGTGACAGGACATCTACATGTAGTTTTAACTGTAGATATCCCTATTTGGATGTTTTTTAACAAATTTCACAAAGCTAATTTATTATTTACAAATCTGTCAATCTTCTTTCCGCTTGGTTTCTATATGTACATTCAATTTATACTATGCATATTTTGTATACGGTAGCTAGTCTTCTGAAAAATGACAGGTTCTGTTCATCGGGAAAATTTTGTACATGCATGCTATACATATTTTGTGTACTTTCTGACAAAATGAAATAAATTTTTAGTTTTTCATCATCACTAGTCTTCTGTTGTTTATTTATTCGATCAAAATACCCTAAAGTCAGTGAGATTTTAATGCCAATTTTGACTGGTACAACAGCATAGTAAGGAAAAAAGAAAAGTGGACAAAAATACCACTAATTGTGGAGAAATTTTTAGTACTGACTCCCGTATTCAAGTTACCTTTACACTTAAACATTAATTTATTCATCCGTACTAAATGCCTGATATTTTGGCCAATAATAAAGTGTCAATCACAGGTGTTTCTTTCTGTATAAACAAAAAAAGGCTGCCTTCTGTGAGAGGCTAAAGCTGCCATTTCCAGCAACACCTGTGATGTCAGAGCTTCTGTGAAAATTACCAGAGCTGGCGAAAGCAACAGAAATGCTTGTGATAATTCAGATATACCAGTATTTAAAGAAGGCAAACTCTGCCTGAAAAGTGAGGAAAGTGTCACCAGTGACCAAGTTCTCCGCCAACTGATCTCTGGATAAATATCAATTTTAAAACAAGAGCTCACATATCGCTGAAGCAATACAATGTCCCCTACCGGACTAATGAGCATTAATAATTATACAAATGTTATAACCTAGATGTGATCAGCATGAATTCCGTTGAAGCGTTTCCAAAAAAAGTCCGAAAAACTGATATTTTGGCGCTTTTCCATATTTCCAAGGGCCATAACTCACACAAGCATAATGCAATCAGCATGAAACTCAAACTTGATTTGTGAGTCATCGTTCTATAGTAGGTTACTCAGAATGAAATCATTCGGTTGAAGCATTTCCAAACAAATTCTGGAAAACTAAAGTGTGACTGACGGATGGACAGAGTGCAAATGAAACTTGATCTGTACATGTAAGTCATCGTTCTATAGTTGGATACCAAAAATGAAATCATTCAGTTGAAGCATTTCCAAAAAAAAGTCCGGAAAACTAAAGTGTGACTGACAGACTTTCCAAGGGCCATAACTCACACAAGAATAATGCAATCAGCATGAAACTCAAACTTGATCTGTAAGTCATCGTTCTATAGTAGGTTACCAAAAATGAAATCATTCTGTTGAAGCATTTCCAAAAAAAGTCTGGAAAACTAAAGTGTGAATGACAGACTGGACAGAATGCAAACCTACAGTCCCCTCCGGCGATGCCAGTAGGGGACTAATAATCATGCATTTATGACTGGGTTGCAATCAGTGTTCACACTGGCCTGTCGTGCTAAATGTTTAGCCATTCTGGATATTTTAGTGCCAACCAAACTGTTTTGGTGCCAAAAGGGGGTGTTTCATGTATAACCCAAAATGACTTTTTGGGTAGAATCGTAATGTATTTTGGACGAATCGCCCCAGGACAGGCCTGGCATTCTTTAGGAGTGCAGGAGTGCTGCACGCCTACATCACACCTAGAAAAAACTGAGGAGGGCAATTTTTTGCATCCCTTGATTTTCTGGAATGCCAGACCTGTTTGGAACCGCCTTTAAAATCTATTATTATTTCGTTCCCCAAGTTCCAATGTGTTCTCTGTGCCTACTGGCACAGAGAACACATTGGAACTCAGGGGACAATTTGTCAATGTTGCATTGATTTGCAATAATTCATGATCCATTCTGTGTTGCATTTCGATAGATTTTGAGTTTAGGAGACGGCAACATTTTGTATAATGAGAAGATGTGGGTGTGAATTTTTCAACTATGTAGCTGAATGTAGTACAATTTTTCTCTCACAATAGCAATACTTTGAGTGAATATAACCAAAATAGCATACAAGTTTTTGCATTGAAAATTTCAGGTGCAATTGCACTCCCAAGCAATCTGAGGAGGGCAACTGTTTTGCACTACTTGATTTTCTAAATTGCCAGGCCTGCAAGGATGAATTGGTTTTGGGTCAGAACGTCCGGGAGCTCCCTCCCCTGGTATCGAGAGACTGGCCCAAGTGAGCTTGGGCCAATTAGTGAGTTAGATCAGAGTGAGTTCAGCCCAGTCATAAATGAATTTGGGCCAGTCATAAGTGAGTTTGGCCAAGTCAAATGTGAGTTCGGCCCAGTTATAAGTGAGTTTGGCCCTGTCAATAGTAAAACAGTCCGATGAGTCATAAGAGAATTTTACCCAGTCATAATTGTGTCTTGCCCAGGAAATAGTAGAACAGTCTGATCGTTATTGGAATGATATATCCAGAGTACAAAATTTCAAAACTGACTCTAACCGACTGACCATTCACGTGGTTCGGAGATAGCGAAGCGAACGCTCGGGTACATAAAAATTCTTGGGAAAGTGTCTTTTTATCATTAACAAGTATTCATATATTGCGTGGAATTGAAATATTTATAGCCTCTCAAGGCAAAAGTCTAAAAAACTATAAAGGCTTAAGAAAGGCTGGTTAACTGGTAGAGTGCTAGAAGCCCATATTTGGGCTTTTTCTGAACCGCAAGTACCTAAAGTCAAAGGCTTAATATTCTGCGGATGTCCTTCAATTTATCATGGAAGTAAAATTACTTCTTCTCCATCGATTTGCATTGTTACAATTAATGGGTGAGTGCCTATAGGCACTCTCCCATTAATTGTAACAAGACAATGAAAGTGTCAATGACACTATAGCTCAACTTGTCAAGACATATACATGTATAGTATGTGACACAGCAACGACAAACATCTAGGTAATGACCTGATAACAAAGGTACATATAAAGTATTGTAACGGTCTGTACATAAATACTGGCCGTAGCCTGTAACAAATGTATAGGTAAAGTATTGTAAAGGTGGGTGACAGTCAGATGCTAAACTAGAAAAAAACATCATGGGAGTCCCAGAGTGGGTCTGACTGAACCCCCAAAATATTTGTTCTCCTAGCACAGTGAAAACAAAGGTACCCCAAAACACACTCATTTCTGTCCCAAGGTGAAAACAAAGGTACTCAAGAAGTTTCGTGAAGATCAGTTCATAAATACGAGCTGTATAGAAGTTGTGACAAAAAACTGATTGGACCTAATTTCGGTACAAAATGGCCACTGGCAGCCATCTTGAATTTTTGACCGCACTCAGAAACACTCGTTCTCGTCCCAAGCTGATAACAAAGGTTCCCAAGAAGTTTCGTGAAGATCGGTTGATAAATACAGCCTCTAGCCCAAGCCGTATTGACATGTGCACTTACAGTGTATAAGTAGCACTAAATAAATCAAAATTCATCTAATTTGCATAATTTCTGCACGATAAAGAAACCCGTACTATATGTGATGTATTCCATGTTACTAAACATTCATATAAAAATTTATTCAAATCAGAACTTTCATACAGAAGTTCTGTACAAAAGACTGATTGCACTAATTTTGGTACAAAATGGCTGCTGGTGGCCATCTTGAATTTTGGACCACACCCAAAAACACTCGTTCTCATCCCACCGTGATAACAAAGGTACCCAAGAAGTTTCGTAAAGATCGGTTCATAAATACGGCCTCTAGCCTGAGCCGTATAGCAGTAGTGTACAAAACACTGATTAGTCCTAATTTCTGTACAAAATGGCCACTGGCAGCCATCTTGAATTTTGGACCACACTCAGAAACACTCGTTCTTGTCCCAAGGTGAAACAAAGGTACCCACGAAGTTTCGTGAAGATCGGTTGATAAATACAGCCTCTAGCCCGAGCTGTATTGACATGTGTACTTACTGTGTGTAAGTAGCACTGAAAAAATCAAAGTTCATCTAATTTGCATAATTTCTGCACGAGAAAAAAACCTGTACTATATGTGATGTATCCCATGGTACTAAACATTCACACAAAAAATTATTCAAATCAGCGCTTTCATATGGAAGTTTTGTGCCAAAATCTGATTGCAACTAATTTTGTACAAAATGGCTGCCATCGGCCATCTTGAATTTCGGACCGCATCCAAAAACACTCGTTCTCATCCCACAGTGATACCAAAGGTACTCAAGAAGTTTCGTAAAGATCGGTTTATCAATACGGCCTCTAGCCCAAGCCGTATTGGCATTTGCACTTACAGTGCTGAAAGTAACACTAAATACATCAAAGTTAGTCTAGTTTGCATAATTTACGTACGTGAAAAAAACCCGTATTATATGTGATGTATCCCATGGTACTAAACATTTATACAAAAAATTATTCAAATCAGCGCTTTCATATGGAAGTTCTGCGCAAAAATCTGACTGCACCTAAGTTTGTATAAAATGGCCGCCAGCGGCCAACTTGAATTTCGTATCGGTCCCAAAAACACTTGTTCTCGTCCCACGGTCATAACAAAGGTACCCAAGAAGTTTCGTAAAGATCGGTTCATAAATGCGGCCTCTAGCCCGAGCTGTATTGAATTGTTGACGGACAGACGGACGACTGGCCATGGCATAAGCTCAAATTTGGCTTCGCCAAAGTTGAGCTAAAAATGAGTGAACAAATCTTAAGGCTGAGAAAAAATTTAGTATTCTACCAGTTAAGTTACTCAAGACTTTACCATTCAAGATGCAACAGTTGGATAATCGGTCTTCTGTTCGCGTAGATTTAAATTTGCGTAACCACCACACGAACGAAACGAGCATTCACGTCAAATTTTGCACACTGCATATCACAATCATAAGTGAGTTTGGCCCAGCCATAAAAGCAACTTTGGTATTTTATTGGGTTATTTTTATTATTTTACTATTATTACCATATTTACTCTATATATTGGGACAGCTAAAAATAATTATTTTCACAGGTGTCCCAATTCTTAGCAAATAGGGAAAGAACACAGCCGGGTCTTGATTTGATGCTGAATAAAGTTGTGTGTGATTCGTTTTCCATCACTATATACGAAAAATCGCCGTCCAATTTTTTTTTATATTTTCATTTTTTGCTTCCAAAACATAGCTTATGATCCCTCATTGGAACGAGTGCATTGCGCTCGTTTCAATGAGGGATCATAAGCTATGTTTTGGAAGCAAAAAATGAAAATTTTTAGTTACTCATGAATTTTTTTTAGGAGTGTCGTCTGCTACTAGCGACGGGCCAACTGGAAACAAATCTCCTGAATGTCCCAAACTTTGGAGCATGAAAAAAAATATAGTTTTCTGGAAAAAATGTGTGTCCCAAATCATAGAGTGTCCCAGTACATAGAGTAAATACGGTATACCTATTATCTTATGTTTTTCCAGCATGGGCGAATCTGTTCATTACGTTTGATTTGAATGTCTTTGGATTTCACTATAGATTACAGCTGGTCTGTGTTTTTGTTTTTCTGCTAATAACGCACAGCTCAAAGAAAATAACACATGGACTTACTAGAGGGAATGCCGATGTTATTTTTTGGCTTGAGCTGCTAACTTGCTCTCTTTGATAGATGCTGCACAATAACGGAAAGCCACTCTACACACTGCACATTGTTTTTGTAGGGGATGACTACAGTTAAAACTACATGTAGACGTCCTGTCACTAACTGTGCGCTTATCTAGGCTCAATTACGCGTAGGAATTGCGCGCAATTGCCATATCGAATGACATCCGAAGCACGGTAGGTTCTCCTGTTGCGGCCCGGAGGTCCATTGGCTGAAACATTGCTTGTGCACAAGCTACATGTACAGAATTTGATGGCCTTACTGCGGTTATAACGCGTAGATTAACACACATATTGACATGCTATTTGTGCGCATTTCAGGACAGGACTTCTAGTTTTAACTGTAAGTAAAAACAAGACATGCTGATTGCAGTTCAAGAGTTGTAAAAATTTTGAAAGGTTTTGTCATGAGCATTGCGGCAGCACTTTTGCCAAATTTCTAAAGAAAGCCCATTGTCCACAAGTAGAGGATAGATTTGACAACGATTTCAAAGGAAAAGTTAACAAGTGACCTCTCGGCCAAGACAGCTCTGCCCAGGGAAACTACTTTCAGGGGCAGCCATATACAGGGTAACATTTGATCCCCAGTCTCTGATTCTGATAACCCTTTACCCAACACGGATAGCAGACATCATCATCATTTTTTGTCTCAAAAACATAGCTTATGGCCCCTCATTGGAACAAGTTTGTTGAGCTTGTTGAATGAACGCTCATTAGCTTTGTTTATTAGACAAAAAATTGAAAACATAATAAAATTTGGCAAATACATTGGTGTTACTTTGACCAGATAGTCTGTGACCTTAACCTTTATGGATACAGACCTTATTGTGATTGATGGCACATTGTCTAGTGACAGTACATACTGTTATAAAGTTTTGTTAAAAAATATCCAGTGGTAAAGAAATTATGGCTCGGACTAACAAAATGTTGACGTTTTCCTGCGTGTTACCTTTACCATGTCGCCTGTAACCTTGACCTTGATGGATACAGACCTAATTGTGATTGATGGCACACTGCCTATTGACAATACATACTGTTAATAAAGTTTTTTTTAAAAAATCGAGTGGTAAAGAAATTATGGCTCGGACAAACAAAATGTTGATGCCGGACGACAGACAACTCGATATCAGAAAAGCTCTGCTGACTTTGTCAGGCGGAGCTAATAAAGGTGTCCAAGATAACAACTCTAGTGCTGAAACAGTTGGCCCATTTTTGTAACTGGCTAACCATCAGGCATAACCAGATTTCAACCGGATATCCGTTAATTTCAACCGCTGATATTATTGCATTGTCTACAGAGCAACATCAGTAAGGAAAGGCAAGAAACAGTTCAAAACACTGCCATCTGACTTCCGGAAAACATAAACAAACGAACACCACTGAGTGCAACTTATGATCGCTAATAATTTATATGACTGCAATGGTCCCACATAATAGTGATGATACATCGTAACTGTGGTCACGATGCATTGCCCGGTCACAAAGTTTGTGTGTGCGATTTGTTCCGAGGACGTGCATTTGAAGAGAGGGGAGACTGCCATCAATATTAGTTTCCCACCAGTTTGTAAATTGTAGTTACGCATAGTTAATTGTATTAGCAAAGATGCTGTTTGCAATTGTATAAAATTTGGAAAGGTTTTGTCATGAGCATTGCGCCAGCGCTTTTTCAGAACTTCTAAAGAGAGGCCATTGTCCACAAGAAGGGGATAGATTTGACAACGATTTCATGGGAAAAGTTAATAAATTTGTCAAAGATAACAACTATAGTGCTGAAACAGTTGGCCCATTTTTGTAACCGGCTAATCGTCGGCATAACCGGATTTCAACCGGATATCTGTTTCAACCGCTGGTATTATTGCATTGTCTACGATGTAAAATCAGTAAGGAATGGAGACAAAAGTTAAAAACACTGCCACCTGACTTTTGCAACTCATAAAGAAATGAACACCAAGTGCCAATGGAAATCGTCGATGTGCAAACAATCATTAACAATTTATATGACTGTTTTATATGACTCCAATGATCCCACATAATAGTGACAGTGTGCAAAATTTGACAAGAACGCTCGTTTCGCTCGCATGGTGGTTACGCAAATTTAAATCCACGCGAACAGATGACTTCCCAGGCTTGGCAATTTCAGGAGAGCGATTTTTTAGCTCTCCTTACTGCCCTCCTGAAAGAACTAAGGAGAGCGAAAAATTGCCCCCCTAAATACTTTGGTCTGGGGTGATTGAGATTACATGTATTATGCTCACATTAAATTTTTGTTGTAAAGCAAAAATGTAATTTAACTTCGAAGTCACAAAACATCACTTAATTTCATTTTGAAAGTGGTTTAGTGGTAGAAGGTAATGGCTGCAACCATACCCAAACACAGTTGCAATCATTTAAAGCAAAATGGGTCACAGCAATATTTTTTTTTCTGTCAGTTTCAAGTTCAACAACTGACATCACAGTTTGAGGGGTAATTATTCAAGGAATATTGACACTATAATATACTACCATTACTACTATCCTGTCATTTCAAGCACTTACACCAGGATGTGACTGTAGATTCAAGCAGACCTGTTGTCCAAGAAAGTCATACGACTACCACTATCACCTTCAACCCCCTTGGGGGGTTGAATGTGGTAGTGACAGGCGTATGACTTTCTTGGACAACAGGTCTGGGGGGTTGAAGGTGGTAGTGGTAGGCGTATGACTTTCTTGGACAACAGGTCTGGGTACACACACAGGTCGTGTCAAGTGTGTGTTCGGTTGTTGAGTGAGACATCTAGATGTCTAAGAGATTTCGCTTTACCTTAGTAAAGTTAATAAAATCACTGATGTTGTCGGTTGGTTTCAGTGTCAATGAGTTCGTTCAATTGGATACTTAAAATGCTGTGTAAAGCTAATTGCTCTCCTAAGCTGATTGAGGAGAGCGATTTTTTGCCCTCCTGCATTTTTCAGAATGCCAGGCCTGACTTCCCTAGCAACCAGAGGGCATCCTTAGCAACGGGCTAACTAATGGGCTGATTTGGACCAAATTCAGTATACAGATCCAGAATGCATTGCAAATGAAAACAGATAGATCAATGATGACGTCACATGACTTCCGTAGCAACCAGAGTGCCCCCTTAGCAACGGACTAACTATTGGTCTGATTTTGACCAAATTCGGTATACGAACCCAAAATGCATTGCAAATAAAAACAGACATATCAATGTTGACGTCTCGTGACTTCCCTAGCAACCAGAGGGCCCCCTTAGAAATGGACTAACTTCTGGGCCCATTTTGACCAAATTCGGTATAGGACCCAAAATGCATTGCAAACGAAACAGACAGGTCAATGGTGTCGTCACGTGACCTCCCTAGCAACCAGAGCGCCCCCTTAGCAACAGGCTAACTACTGGTCCAATTTTGACCAAATTCGGTATACGGACCCAAAATGCATTGCAAATAAAAACAGACATATCAATGTTGACGTCTCGTGACTTCCCTAGCAACCAGAGCGCGTCCTTAGCAACCGGCTAACTACTGGGCCGATTTGGACCAAATTCGGTATATGGATCCAGAATGCATAGCAAATGAAAACACATAAATCAATGATGACGTCATGTGACTTCTCCAGCAACCAGAGCGCCCCCTTAGCAACGGGCTAACTACTGGGTCGATTTTGACCAAATTCGGTATATGGACCCAAAATGCATGGCAAACGAAACAGACAGGTCAGTGGTGTCGTCGCGTGACTTCCTAGCAACCATAGCGCCCCCTTAGCAACGAGCTAACTACTGGTCCGATTTTGACCAAATTCAGTATACGGACCCAAAATGCATTGCAAATAAAAATACATATCAATGTTGATGTCTCGGGACTTCCCTCGCAACTACAGCACGTCCTTAGCAACGGGCTAACTACTGGGCCGATTTGGACCAAATTCGGTATACGGTCCCAGAATGCTTTGAAAATGAAAACAGGTAGATCAGTGATGACATCACGTGACTTCCCTAGCAACCAGAGTGCCCACTTAGCAACGGGCTAACTACTGGGCCGATTTTGACCAAATTCGGTATACGGACCCAAAATGCATTGCAAATGAAAACAGACAGATCGAAGTTTACGTCTTTTGATTTCCCTAGCAACCAGAGTGCCCCCTTAGCAATGGGCTAACTAATGGGCCGATTTTGACCAAATTCGGAATACGGACCCAAAATGCATTGCAAATGAAAACAGATAGGTCAATGTTGACGCCACGTGACAGCATTAGCAACCAGAGCTCCCCCTTAGCAACGGGCTAACTACTGGGCCGATTTTGACCAAATTCGGTATGCGGACCCAAAATGTATTGCAAAAATCCAGAAGCACAGGATTAGCAGTTTCATAATTACTCTCAGAATTATCTGTTGTGATAACTACAAACAATACCGGTACGTCGGTATTTTTTCAGTGAAATTAATGAAAACGGCTTATTGAAATTGGCACATAAAGCTCTAGGCCTATTTACTTTGAATGACAAGTCTGTGCTGTCTTGTGAAGTGTGTATGTCTGTGCTGGCTTGTGCAGTTTGTGTGTCTGTTGGGCAAATCACCCAGAAACCTGGTCCAAATCGTCCACAAACATGGACCGAATCATCCAATAGTCTGGTCCGAATCGGCCAGAAATATGGTCAGAATCGTCCATAGATCTGGGTGCGAAACGTCCTATATAAAAATCTGGTCCAAATCATGAAACTACATTTGTGATACTCAGTCTTATTATTTTAAAGATGGCCTTTTCAGTAAAACTGCATTGGAATATTATCATCATCCTTTTTTTGCACAGCACTGCTGTATTTTCTTGTAGTGGCTACTAAACGTTGGTAATAGTAACAATAAATGCTACATGATATTTGTGAAAAGATAAAAATGAACGCAGCAATTTCCGTAACTCATCGGATAAATTGCGGAAAACAACGACGCCATAAATATATCTTCAAATCAAAGCAATGATAAAATTATCTTTCAATCAGAGGACTGGAAAATATCTTCCAATCAAAACGCAGATAAAAGTAGTTATCTCGAAATTTGGTTGGTCCCCTATTCTTTACCAGTAAATGTAGGTCTGCAGCACATTAGGCCTAATGCATCACTTTCGCTCGCTTTTAGGTTTGCCTAAATTTCATATTATATTGTAGGTCTGATATGTTTTTAGGGGGAAATAAATCTACAAGACAGCATTTACATGCATTAGTTCACAACGCAAAATGTTTTGTTGGACGACCCCTTAAACACTGTTTTAAATTTTGTTAAGTTTATAATTTCAAAAACACTGTGAGTTGCGCGCGCTTCTTGGTTTTACCAAAGTTCATATTACACCTTCAGGGCATGTTTGGACTAGTCTTGATTGGGACTGAACTCACTCATACTATGGGCCGAATTAATTTACGGTAGGGCCAAACTCACTTTTTTGGGGGGGGGGGGGGGGGGGGGGGGGGGGAGAACTCAACATTTTGAATTTAAGCCGAACTCACTAGAAAGAACATACCAAACCAAAAATATTATATTACGGACTTTCATGCCAGTTACCATGTTTGGACTAGTCTTGATTGGGACCGAACTCACTCATACTATGGGCCGAACTAACTTACGGTAAAGCCGAACTTGCAATTGAACGGGGTCCTACTAGAAACCGGAATCGACCGGAATCGACTTTAAAGACCGGAATCAACTCATATTTTACTGATTATTCGCCATGTTTTGTACTTTTACCAATGGCATTCTATCTAATAAGTTTCCACGTGCAAGATTTAGTAAATTGCAAAGGATTTCAGGGTACAGGAAGAGGTTAGCAAAGAGTCTTCCTCGTTTAAAAGCTTTTTTTCTTTTGATCGAAACATTTTCCAAGGGAAGTAACTTGTCGCGTCATTTTGAACTCGATGTTTTATCATGCATGGCCAATACAACTCAAAATTAATTATTGCTCGAGAAGCGAGAATATCAAACTTGAAGCTGACTGAAATGTGTGTGTGTGGGGCGGGGGGGGGGGAGGGGGGGGGGGATTGGGAGGGGGTCGGGCATCAAAAACGCAAACTAATCAAGATTAAAATTTGCTCAATTTGAATGAGAAATTTAGCGAATCATCATCTTGGTTGGTTCGTGATTGTTCAAAAAGGAACCCGCACAGAACTCGACATGAGAAGTTTCATTCATTCGTTCGTTCGTTCGTTCACTCGATCATTCGTTCGGTCGTTCGTTCGTTCCTACTGATTATGTGATATGAGAAACAATAATTGCGAAAGTTTGAATCACATATTAAAATTGGCAGTAGATTGGAAAAAACAAACCCTTACTGAACTCTCTTTAAAAATTTATAATATAATTCAAGGCTGCTACAAGGAAGTTGAGCGTGGAATGGTTGGAGTTGGGAATTGGGAATTGATATTCTCGCTTCTCGAGCAATAATTAATTTTGAGTTGTATTGGCCATGCATGATAAAACATCGAGTTCAAAATGACGCGACAAGTTACTTCCCTTGGAAAATGTTTCGATCAAAAGAAAAAAAGCTTTTAAGCGAGGAAGACTCTTTGATAACCTCATCCTGTACCCTGAAATCCTTTGACATTTACTAAATCTTGCACGTGGAGACTTATTAGATAGAATTCCATTGGTAAAAGTACAAAACATGGCGAAAAATCAGTAAAATATGAGTCGATTCCGGTCGATTCCGGTCTTTAAAGTCGATTCCGGTTTCTAGTAGCACCGATTGACGGTCGTACTCACTGGTATTCGCCAAACTTATTTCACCAGTTTTCGAGTTAACAACACAAAACCTAATTTCACAAGGATCGACAGTTGTCAGCGTCAGATTCTCATATAAAAAGCGCTACATAGGGAAAGCATCTAAACAGGCGATGTTTTGACACTTACACTTGTTGCGAATATTTTGAATTTCGAACGAATATGAGAAATTTCCGTTCGATTTAAAAAAAAATCATTAAGGGTACATTCGGTTCATCAATACCGATTACAAAGAGAACATGCTCGCATGGAATAGCAGCTCCCCCATCCATATCTGAATGGGTGTCGAGTCGTTTCGCCCCAAATCCCGTTTGCTCCTGGGTCGTTTCACCCCATACCAGTTCGCCCCGGTTCGTTTCGCCCCAATTTTGAGAGTGGGTCGTTTCGCTCCACTTTTTTTACCGGGGTATAGGGTGCGTTTGATAAAGAAAAAAACCCAGAACTAGCGGTTGAAATGATAATTCAGTTTATTTTTACATAAAATTTTATATTACACATCCAGTTTACAGTTGACTGATAGAAAATGCATTTGCTGTAATACAATGATCTTGAAATATAACACAGCATATACATAACATCGAAACAGTTTAAACAAGACAGGATGTCTGAACAGTGAAATGTTGGATAAACATGCAGTTACAATGCAAAAGCACACATCTACATTTGTTAATTATCTGATATCCTTCGGACAAGTATAATCTACCACTTTGTTATTTCTCTGCTATCTGCCGTGACCGCTGAATCCAACAACTGCTCCAGAAGGGGAGCGGGAAGATTGGGCCCTGGGAAGATTCGACGCTCGATTTGTTTCAGCCAAAGAAGATTCGCCCAGGAAGATTCAGCGCCTGCACTCAATAATTGACTGCTAATTGGTCTATTCATGTTCTGTCTGAGGGTTTGGCAATTGACTTAATTGACAGGTCACAGTTGACAAGCGGTTTAAGGTTATTATTTATTAATTCTTATAAAATTATTTCACGACTGAACAACACAAAAACTCAAACACTACAATTTTATCCACAAAACACTGAAAAAGTGGTATAAGTATAATATAATAAAACTTCGTCAAATTGCCGTCATGCTCGAAAGTTTACTTCCTTCTAAGCGGCTTTCATTTTTGACTAATTCATATTCCGTTACGTTAAGTGCCGTACCAATGTGTATCGCGTCATAGGAACGTAAAATTTAGCGTCACACTGATCCTAATTGTTGAATGGGAATTATAAAATTGACCGAGATACGCGTACGTCTTACAGATCGATTTATTCTTTGGCAAGTGCCGCCTAGCTCCTAATCACGAACCCGTCTATAAAATCGCCGATACATATCTTCCTTGGGTGGCAGCAAGTAAAGATATGTTCCGCATTACACGTTGTTCACTGTTTTTAATTGTAAATTATGGACAAACAATACCGTATCAGATCTTCCTTAGGTGGTAACAAGTGGAGATATATTCCGCGTTATTACGCGCAAATTTTGTTCTCTGTCTTAGAATTAGGAGCATTCAATCATTTGTCTCAACGTCGCCCTGGCAACAGAGGCAGAAGCGAGTTCGCACGCGGTATTCACACATTCAACCATTCCTTGACCCGAATTGTTCAAACGCGTTGTTCTCCATATTCAAGTGTATTGCTTGTAAAATCCCCGTATCATGTCTCCCTTGGGTGGCAAAGATATGTATTTTTTCTTTTATATTTATATCTCACTTAACGGCACTTAACGTAACGGAATAAGAATTAGTCAAAAATGAAAGCCGCTTAGAAGGAAGTAAACTTCGGAGCATGACGGCAATTTCAGTGACGAAGTTATATAAAATATTTTATGAAGTGTATAATATTATAAAGATATAGAGATATCATTACAAAAGTTATTTCTTGGAAGTTTTTCCAAGTCTATATGTTTTATTTACATGTAGAAGGAATTCAGTCGTTCTAACATCGGCGGAAACTTCCAAGATTCAACCAACAACAATAAAGATTTCTCTGCATCTATTTAATGGTGTTTGAGGTCACACATTTCTGTACAATGGCTGATCATGACCTCGAAAGCTTACGGGTGAAGGTGATTTCTGTACAGAATATCACAATAAAACAAATGCGCACAGACAAAGAGAAACAAATAATATTTTGGATTCAAATGTTCGTCTTTTGGTGGATTACATAGTACATTCAAACATTATTATTTTTCCATAAAAAACCATTAAACAAATGATTTTTTTCCACAAAATATAGAAAATTGGGATAAAAATTCATTGAAATATATTCAGATAATAACGTTTATAACTTTTATAAATAAATGAATAAAAATAAATAAATAAAAAAAATTAAACTCAAAATGAGAGGGATTCGGCCGATCGCCAGGTCTTCCCGGCTGAATCTTCCCAGAGTTGACACATCCCCGACCTGTTCAGAACAACTCACTATTCCTGAAATCGCCGGATTCGCACCATCCCTTAAGTAGACTCGCACCATGCCTTAAGTCGATTCGCACCACATGTTTTGTCTCTTCGCATTATAGTATTGTCTCACGTCTTTTATGAAAATGCATGATATTAATAAATAGACAAAAGCCTAGTAAAAGATTGATAGACAGAGCGAGGTAATAGAAATTATGACTGTCCGAGTATAAATAATGTATTACCTAACGGTGGCATGTCGCCTGTTTAATAAGTATAGTAGGAGAATATTTCACCATGCTTGACAAATAAACACTGACTCGGAGTCCATGATTTGGCTATATAAACACATATACACAATTTGATCACGCTCGGCAATTAGCTGCTGAGTCCATGATTATCACAGTGGGAAAAAATATGAATATCACAGTAGAAGGAATTCAGTTGTTCTAACTTCGCGGAAACTTCCAATAGTGAATCAACAACAATAAAGCTTTCTCTACATTTATTTATTGGTGTGGAAGGTCACACATTTTTGTACAATAGCTAATCATGACCACGGAGGTTTTACGGATGAAGGTAATTTCTCTACAGGATATCACAATAAAACAAATGCGCACAGACAACGAGAGAAACAAATAATATTTTGAATTCAAATGTTGGACTTTTGATGGATTACACAGTACATTCAAACAAAAAGATAAGAAATTATTATTTTTCCATAAAAAATCATTAAACAAATAATTTTTTTCCACAAAATATAGAATTTTTTTTTAAATTCATTAAAATATATTCAAATAATAACATTTAAAACTTCTATAAATAAATGAATAAAAATAAATAAAAAACCCCATTAAACTCAAAATGAGAAGATTCGACCGACCACCAGGGCCGAATCGTCCCGGACGAATCTTCCCAGAGCTTACCCTTCCCCGACCTGTTCCGAACAACGTACCATTCCTGAAATCTCCGGATTCGCAACATCCCTGAAGTCGATTCGGACCACAGGTTTTGTCTGTTCGCATTAGAGTATTGTCTCGCGTCTTATATGAAAATACATGATATTAATTAATAAATAGACGAAAGCCAAGTAAAAGATTGATAGAGAGAACGTGTCAATAGAAATTGTGATTGTCTGAGTTTTAATAATATATTACCTATCGACGGCATGACGCCTGTTTAATACGTCTAGTAGAAGAATATTTCATCATGCTCGGCAATTAGCTGCTGAATCCATGATTATGACAGTGAGAAGAAATATATATATATCATAGTAAAAGCTTGCTTCACACCATGCATGGCCGAAGTCCATATATTATAAAACACATCAAATGAAAGGTTAAAGGTGAATGTTGAAATGGTGTTCGTCACAGTTTGAGTTTATATATAAATACAATGAATGAAACGTGTATGTAGAAAATCATCAAAAGTGAAAAACATCTGTTGAATTATATATAACATTTCAACAAAACCATATCATGTGACCCCTTTAATACTACTAGTAATTAACTGGTTGAGGGCTAGATTATTTTTGTGGTCTTGAATTTGTCATGCAAAATATGTTTTCTTACCAATTTATATAAACGAAATATTATTTGAGTTATTTCGTTTGACTGAATATGAAATATGAGGAAAGAAAACGTCGGCTTTTGCTCTAGTACATGTACCCTCATTTTCTCTGAAAGCCTCGATAGTGGCTTCTAACACTCAACCAGTTAATAATTACCCATCATGTCTGACCATAAAATATGCATTGTTGTTAAAAGATCTTTACTCTCAAAATGGGGCCGAAATGACGAAGGGGCCGAAGTGACAGGGGCCAAAATGACTTCGAGGCCGAAGTCACCAGGGGCCAAATTGAATTGGGGGGTAGGAGGGGGAGTAGAGGGTGGGGGTGAAGTGACTGGATACCGAAATATGCGTACTATCGTATGCAGCCCGCAATAAAGGCAAAAGCTTGAGATGTGGTAGAGAGCAAATTGCATTTTTATAATGGATTCAACTTTTTATTTTACAGGCCAGATCTACTAATGATTATTTATTGCAGGTACAGCTTTCTTGTGCGCGTCGGCTTTATGCGTCTTGGTTTTGTTAATTGAAGTTTTATTTGCTTCATGTTCACTGTCGGTTGTTGGTTTGTCTGTAGTTCTGGCGGGAAATTCTATTGTTTGGGGGAATTTCGGTTTGAAATTCAGAGTTGACAAGAGTACATGTACCTGTTATGGAGGATGTTGCTGTTTGTTTTACAATTTAAATTATTTGAACCAAAGTCTTTTCGAAATGGTAAGATCATTTAAATTATTTATATTTCGCCTATTAATTGTTGCTCTGCTTGCAGAACGATCATTGTTAAACGCCGATCTTTCGACAGTCAGATCAACAATGAATCGCTTATTTTACCTTTATTTCGCTATAAGGGTTATTCTCCATAATTTGATTATTTATAGGTACTCATGTCATTTTAATTATATTTTTCAGTGTTTATAAATATATAATGTACAACGACATAGGCTATTTGTGTGTTTTAATTATTAAATAAAATGGAGAGAAAGAAGATGTTATATGTAAATAAACTTATGTATTATTATATTATCAGAAAGGAGGTGTTATCATTTATTTCCAACATGTTTGATCAGTGAACAGTCCACGTTTTATTGCGAGGAATAAGCTCGACATCCAGGAGTACCTGCGACCCCTCTGCGATATGGACAGTCTCATAGTGAGAATCCGCTCAAATATTTTTCCAACAAAGCTGGGCAAGCTAATTTGGCTGTAGTTAAAAGGATTAGTAAGGTCTTTGTCGGATTTAGGTATCATGACTCCTGTGGCTACTTTCCAGCATTTTGGGAAGTACCCACAGGAGAGACAGCAGTTTAGGAATTGGGTAAGTCTACAGTAGAAGATGTTGGGACACTGTTTCAGTATTTTGTAAGAGACTTCGTCTCCTCCGGTGGGCGGAGATGACTTGCATTTTCTGATTATAACCGCGACCTCTTCTACGCTTATTGATTCTGTTAATTCATGGTCGTCCCCATCTTCAGGTCTTGGTCAAAGATGGGTTCATTGAAAATTGAGTTGTTACTTGGACAAATTTATTTACTTTTACCTTGAAATCGTTGGCAAATCGGTTCCCTTCTTGTGGACTATGAGCTTTCTTTAGAAGTTCGGCAAAAGCGCTGGCTTTTGCCTTGTCATCCAGGGCCATAATTCCGTCGCTAGTCTTCAGCGCATTACTATTGGCACTTTTGCTCTTTTGGACAGTAAGAGTTTTAAATGTATCCCAGAAACTCTTAAGTTCAACTCTCAGCCCATTTAGGTTTTCTGTTGCTTTTACCCATCTCACGCGATTGTCGTTGGCTGTGGCCTTTTTAACTTCTCGGTGTAGGTAATTATACGCGGCTTTTAAGTTCTGCTTTTTTGATTTGATCATTCTCTGATTGGTAAGCGCTGAAGGCTTTTCTTTTTTGTTTAATTATTTTAAGCGTTGTTTCGGTTATTCTGTTTATCAGCGGCTTTACTGTTTGCTTGGGACAGATTTCATCTAGTGTACTATTTGTTGATCACCCCATTAACTTGAAGGTGGGTGCAGCCTTTTTCTAGTTCATGTGAATGCTCGAAAGGATAACGTGACTTTTGTAGGAAAGTTTGGAAGTTGGGTGTTTTCATCACCAATTGTACTGTTTTTTTTATAAAAGTTTCATCCAGAATTACAGCTTTTTCTAGGTCAACCGTTGTTAAATCGGGTGGATCGGGGCTGTCACCACAATAAAGGGGCGGGATTATTTTTTCGTCAGTTTTGTTTAACAAATTTCGGATAATATGCCAAAAATCTCTGGGGCTGGGGGCGTTCGATAATCTGTCTTGGATGTTATCTTCGTAAATTTGTTTTGCATGCCTTTTCATGTTATTTACAGTATTTCGTGAATGTTTGTACAAGTTCCAATGGTGTGGCTCCTTTGTTTTTAGAGCTCTTCGTCTAAAACGGTCTCTACGCCTAATCTCGAGTCAGAGTTCCGAAGTAAACCACGGTTTGTCATTAGGGCGTATTTGGACTGTTGATTTTGGGATTGTGGTGTTCATTATCTCCATAGAATTTTCACAGAATTTTTTTTGGGACACATTAACATCTGCGTGGTCATCTATTATTGATTTCCAGTCTTTCTGACAGATCAGTTCGTTTGCTCGTTTAAAATTTGCTTTTTTATCATTTCGAACGGTTCGACAGAAAGCCTGCCTATTTTCAAGTTCGAATGAGACATAGATATAAACTGCATAATGGACGGACACACCCAAGTCAAGCGTATCAACCTCAACAAGGTTCACTGTTTCACTAATGATTACTGGACCAAGAAGTGTCTGGGAGGTTGGCGTAACTCTTGTTGGCTTATCGATAACGTTACGGAGGTTGTAGCGATTTATTATTTCATTTAATTTGGAGAGCGGATTTCTTAGGTCAGAGCTAAAGTACCCTACTATTACTATAGCCTGTTGGACATTTAGGGCATTCTCAATTGAAGCATCGAACAGTTCCCAATATTCGGGATTAGCAAACTGTTGGGACCTATAGGTTACTGACATCAAGATTGTGCTGGATTTCGAAGAAATCTCCAACCACATTATGGAATCATTAAATTCCAGCTCCGTCTTACGATTGTAGTTTAGTCTTTTCGAGAAATAAACGGCTATTCCTCCACCAGAGTGGTTTCTGGCGTTGCGAACTGGGGACGAAAAATTTGGAATGAGGATATTGGTGGAACTGTAACTATCCTGTAGATGTGTCTCGGTAAAACAAACCACATCATATTCTTGGACTATATCTTCGATTTTGCTTAATTTTGTTCGGGTACTACGTATATTGTACTGGAAAATGGATATGGACCTCTGAGGATTTTCGTGAGAGTTATCGGTTAGGCCAGGGTTCGGTTCTATATCGCCACAACATACAAGGCAAGTGACGAACAGAAACAACAGGCTTAGAAATGAGAGACGGACAGAGAGCCTCGCATTATGTAGAACATTAGAAATTATGGCACAAGCACGGTTTGTTGGAGAAAATATGGTGTTTAATTTAATTTTTTCCCATACTGACAGAAAAGGACAATAACGCACACGCATTTCGGCGAAAACCACATATGAAAAGGGTAGCTAATACATCATGTGCACTGTTGGAGTTGATAAGATTTCAGAAGCTCTGTTTTTGAGATAAAAAAATACAAAATACAATACTAATACAATTTAACCGTTTTTTTCACTTAGAACGAGGATAGATGGTGAATATACGCTCAGTCCATGTGATAGCCAGCTCAACTATCCCAGCCCAATTAACAATCTGGAGAAATACCGCCCCCTGCCCCCCTCAACACACCTTACCTGCAGTCCAGTGGGATTCAGTGTTTAAGGAAGAGCACAGTGTCATTCAAGTAATTTTGAATTTACCCAATTACTGGAGATGAAACACGTTTACAAAGGATTAAAATCCGATCAATTAAACCTGATTTATTACACGTCTGTTCTATGAAATCCCCATATACAGCAACACTGAACCATGATGCGGAAAATGAAAATCCGTTCCGCACACATGTGCGGAACGGAAATCGTTGACCGACTATTTTTATATAGAAGCGAAATTTCAGTGGAATTTTCTAGAAATCGTGCACCGCAATTACAATTTGAATCTCTAGTGATAGCTGAAAATCGTCCGCTGAGTTCCAATGTGTTATATGTGAGTAGTAGGACAGGGTCTAGACGTCCCACATTTGGGGGACCCCGGCTGGGGGACCCCGGAAGTGACGTCACACCGCAATGTATTATGGGTATCACGTGGTTGTTATGGTAACCCATGTGGGCGGCCATGTTGTGACGTCATTGTCATGGTGATGGGTGATGTGAGAGCGCATGCGCAGCTCGTGTTGTTAGGGTGATACGTGTTTCCGTCGTCCATTTTGTATGTAGGGGCCGCCATCTTTGTTTCTATTATGGCACGTGGTTGCTATGTGACCCAAAGGCTTCTTATAGGACTAAGAGGTCTGTAACAGGTATGTTCGATTGACTGGGAGTATTTTCTGGAACGACTTCCCTGTATAATTACCCAAATGAGCCCGACAATCCCTCCAAATCACCAAAAAACGTCTTTATTTTATATGGATTCCCCATTTTATCGGTGTAGCACGTAGTGCTATAGTACCGAGGGGGGCCCCGGGGTGTGTTCCTTTGTAGAAGAGTAATTTTCTGACTTAAAATTTCCCCAGAATCCTCGTTTAATTACCCAAATAAACCCGACAAGTTTTACTATTTCGAATTCTTTCAGAATTCTCTGCTTCTATCTACATATACAATAGTTTTCGACTATCTGGCCATGTTCCTGTGTTCTAGAGTATACTCCAGTAGCGTAGAAGAGCCTATTAGTTTGAACACCTTTGTTTATTATTACTAGTTTTAGCTATTCTGGTCTATTCTTGTTAGTTCTGACCCTATTCCAAGTACTCTTGTTGTTTCATTTATCTGGATCATTTATATAAATTATAGCTAGCCAATCAGATTGCGTGCTTTTTCATGTTATTTACAGTATTTCGTGAATGTTTGTACAAGTTCCAATGGTGTGGCTCCTTTGTTTTTAGAGCTCTTCGTCTGAAACGGTCTCTACGCCTAATCTCGAGTCAGAGTTCCGAAGTAAATCACGGTTTGTCATTAGGGCGTATTTGGACTGTTGATTTTGGGATTGTGGTGTTCATTATCTCCATAGAATTTTCACAGAATTTTTTTTGGGACACATTAACATCTGCGTGGTCATCTATTATTGATTTCCAGTCTTTCTGACAGATCAGTTCGTTTGCTCGTTTAAAATTTGCTTTTTTATAATTTCGAACGGTTCGACAGAAAGCCTGCCTATTGTCAAGTTCGAATGAGACATAGATATAAACTGCATAATGATCGGACACACCCAAGTCAAGCGTATCAACCTCAACAAGGTTCACTGTTTCACTAATGATTACTGGACCAAGAAGTGCCTGGGAGGTTGGCGTAACTCTTGTTGGCTTATCGATAACGTTACGGAGGTTGTAGCGATTTATTATTTCATTTAATTTGGAGAGCGGATTTCTTAGGTCAGAGCTAAAGTACCCTACTATTACTATAGCCTGTTGGACATTTAGGGCATTCTCAATTGAAGCATCGAACAGTTCCCAATATTCGGGATTAGCAAACTGTTGGGACCTATAGGTTACTGACATCAAGATTGTGCTGGATTTCGAAGAAATCTCCAACCACATTATGGAATCATTAAATTCCAGCTCCGTCTTACGATTGTAGTTTAGTCTCTTCGAGAAATAAACGGCTATTCCTCCACCAGAGTGGTTTCTGGCGTTGCGAACTGGGGACGAAAAAATTTGGAATGAGGATATTGGTGGAACTGTAACTATCCTGTAGATGTGTCTCGGTAAAACAAACCACATCATATTCTTGGACTACATCTTCGATTTTGCTTAATTTTGTTCGGATACTACGTATATTGTACTGAAAAATGGATATGGACCTCTGAGGGTTTTCGTGAGAGTTATCGGTTAGGCCAGAGTTCGGTTCTATATCGCCACAACATACAAGGCAAGTGACGAACAGAAACAACAGGCTTAGAAATGAGAGACGGACAGAGAGCCTCGCATTATGTAGGACATTAGAAATTATGGCACAAGCACGGTTTGTTGGAGAAAATATGGTGTTTAATTTAATTTTTTCCCATACTGACAGAAAACGACAATAACGCACACACATTTCGGCGAAAACCACATATGAAAAAGGTAGCTAATACATCATGTGCACTGTTGGAGTTGATAAGATTTCAGAAGCTCTGTTTTTGAGATAAAAAAATACAAAATACAATACTAATACAATTTAACCGTTTTTTCACTTAGAACGAGGATAGATGGTGAATATACGCTCAGTCCATGTGATAGCCAGCTCAACTATCCCAGCCCAATTAACAATCTGGAGAAATGCCGCCCCCGCCCCCTGCCCCCCTCAACACACCTTACCTGCAGTCCATTGGGATTCAGTGTTTAGGGAAGAGCACAGTGTCATTCAAGTAATTTTGAATTTACCCAATTACTGGAGATGAAACACGTTTACAAAGGATTAAAATCCGATCAATTAAACCTGATTTATTACACGTCTGTTCTATGAAATCCCCATATACAGCAACACTAAACCATGATGCGGAAAATGAAAATCCGTTCCGCACACATGTGAGTAGTAGGACAGGGTCTAGACGTCCCACATTTGGGGGACCCCGGCTGGGGGACCCCGGAAGTGACGTCACACCGCAATGTATTATGGGTATCACGTGGTTGTTATGGTAACCCATGTGGGCGGCCATGTTGTGACGTCATTGTCATGGTGATGGGTGATGTGAGAGCGCATGCGCAGCTCGTGTTGTTAGGGTGATACGTGTTTCCGTCGTCCATTTTGTATGTAGGGGCCGCCATCTTTGTTTCTATTGTGGCACGTGGTTGCTATGTGACCCAAAGGCTTCTTATAGGGCTAAGAGGTCTGTAACAGGTATGTTCGATTGACTGGGAGTATTTTCTGGAACGACTTCCCTGTATAATTACCCAAATGAGCCCGACAATCCCTCCAAATCACCAAAAACGACTTTATTTTATATGGATTCCCCATTTTATCGGTGTAGCACGTAGTGCTATAGTACCGAGGGGGGCCCCGGGGTGTGTTCCTTTGTAGAAGAGTAATTTTCTGACTTAAAATTTCCCCAGAATCCTCGTTTAATTACCCAAATAAACCCGACAAGTTTTACTATTTAGAATTCTTTCAGAATTCTCTGCTTCTATCTACATATACAATAGTTTTCGACTATCTGGCCATGTTCCTGTGTTCTAGAGTATACTCCAGTGGCGTAGAAGAGCCTATTAGTTTGAACACCTTTGTTTATTATTACTAGTTTTAGCTATTCTGGTCTATTCTTGTTAGTTCTGACCCTATTCCAAGTACTCTTGTTGTTTCATTTATCTAGATCATTTATATAAATTATAGCTAGCCAATCAGATTGCTTGATTTCCCATAATCTGTATGCAGAGTTATCTCCCCTTATTACAACAAAGCTGTATCCGTATCTCAAAGCCTCTATATCCAATGGCCATATCCCATGGAATCCCCTTTTTTTTTAAAACATATGGCCTTCGGCACCCCTTTTTGTCATATGTGCTTATGTGAAAAGGCACAATGTGACACAATGTGCCCTATCACATAGGCACATGCTTTATGTGCCGATATGTGCTTATGTGAAGCGCTGGCTTTTGCCTTGTCATCCAGGGCCATAATTCTGTCGCTAGTCTTCAGCGCATTACTATTGGCACTTTTGCTCTTTTGGACAGTAAGAGTTTTAAATGTATCCCAGAACCTCTTAGGCTCAAGTCTCAGCCCATTTAGGTTTTCTATTGCTTTTACCCATCTCACGCGATTGTCGTTGGCTGTGGCCTTTTTAACTTCTCGGTGTAGGTAATTATACGCGGCTTTAAGTTCTGCTTTTTTGATTTGATCATTCTCTGATTGGTAAGCGCGGAGGGCTTTTCTTTTTTGTTTAATTATTTAAAACGTTGTTTCGGTTATTCTGTTTATCAGCGGCTTTACTGTTTGCTTGGGACAGATTTCATCTAGTGTACTATTTGTTGATCACCCCATTAACTTGAAGGTGGGTGCAGCCTTTTTCTAGTTCATGAGCATTTAAGGAGTCATTTGCATTTACTTTCACTTCGATAATGTTTCTGAAGAGGTTCCAGTCATTTATTGACAGGTTCCTCCTGTTCATGGGAGGATACCTTGTGGGACCAGTATTACATTTCAAAGTGGTGTGAAGTTGTGAACTGGCAGGTGATCACTGCCTAGATCTTCGTCTTCTACAAACATGTCTTGCATTTGGCTGATTACTGATTTTACTGGTGGCAGTCAGTTCTAGGATGTCTGATTGATGGAGTGGGTTGTTACTGACGTGTGTTACGTCTTGATCGTTATTTACCACAAATAGATCGAGCTCTTCAAAGACGTTGAAAAGGACGTCACCATTCGCGTCGGTCTAATGACAACCGAATACCCGGTGTTTGAAACTGAAATCACCCAAGAATATGCAGTGCTTGTATTTTTGGTAAAGAATTTAAATACTTTACTGCCTACTGTTGCTTGCGGTTTGTTATACTTTGAGATGACGGCCACGTGTTTGTGGCCAAGTTCAGTTTCCGCTGCGATCACTTCAGCACTGAGGTTGTCGCATTGTTTTGTTTTGTATTTAATCTCCTGTCTTATCAGCAGAGCAACGCCACCACCTTTTAGGACAGAGCGATCTCTTCTAATAATATCGGACCCGCTTAACGAGAATTATTTTATGTTTGGTTTTAGCCATGTTTTGCTAATTCCAATTATGTTCGGATTTTGGAAATAATGTGACATTTGCGAGTTTTCTGATCAACGCTTCGAGCGTTCCACTGGACTATTTTTAATATATCCCTGGACGGTTTATGCACAGCTGTACTAAGTTTATTTACTATTTGTAATAATGTTACCTAATTATATTTTGTTAACGGCAGCTTCTAATAGCGTGTGAGATATTTGAATTTTATATTACCTGGAAGCTGTTTTACTGATAGCTTTGCATACGTTCGAGAGACTGGCGTCCGTGTGTTTCTTCATTATGCTTAAAATAGAGCCAGTTATGAGGGTACACGTGGAATAAGGAGAGGACAAGTTCTCAACGTTATTTTAATTTAGAGCTTTAAGCTGGATGGTTTTTTAAAACTTTTTTTGAAGTGGCTACACCCCCGGTAGTTGCTGGGGTGCTGACCCCCGCAATGCGGGCATTTAAGAGTTGTAGAACTGCACGGCTTCGCGATGTGTTTGTCGCCGCATTTCATATAACGTTGCTCCACGTTTCATTTGTGTGACAAGTGCCCAAAGTTCCGACACTATATAATACAGAATAGCAGAGTGTGCTTAACTAATAACGAGCATCTGTAAATTGTATTGTCACGTGTGATTGCAACGTTTTTAATTAACTGCTAATCAGCAGGGACATTTACGATGGGATGATGCCGGATTTTAGTCTTGTCAATGGAGGAAAATAATATGAAATCTCCATTATGACATTTAAATTCTCATCTCGTTTGATCCCATTTAGAATTGTGGCCTTTACTACCGGTTATGGACCGAAGGTGCAAATCAACCGATGGTGGAGCAAATCGACCGAACCTGCGGCACGGATTGTCCGAAGCTATGAAGCCAATCGACTTTTGAGAGAGTGCGAATAGACATTTGAGATAATGCCAGTCGATTTTCGATTGATGCGAATCGACTGCTGAGATGGTGCGAATCGACTTTTAAGATGGTGGAACAGACTTTTGATGTGGTTCGAATCGACTGGTGTGAAATGACGACGATTTTACTGACCAAGATTGCCCCAGCCAAGTCGGCCGGTAACATGACTACTTTGTGAAAAACCAGCTCGGCGACAGGGTTTAGTTTAAACATATTTTATTTGCCACTATATACAGCAAAAAGGATCGGAGAACAAGTTATCACAACTTTCAAAAACTCCTCTCCTTAGACAAGAATAATTACACATTTGCGGCACAATTTTCTACAATATAGAAATACTAAGAATTAGTGTAGTCATCAGCTAAAGGGCTGAAGATTTGAAGATTTAGAGAGATAAGGATTTAACCGTTTTGAGCTCCGGTGGTATCTTCCACATCAATTCAGTAGAATTAGCTGGAAGGGTCTATTTTCAATATTTTAGAGCTGACCAATCAGTATTTCCAACGAGGAGCCTTGGGGCCACACGTTGGAAACAGTGGTTGGTCTGCACTACTTATTTATTTAGCATTATTTTGTCAGGGAAAATGGGGTGTTTCGCGGGCTTTGTCCGAAAAAGGGCCACCGGGGCTCAAGGTGTTAAAGAGCTATAGGATTAGAGAGTGAAGGATTGCCGTTGTCTAGGCTCGCCTAGTGACTTTTGCATTATTGGATCTCTATCGTCTTTACAAAAAGGGAGCGTGTAATTTAAGAACAAATTGGTGGAAATTAAAATGCAGTCCCACAACACGCCACGGTTGTCCAAACGCACGCTAGTACACAACCAAGGGTGCATTATGCATCGTTTGGGTTCATGTGATGTTATTCAAATCGGCCAGTTGCAAGGATGAATGTTTGAACTTTCCTGAATAAAAGTTCGTTTTGCTTTGTTGTTAAACCGATTATTCCATAAAGTAGCTCGTCGACATTAGATATATTGAACGTGATAACAGCATTAAGAAAGGTCAATCTTTGAGGATGGTAGTTCGGGCATTGAAAGAAGAAATGGTGTGAATCTTCTTGGGGATTGCCACAGGTACATTGTGGGGTAGAGGAGATAAAATTGTTAAATTTGTCGTGGTTTAAATCACTGCAACAGTTTCGTAGTTTGCAGTGGAGAACGTTTCCTTTCCTGGTTCCTGTGTAGAAATATGAAGGTGGTTTGACGGAGGGTTCAATTTAGCAAGGTTGCCTTTAAATACAGAAAGTGTTGACGCAGTTTTGGTATTAGTTGGAAGCTCTTTCCAAATTTTGGAAGATGAAGGGAAGAATGTATTTGAAAATTGTTCTGTCCGCGCTTGGTACATAGATAAGTTGTTGGAGGTACGTGAATTGTAATTTGATTTTTCTCCCACAGTACGAGGTAATAATTCAACAAGGTAATCTGGAGCATCGTTATTAGATATTTTGAAAAAAGCACACAGTTTGTGATGGTGCCTTCTCTCAGAGTGAGCGCCATCCAAGTTCCAAGAGTATACGTTCGGATGAAACAGATCGTGTGAGACCAGACACTATTCTTGCTGCATCGCGGCGTAGTCGGTCTAGTTTCATTAGAAGATGCTTAGGAGTACAGTCCCTGACTGTATCACCGTAATCAATGAGTGGCAAGATGAATGAGAAATATATTTGTTCCAGAGTTTTCCTTCCAAGTTTATACTTGAGTTTTCTCAGATTGGACAAACGTGCATTAACTTTTTTTGCAAATTTCCGCTATCTGGCGATCCCATCCATTTCAAGTTTGAATGATTAAACCAAGATGTTTATGTGAATCTGAGAAATTTATCGGAGTTTCGTTAAAGAACAAATCTGGATGGTTGTGATTTGGGATTCGAGAAAAGTAGACAGTTTGCGTTTTAGATGTGTTGAAGGATACCAGCCACTTCTGAGAACAGGAGTATTTTGGTCAGATCATTATTCAATATGGTTGTTAGTTCAGAACTGGATCTTTTACCGTTTGTGAGACATGTATCATCAGCAAACAATCTGGTAAGGGATTCTAAATTAACTGCAATATCGTTGATATAGACTAAAAAAAGGAAAGGTCCCAGGACAGATCCTTGAGGAACTCCAGCTTGTATTAGCTTGTATGGAGAGTATGTGTTATTCACCAATACTCGTTGTTTACGATTTTTCAAGTAACTGTCAAACCATTTTAACAGAGGACCTGAGATGCCATAGTGCTCTAATTTTTAGAGAAGACCTTTATGCCATACCCTCTCGAAAGCCTTTGAGAAATCACAGAAGATAGCACAAGTCATCAGTCGTTCATCTTATGACTGACATAACGAATGGTATAGTTCAAGAAGTTGAAACGTAGTGCAGTGGCCAGGGATGAAGCCGGACTGATATTTATATAGAATATTAATCTGATGAAAATGAGGAAAACCGATTTCAGGAGAACCTTTTCACAGATTCTCTCTAAAGTTGGTAAAAGGGAGATCGGCCGATAGTTGTTTTTGTCCGCGGGATCTAGTTTTTTAAAGATGGGGATTACATTGGCTTTCTTCCATTCGTCTGGATATGTTCCGGTATCGAAACTTTTTTGAAAAAGCATACTCAGTGGTGCTGCGATGGTATCAACAGTTCCCTTCAGATCTCGTCATGGCCATGGGCTTTGTTTGCATTTAACGACTTAATAACATCTGCATTATCTTTTATATCAAAGAGAATGCTCGAAAGGATAACGTGACTTTTTGTAGGAAAATTTGGAAGTTGGGTGTTTTCATCATCAATTGTACTGTTTTTTTTTAATAAAAGTTTCGTCCAGAATTACAGCTTTTTCTAGGTCATCCGTTGTTAAATCGGGTGGATCGGGGCTGTCACCACAATAAAGGGGCGGGATTATTTTTTCGTCAGTTTTGTTTAACAAATTTCGGATAATATGCCAAAAATCTCTGGGGCTGGGGGCGTTCGATAATCTGTCTTGGATGTTATCTTCGTAAATTTGTTTTGCGTGCTTTTTCATGTTATTTACAGTATTTCGTGAATGTTTGTACAAGTTCCAATGGTGTGGCTCCTTTGTTTTTAGAGCTCTTCGTCTAAAACGGTCTCTACGCCTAATCTCGAGTCAGAGTTCCGAAGTAAACCACGGTTTGTCATTAGGGCGTATTTGGACTGTTGATTTTGGGATTGTGGTGTTCATTATCTCCATAGAATTTTCACAGAATTTTTTTTTGGGACACATTAACATCTGCGTGGTCATCTATTATTGATTTCGAGGCTTTCTGACACATCAGTTCGTTTGCTCGTTTAAAATTTGCTTTTTTATAATTTCGAACGGTTCGACAGAAAGCCTGCCTATTGTCAAGTTCGAATAAGACATAGATATGAACTGCATAATGATTGGACACACCCAAGTCAAGCGTATCAACCTCAACAAGGTTCACTGTTTCACTAATGATTCAGGCCCGTCGGAACCGGGGGGGCTGGGGGGGGGGGGGGGCTGCAGCCCCCCCAATAATTTGCTCATATTTCGTCGTTAGTTTATCCATGATGGGAGCAACCGATGTAATCTGAATAAAAATGGACATTACATTATTGAACTCAGATTAGAACAGTGGCGTAGGAACCGGTTGGGGGTGGGGGTGGGGGGGGGGGGGTGGGGGTAAGGGAGATATTTCCCCCACCCCCACAAATTTGTCAAAAGTAGGCTTTACTGGGCTGGGTTGGTGGTTTCTCCACACGGGATGCCCACTGGTTACCATATTCCGACATTACTGTTAATGATTACTGGACTGAGTGGGTTCCATGTGTGCTTTCTTACACCAATAAAACTGACAGTCGTGTTTTCGCCTAATCGTGGAAAGCGATGTTAAACCCCAACCAACCACAGGGTAATTCATTGCATGTTCACCGTTCCTGTCATTCTGCTCGGAAATCACGCTGAATTGATCAGAGAGCTGACGTATTTCCTTATTGACGATGTATTTGCTCAGAATCACTCAGAATACATATTTATACATCTTAAATTAAAAAAATTTCCCGGGGGAGGCCCCCCGGACACCCACCGGCGAGACGGGGAGGTACCCCTTCTCGTGCTCACCCCCACTCGCCCTTTCGCGGTTCGGATGACGCTTCGCGTCATAGGAATATACGATTTATTTGCTCAGAATCAACCAGAATGCATGTTTTTACATCTTCAATTCGAAAAGTTTCCCGGGGGAGGCCCCCGGACCCTCCACCAACGAGACGGAGGATATCTTCTCTCGTGTTCACCCCCACTCGCCGCTCGGATGACGCGTCGCGTCATGGGACTATAGGTCCTACCCCCCCCCCCCCCCAATAAAATTAGCTTACTACGCCCCTGGATTAGAATTATGAACGTATCACTGAATGTATAACATGCACCTGCATATGTTGATGTGCAAACGTTTTGAGCAATTCCTTTGGCAGCTCAGAAGACCACGACAACCGTTGGCGTAATGATAAAACTAATGCATCCATCATAAGGCCTGACTGTTTTTTAGCATGACGGAATACGGACACGGCCTGCAGGTGAGCCCGGTGTGAGAACCGTCCCCAAATGTTATGGGGTTCCATTGTGATTTTTGAAACATTTTGTTAAAAAAACAACTTTTGCCGTTTAAAAAAATCAAGAGGTTTTTGCTTCAAAAGCTACCAGAATGCTTCCTTTGATTGCCCTTTTCAAAAAATTTTCTGGGGGAGTCACCCCCTCCTCCCCCCCCCCTAAAAAACCTCGTGCATTCAGCACTTGCGCCAGATGCCTTCGGCATCTGGATACCCCATACCTATTTAGTATCAGCCAGTTCACCCAAATTAGCAATATCAGCCCCCCCAATATAAATTTCGTTCCGACGGGCCTGTGATTACTGGACCAAGAAGTGTCTGGGAGGCTGGCGTAACTCTTGTTGGCTTATCGATAACGTTACGGAGGTTGTAGCGATTTATTATTTCATTTAATTTGGAGAGCGGATTTCTTAGGTCAGAGCTAAAGTCCCCTACTATTACTACAGCCTGTTGGACATTTAGGGCATTCTCAATTGAAGCATCGAACAGTTCCCAATATTCGGGATTAGCAAACTGTTGGGACCTATAGGTTACTGACATCAAGATTGTGCTGGATTTCGAAGAAATCTCCAACCACATTATGGAATCATTAAATTCCAGCTCCGTCTTACGATTGTAGTTTAGTCTTTTCAAGAAATAAACGGCTATTCCTCCACCAGAGTGGTTTCTGGCGTTGCGAACTGGGGACGAAAAATTTGGAATGAGGATATTGGTGGAACTGTAACTATCCTGTAGATGTGTCTCGGTAAAACAAACCACATCATATTCTTGGACTATATCTTCGATTTTGCTTAATTTTGTTCGGATACTACGTATATTGTACTGGAAAATGGATATGGATACCAGTCCAAAATCTCAATAACATTTCCTACCGGGATTCTCGTTAGGCCACTATTAAAATTATTGATTACTTGTCACAGATATGCATTGCCTCGACCACGCATCGGAGCGAGCTTCTTGAGCTCCTTCCAGTGGGACCGAAAGCCACATACGATTCAATAAAAAGATGAAAAAAATATTATTGATTATGTCGACGATTCACATCGGAAAAGAGTTTTATGAGGAGTGTCGTTTTGAGTTACCTGCGAGGAAACAAACAAGTATTACAAATATTTCTTCGCCTTGTGAGATCTTGTGCTGTTGCATGTGCTTGGCATACCAACCCAGTTATTGAACCACGGAAAATATCATGTAATCTTCCGGTTTTACACACTAGTGCTCGGGATCTCGTGAATCGGGATGAGTGGTTTGACCCGAATTGACGTGTTAAAAACTAACGTCCGGAGAAAGAAAAGAAAAAAGAAGAAAAACATTGAGCGAAGGGTGGCGAAACAAGGCTCGCTGGATACTGGTTATGACAAGGATTTTTGTATCAAATATTCCTGGATTCTAGAGATTAAAAGAGATCGGCCTTTCCATTAAGCGATAATGCTGATCTGGAGAACGAAAGGTATATAAGTAGTTCACAGGCAATCATTGTGGTTTCAGGTGGTTACCATAATGGTTACCGTGTACTCCTGGTCTTCGATGATCCATCCACAAAATAGCCAGGCAAACATAACGAGTATAGGCAAGCCACGAGGACACTTGGAGTAACAATAGACAGCATTATTTGATCAGGTGGGCAGGAGCGGGGGGGGGGGGGGGGTGGTGGAGGGGGGTGTAGGGCATGGAGATAGGCAATATTACATTTTATGTAGTGACGCGTGTATCGTAGATAATGAGTATGATGGAGATGGAGGATGACGTGAAAGCGGGGGTTGGGGTGGGGAGGGGGCATAAGGATTGAGTTAAAGTGGAAAATTGTAGTTTTAAGATATCTGCTAGAAATGCACATGATAAGCTTATGGATATCAATAATGTCCCTGGGATAACATTTCAAATCAAATTTTGCGTATTGGAGACTACATTCATGCGTATGTCCAGAGCGACAGATATAAAATTTGTATGATCAGTATATACGTATGTGGTATTTAGTACGATTGGCTTCTTGTTAATTTCTCTCCGCCAGACGGCAGATTTAAGTTGGAATGTATTATAGGTCAGCCAAACCATGGGGTGAAAAGTGTTGGGGGGGGGGGGGGGGAGCGTAAACAAAATGTGGCACAGTGCGTCGTCTGCAATGGATCAACATTGTTGACGGGGCTCTGCACCAAGAACAGAGACGATATATTATGATAACACATGAAAGTAGTTTCAAGTGCTGGCAATATTTTCCTGTAGCAGACTAATTACGGCATATTATTTTCAGAGACAGGTATATGATCTCGGAAACAACTTCTTTGAATTCAGAGTTGGCATTAATTAGGCCTAGGATCATTTGGATATATATGTTTAACACATACACATACGTGCCACACCCATAGACATATTTGCCCAACGTTCCAGAGAATAAATAGGGTCTTAAGGTCATTTGCATATGTATGGTTAACACAAACACATACATGAAACACAGTTAAACATACTTGCTTAAAACTTGAATGCTACTGATACAAATAAAAATATACATACACCTTGGGGGTCAGTTGTTTGAGTCAGCTTGGTGGTCATTCAGCTCATCAGAAGAGGGTGGTGACATCTTAAAAAAAAATAAATTGGGAGTATGCGTAGAGCAACAAACATATGTGCCCAGATTTCCAACACACAAAGGTGGTTTATAATATGAGTATACATTTGAAGCCGGTTTGTTTTAAAGCTCTATCCCGTTAACCTGCAGGTTAGGATGTTGTTTAGCCCAACCTTGGGTTGGGGGGGGGGGGGGTAGAGCTGGTAAAATGACCAGTTGCCATTGTGGGAGAGAGGTGGGATAATTTCAGGTGTATTTTGGGTTATTACATATGTATATTTGACATATACAAATACACGTAACACACACAGACTCTTAACCCAAGATTTCTATACACCAGATGCGCAACTTAAATGTACCTCCATCCATGTATGTATGTTAAGTACAACATATAAACATATATACACATATACATCCATATAAATATATTTGAATATACACACATATATACATATACAATACATACCCACATACATATACTTATATACCTTTATGACATGCACATATATATATATATTGCCTATCTCCATATATCTTATAATCTATCTTATAATAAAAATGCCTGAAGATCCGCATACAGAGCGGTGAAAGCGCTAGCAGGAATATAGTCAGTGATGTCGGTGTATTTGTTTTGAACTTTAATATTTTTTTCTTATATATATATATATATATATATATATATATCACATATATGTACAGATACATACATATACACATGCATACACACATATATACATATATTAAAATTAAACATTTTAGCCTAGATTTCCACGCAACAAAATTATTGCAAGCTGTGGTGTGTAAAACGTTTGTGGTAGATTGTTTGTGTCTGCTTGCTGGCCAGTCAGATCACCAGTTTGAGTTAGGATATTATCTTAGAATACGTTTAAGGAATGTTCAAGGCTATGGTCATCTAAATATGTGCAGCAAAATAAACATGTGTACCCAGATTTCTGTATGACAAATGTACATTTCTGAGATGAAAATAAAATAGGTTGAAA
The DNA here is from genome assembly GCA_031216915.1 of Pictodentalium vernedei. Lineage (NCBI taxonomy): Eukaryota > Metazoa > Mollusca > Scaphopoda > Dentaliida > Dentaliidae > Pictodentalium > Pictodentalium vernedei. The sequence continues at coordinate 503,743,786 of CM062293.1, forward strand.
CTGGTTATTTTCTAAAGTATTCGCCAATCAGCCAGTGGATTAGGATTAGGCTGAGCCCAGCCATGGGTGGGAGTAAAGCTATTTGTGTGTGTGAGGGGGGGGGGGGGGGTTGAAATGTATATCAGTTTTCTTGTTGTTGAACATTTGGATTATATGGCATATTTACTGGGGTGGGAATAGAGTTATTTTGAGTGGGGGGGGGGGGGGGGGTGAGAAGTATATCTTATTGTGTGAACATTATGATTATATGATATCTTTTTGAGTAGGAGGGGAGTCTCGGGTGTGAATTCACTGCATCCGTATTAACCATAATTCGACCAGGGGCCACTTGTATATGTATGTCAACATATACATGTAACACACATAGGCACATGAACCCAGATTTCCATACAACAGATGAGTTTATAAGGAACATATGTTGATAATTTGGAGTGTCGTCAGGTACATATAAAATGTTTAAGTACAATTGTTTACAATTCACTCCACAAGGTGCACACAGGGATAGTTTGGTTTAATGTCATTTGGTGTAAGATTCAAGGTAGGGGTTGGGAATGAGTTTACCGTTTAGATATTTTGTAAATCATCTTTGCTCTTTACAAGAATTTTGGGGCCTGTGGGAGACTTCTTTGCAAAGATTCTTCCAGCAAGTGTCCAAAAGGTGTGGATTTTGTGATCTCTTTTGAGAGAATTAAGGGTTTTGATTATATCATATCTGTAGCTGGTAAGGGCCTCTGTAATAGATGTACCATTCCCTGTGTTTTTCAGAGTCTGTTTTGATCTGTAGATTTCACTTTTGATGTTATATGTTGTGAATCTTGCAATAATACTGGCAGTTTTTAAGGGATTTGTGGAAGCATTTTCAGTTTGTGGAGCTATTCTGACTTTTCCCAAAGGGTGAGACCTGCTGACGGTTTCAGGCTTTACATCTACACTCAACTTATCTCTACACAGATCAGTTATAATTTTATCAGTTTCTGCAGGGGGGCTATCAGACTGGAGTGGCACATTGTGAAATATAAGACAGTTTCTCCTAGAGTACTGGTCTGCCTCCTCTTGATCAGTTTGACACTTGTTGAGCTGGGATTTGAGGTTTCCTATCTCCTGCTCAAGTTCCTGATTTTCCTTTTTGACAGTCTCAAGTTCAGAGTGTATTTGTGTTCTTGTTTTGTTTACATCAATAGCTAGTTGTTTCAATTCAGGTTCAATATGTGCAGAAATAATGTTACGAAGAGCAGAGGAGACTTCATCTTTCAACACAGAGCGAACTTGAGTTCTCAGGTCGGCGGTGACAACATCATTGATAAAAGGCATGAAATGTGGGGTGATATGAGGTATAGTAGTCCCAATAAACTCAGGACTAGTTATAGTTGATGTGATCAATTGTGTAAGACTATGACCTTTACCAATTCTTCCCATCCTGACTTCTTCGATGTTGGATAGGTCACCACAGGAATTTCTTCGTGGGAGTGTCCTGGGTTCACCAGGAGAACGGTTCTCAGGATTCGTTCTCTTTAATGAGGATTTAGGTTTCTGAGCAAGGACTCGGAATCCAATGCTATTGCGTTTTCAGGAGCTGCTGTCATAATGCTTGGTTGGACAGTTTATGACTTTATTTTAAGTTTTTTTTTCGGATTTTCAGACTCCAAGTTCGACCAAGATGAAAGAAGGAACTGTTACAATATCATAATACCATAATGTTTTTCAAGTTTTTCAAGTTTCCAAAACTCCAAGTTTGACCAAGACGAAAGAGAGGACTGTCATAATAGCATTATGTCACAAATGATTTTGATGACGCACAACAACACAACTTGATCGAGAATAAGTCGAAAATAGGCGAGCTAAATTATGCTCTGGATGATGAACCGCTAAACACTCAGGATCTGTTAATTCAAGGCCTCGAATTACTGCATATTCGTGAAGACTAGATTACCAGAAAAACATACAAATCAAAACAAGTCTGAGATCACATCGCAAACCCCCACAACTCACTTTCTGTTCAAGTCATAATACGATGGAACATCAACGTGCCGCCATTATCGAATTGAAAGTGACAGGGGCTGGGCGGTTTGGCGAAACTTTTTTTCAGACGGTTTGTTGGAGAAAATATGGTGTTTAATTTAATTTTTTCCCATACTGACAGAAAAGCACAATAACGCACACACATTTCGGCGAAAACCACATATGAAAAAGGTAGCTAATACATCATGTGCACTGTTGGAGTTGATAAGATTTCAGAAGCTCTGTTTTTGAGATAAAAAAAATACAATACTAATACAATTTAACCGTTTTTTCACTTAGAACGAGGATAGATGGTGAATATACGCTCAGTCCATATGATAGCCAGCTCAACTATCCCAGCCCAATTAACAATCTGGAGAAATGCCGCCCCCGCCCCCCCCCCTGAACCCACCTTACCTGCAGTCCAGTGGGATTCAGTGTTTAGGGAAGAGCACAGTGTCATTCAATTAATTTTGAATTTACCCAATTACTGGAGATGAAACACGTTTACAAAGGATTAAAATCCGATCAATTAAACCTGATTTATTACACGTCTGTTCTATGAAATCCCCATATACAGCAACACTAAACCATGATGCGGAAAATGAAAATCCGTTCCGCACACATGTGCGGAACGGAAATCGTTGACCGACTATTTTTATATAGAAGCGAAATTTCAGTGGAATTTTCTAGAAATCGTGCACCGCAATTACAATTTGAATCTCTAGTGATAGCTGAAAATCGTCCGCTGAGTTCCAATGTGTTATATGTGAGTAGTAGGACAGGGTCTAGACGTCCCACATTTGGGGGACCCCGGAAGTGACGTCACACCGCAATGTATTATGGGTATCACGTGGTTGTTATGGTAACCCATGTGGGCGGCCATGTTGTGACGTCATTGTCATGGTGATGGGTGATGTGAGAGCGCATGCGCAGCTCGTGTTGTTAGGGTGATACGTGTTTCCGTCGTCCATTTTGTATGTAGGGGCCGCCATCTTTGTTTCTATTGTGGCACGTGGTTGGTATGTGACCCAAAGACTTCTTATAGGGCTAAGAGGTCTGTAACAGGTATGTTCGATTGACTGGGAGTATTTTCTGGAACGACTTCCCTGTATAATTACCCAAATGAGCCCGACAATCCCTCCAAATCACCAAAAAAACGACTTTATTTTATATGGATTTCCCATTTTATCGGTGTAGCACGTAGTGCTATAGTACCGAGGGGGCCCCCGGGGTGTGTTCCTTTGTAGAAGAGTAATTTTCTGACTTAAAATTTCCCCAGAATCCTCGTTTAATTACCCAAATAAACCCGACAAGTTTTACTATTTCGAATTCTTTCAGAATTCTCTGCTTCTATCTACATATACAATAGTTTTCGACTATCCGGCCATGTTCCTGTGTTATAGAGTATACTCCAGTAGAGTAGAAGAGCCTATTAGTTTGAACACCTTTGTTTATTATTACTAGTTTTAGCTATTCTGGTCTATTCTAGTTAGTTCTGACCCTATTCCAAGTACTCTTGTTGTTTCATTTATCTAGATCATTTATATAAATTATAGCTAGCCAATCAGATTGCTTGATTTCCCATAATCTGTATGCAGAGTTATCTCCCCTTATTACAACAAAGCTGTATCCGTATCTCAAAGCCTCTATATCCAATGGCCATATCCCATGGAATCCCCCTTTTTTTAAAACATATGGCTTTCGACACCCCTTTTTGTCATATGTGCTTATGTGAAAAGGCACAATGTGACACAATGTGCCCTAGCACATAGGCACATGCTTTATGTGCCGATATGTGCTTATGTGAAAAGGCACAATGTGCCCTAGCACATAGGCACATGCTTTATGTGCCGATATGTGCTTATGTGAAAAGGCACAATGTGCCCTAGCACATAGGCACATACGGGTATTTGAGGATACCTATGGCCTGGTATTGTATTATTTGAGGATAACTTCACAGGATGCCACCTGGAGAACCCCTTTTTGTCATATGTGCTCATGTGAAAAGGCACAATGTGACACAATGTGCCCTAGCACATAGGCACATGCGGGTATTTGAGGATACCTATGACCTGGTATTGTATTATTTTGAGGATACCTATCGAGGATACCTACTGGAAAATCCCTTTTTTGTCTTATGTGCTTATGTGAAAAGGCACAATGTGACAGAATGTGCCCTAGCACATAGGCACATGTGGGTATTTGAGGATACCTATGACCCTTTTTGTCTTATGTGCATGTTTGTTCTAGGGCACATTGTGTCACATTGTGCTTTTTCACATAAGCACATATGACAAAAAGGGATTCTCCAGTAGGTATCCTCGATAGGTATCCTCAAATAATACAATACCAGGTCATAGGTATCCTCAAATACCCACATGTGCCTATGTGCTAGGGCACATTGTGTCACATTGTGCCTTTCACATAAGCACATATGACAAAAAGGGGTTCTCCAGAAGGTATCCTATAAAGGTATCCTCAAATAATACAATACCATGCCACAGGTATCCTCAAATACCCATATGTGCCTATGTGCTAGGGCACATTGTGCCTTTTCACATAAGCACATATCGGCACATAAAGCATGTGCCTATTTGCTAGGGCACATTGTGCCTTTTCACATAATCACATATCGGCACATAAAGCATGTGCCTATGTACTAGGGCACATTGTGCCTTTTCACATAAGCACATATCGGCACATAAAGCATGTGCCTATGTGGTAGGGCACATCGTGCCTTTTCACATAAGCACATATGACAAAAAGGGGTGTCGAAGGCCATATGTTTTCAAAAAAGGGATTCCACGGGATATGGCCATTGGATATAGAGGCTTTGAGATACGGATACATCTTTGTTGTAATAAGGGGAGATAACTTTGCATACAGATTATGGGAAATCAAGCAATCTGATTGGCTAGTTATAATTTATATAAATGATCTAGATAAATGAAACAACAAGAGTACTTGGAATAGGGTCAGAACTAACAAGAATAGACCAGAATAGCTAAAACTAGTAATAATAAACAAAGGTGTTCAAACTAATAGGCTCTTCTACGCTACTGGAGTATACTCTAGAACACAGGAACATGGCCAGATAGTCGAAAACTGTTGTATATGTAGATAGAAGCAGAGAATTCTGAAAGAATTCGAAATAGTAAAACTTGTCGGGTTTATTTGGGTAATTAAACGAGGATTCTGGGGAAATTTTAAGTCAGAAAATTACTCTTCTACAAAGGAACACACCCCGGGCCCCCCTCGGTACTATAGCACTACGTGCTACACCGATAAAATAGGGAATCCATATAAAATAAAGTCGTTTTTGGTGATTTGGAAGGATTGTCGGGCTCATTTGGGTAATTATACAGGGAAGTCGTTCCAGAAAATACTCCCAGTCAATCGAACATACCTGTTACAGACCTCTTAGCCCTATAAGAAGCCTTTGGGTCACATAGCAACCACGTGCCACAATAGAAACAAAGATGGCGGCCCCCTTCATACAAAATGGACGACGGAAACACGTATGGCCCTAACAACACGAGCTGCGCATGCGCACTCACATCACCCATCACCATGACAATGATGTCACAACATGGCCGCCCACATGGGTTACCATAACAACCACGTGATACCCATACTACATTGCGGTATGACGTCACTTCCGGGGTCCCCCAGCCGGGGTCCCCCAAATGTGGGACGTCTAGACGCTGTCCTACTACTTATGTGCCAGTTGGAACATAGAACACATTGGAAATCAGAGGATGAAAGAGTAACACGGGGTCCCCTCGAAAATTTGGTTGGCGACAAAGTGTGTTCTTTTTATTGATAGTTGTCAAATGATTTGCCTAGTGTCCTTCAAATAACTGTTTTTATTGACGTCAAGGCGTGTAATATACACAGAACGACACGCACGTGTGGCGCGGCCTCTTGTTTTATCCTCCCGCGCAGGCACTCGTGCCATTTCGATTAACCCATTCACACGCGCGTGTTGTTCAGTGTAGATAGAGATAGATAGACAGAGAATTTATTTGCCAGTATAGTGAAATATAACAAAGTATATATATGGTACATCTAGTTAAAATAACAAAATTTCGACAAAAAGAAATTTTCGTATAGTACACATAAATAAAATAAATCATCGTAGTTAATGCAATGTATACTGGCAGGGAAAGGCATAGCCAGATTGGCTGTCTTCCTGCCTTCCCCAGAGAGAAATAAAAGAAAGAAAAAAAGAGGGAAAGATCAACATAAATGAAGAGAAAGAAATGGATATTAAACTTCAACATTATTTTTTACTCTGTCTTGATGAGGTCTCATTCCGGCATGTGTGCATGATGTCGCTGGTTGTCCGCTCCTGTTAGATGTCGCCCCCCTGGTTTCGTTGACACCACTCCCCCCTCCCCCCGTTACCTTGGTGGTAGTAGCAGTATAAGTAAGCTAAGTAATGATTGGTGGAAGCTGAAAGAGAGGCGACATGGACGAGAAACCAGACAACAGTTACTATCATAGACAACACCTGATTTTGTCATTAACCCACAACCTTCGTAACCGCCAAAATCCCACCCAGCGCTGTTGACAGAAGTCGGCATTCGAATTTTATTACATCTTCACTCCCTGTCCCAAAACCACAGCCCATGGCCCCTCATTGGAACGATCTCGTTGAGCTGGCTCCAATGAGGTCCCACGAGCTATATCTTTGGGACAGAAGATGAAAATGTGTAGTTAATTAAAACTTTTGTCGCAGTGTCGTCTGCTATCCGCTTTGGGTGAAAGATTGAACTTTGTATTTAATTGTTTAGTCCACAAAGAAGAAAATGGAAGCAGTGCTAGTAATTTGCTCTGTTCATATGACATCTAGGTCAGCTGGCATGTTAACTTTTTCTTGAATTCTTTCCTATTCCCTGTATTTCTGATGTCCTATTTTAATTCATTCCATAGTTTGGGAGTGCAAAACGGGTAATTTATCCAGATTTTTAGTTCTGGTTTTGTGTCTATGTAAGAGACCTGCCTGACGAGTTTCCATATTGGATTGGTTATTAGCGATTGAGAAAAAAGTTTGCAAATGAATCGGGAAGGTTACCTTTATGCCAATCAAACATGAATAATAAAGCGTGTAGTTTGTATAAGTCATTTAATTTCAGTATACTATCTTTGCTAAATATGGGATCAGTGTGGGCATTGTATTTCTTATTATTTATTATTCGTAAAGCTCGTTTTTGGAGTTTATAAAGACGATCACAGGCTTTAGACGCACTCCATAAGGGAATTCCATAGATGAAATGACTCTGTATCAAAGTAAAATATAAAGTTTTCATAGCTTTATGACGGAGACACTTGTTAACTTTCTTAAGAACGAAGTTGGCAAGACTAACTTTTGTACATAGTTGAGAAATGTGGGCGTTGTACTATAAATTTTCATCACTATATATTCCAAGAAACTTTAAGGACTTCTCACTTTCCCCACTACCAACTTTGCAGATGACCCGATTGTTTATACAGACATTCTGATGAGTAACATTCCTTTCTTTGTGACCTGGATTAAGAAAGATGTATTTCGTTTTCTTTTCGTTCAAAACTAGTTGGTTGGCGGCACACCAGTCCGATATATTTTGTAATTCCTCGTTAACATCAGATACTAAGGGGTTTATCTCCGCCCCTGACTTGTATCCTGAGGTATCATCAGCAAACGACAGGAGATTTAATGAAGTTGAGTTACGTATGTCATTTATGTATATGAGAAATAAAATTGGACCTAATATAGAACCTTGTGGAACGCCACATATTAGATCAGTTAGATTGGATTTACTATTACCAAACGATATATATTGATTCCTGTTCGTTAGGTAGGTTTTGAACCAATTTATAGCATTACCTCTTATTCCATAATATTCGAGTTTTTGAAGAAGGATGTCGTGGCTTATCGTATCAAACGCTTTCGAGAGGTCAAGAAAAATAGCTAAAGTAGTGTCCTTACTGACTTAGTTATTTTCTACGGCGACATATTTTAACAATTGCATAACTGGGTGCAATGTACTATGCTGCTTCCTAAAACCATACTGGTGATGATATAGAATATCGAATTTGTTCAGACAGTTTGTCAGTCTAACAAACATGAGTTTTTCTAAAATTTTCGAAAAGACAGGAAGAATGTTTATAGGTCTATAATTTGTGAATTTATTTTCATCGCCTGATTTAAAGATTGGGATTACCTTTGCAATTTTCATTCTGTCAGGAACTATTCCCCGACTGAATGAGATGTTCATAATATGAGCAAGTGGGTTGGCAACTGGGTCTACTGAGTTTTTAAGTATAATTGATGTAATATTCTCACAGTCCTGACTTGCTTTGAACTTCATTTTAGATACGATATTGATAATTTCAAAAGTCGACGTTGGTAATAGAAACATATTGTCTGGCAAAGGTGATTGCATGAACTCAACAAAAGATTTATGAGGATTTAATATTAATTTTGAGGTATCTTTTCCAATGTTTGCAAAAAATTTATTGAATTCGTGTGCGAATTCGTTCGGGGTATTTATCTTTTTGTCACCCAGATGAAAAAGGAGGGTAAATTGCCTTTGTTTTTGCTTCTATTGATAGCGTTATTCAGAATTTGCCACGTATTTCGCATGTTACTTTTATTTTCTAATAGAACGTTTTCATAGTACATTGCTTTGCATTGTTTTTTTGATTCTGTTGAACAGCCGACAATAATTTTTGTAGTTTCTAACTTTAAATTCTGTAGGATTTCTTAATTTTTTTATGAAAAATTTATTTTTGTTATTGGCTGAGATTAGAAGACATTTCGTCATCCACTGCTGACGCTTTATGTATTTCTTGTTTCGTTTGTGACTTTGCAATGGAAACGCCGATTCAAACGCATTCAAGTAAATGTTAAGAAAGAGTTCATAAGCAGTATTGGGACAATTGGATTCCATAACTGGTGAAAAGTCACTCTGTGATAACAATACCTTGAAATATTCGATACTGGTAGGGTTTATTTTCCTGGATAGAAGTTCTTTAGTGCTATCCAATGACACCTTTGATAATTCTGCATAAAAAATTCCAAAATGATCAGATACATCAGTGAGAATTATACCGGATTTAAAAGAGTTTATTAGATTATTTGAAAAAATATTGTCTATGAGCGTAGCAGAATGATCTGTCACTCTGGTTGGTTTGGTGATGACAGACATAAATTCCTCACTAAACATTAAGTCTATAAACTTAAATGTTTTGGAGTGTGATGCTACTTTCAAAAGGTCAATATTAAAGTCGCCCATATCTAAGGCTGCTTTGTTTTCCTTGTTGAGTATGTCGGTTATATAATTTATTTTTGACTGGAACAAATCTATATCTGCTTTGGGAGCCGAGTTTGGTCGATATATTACACCAATAATTCTTGATAGATTCCTATGTTTTAATTCAAGAAAAACTGACTCAAAAACATGCGGTATGAATATAGAAAGGTCTTGTCGGACACTGAAGTTCGTATCGTTTTTTTATGAATTGTCCAACTCCACCTCGGCCGTCATCATCTGGTATGATTTAATAAAGGGTGATATCCATCTAGTGTATGAGATATATTGGAGGGAATCTGAAAAAATTCTGTAAGACCAATAACATCAAATGTATTTTCATTACTGTCCAGTTCTGATAACAGGTGTTGTAGAGAGTCCCAATGGGCATTAAGACTTTGGCAATTGATATGAAACGCAGAAAACGACCCGTGCATATCCCCGAGCTCAGAATGCAGCTCACTTGGGAGGAGATAATTACAGTCGGTGATGTTGTATATAGATGGAGAATCACTATCCGTATTTGACATGTCTGTCTTGTCATTCATCAGATGATTGAAGTCGTAGTTAGAATCATCCTGGATCTCGTCCAAACTAAAACTACCCGCCATGATTTACAAACAGACCACCACCAGCATCAACGCACAAATACATGAAAAAGACCTGAAGAGTCCAAATAATAAGGAGAATTTAATTTGTGACTGGAAAGAAACATAGAGAAGTGTTATGACAGAGTGATGAAAAATGTGTAAAGAAGCACCGTCTTTCTCATAACATTGATTTAATGTAATCAAAAACCGGGTGGCGAGAGAGGCAAAAATAAATACTGCATAGAAAATGGAATTCGTCATTCCGTTCTATTGGAATACAATAGTCATTTGTTCCCGAGCTAACTAATGTACAAAACAAGACATTTAAAATAACGATGGTGCCGACAAGACAATATAGCAGAAAACAGAGTCGGTTTGAATAAGTTCAACCATGTCCCCTTTCCTCTGGACTCTGCCCCACACACATACACGCAAGAACATATAATAAAAATGCTGTGATGATTAATGCCAGACAAGCTGGACTGTCAGAATAAATGGTCACAAGGCCAGTTTGATAATACACAATTCACCAGCATGTTGTGATGAAAAGAGCGGTCCAACTAATCGGTATAAATGAACGGCAGTGGGCAAATTTGATACTGTGACATACTTGTGTCGTCACTCTTGTGTTTCACCAAAGTGTTTCATCCCGAAGAGTTGAAAAAAAATAGATGCAGTAATCAGTATTCAACAAATTCGTTAAATATCGCACCTGTGCGATCGATAATGTTATTACAGTCACAAAGGCAATCAATGTTAAAGTGATAATCGGAAGTTCTGTAACAAGAAGACACCCTTTACCAAACGCAACTGAAAAAATAGTTATGTTCTCAATTTTTGTCCAAAAACGCAGCTCATGACCCCTCATAAGAATGAGATCATTTCAATAAGGAGTCATAAGCTATGTCTTGAAACAAGAAACTGAAAACTTTGAGATATTCAAGAATTTATTATGCATGTGTCGTCTGTTACCGCGTTGAGTAAAGGGTTATCCCTTTACCCAACTTAACGAGAAAGAACTGGCCAGCGCTATAAACACGATCCACTCCAATTCTATTACGTTTTCAACTTTTGTCCCTCAAAACATAGCCCACGACACACCATTGTAACGATCTGGTCGAGCTGGCTCCAATGAGGGGGGTAATACGCTATGTTCTGGAGACAATTACTGAACATTTTTACTTCCTCAATAATCGTTTTGCAAGTACAAATGCAACTACATTGATGAAAGTAACTCAAATAATTTTATTCAGTATTGAGAGTACCTGTCTCGTGGTGCATTGTGCGTCTTTGTTTGACTAAGAAAACAAATACTCAACTGAACTGTCTAACTGCATGTAATCGGTCAGTGGGTCAGTTGGATAATACAATACACAATTCACCAGCACAGTGCAAAGCGATTGTGTGAAGTTGAATATAATTCGATGACGAAAAGAAGAAAAAAGATGAGAGTCCGTGCACGTGGACACACATGTATGACAATTTTTCCTTCTTACCGACAGTGACGTTTGACAACTGGTCACTTTATTTGTTCTGGGATATCCTTTCTGGTGGATTTTTTTTAAAATACTAGGATTGTGGAATATTAAGGTGATTCTAAACTGAAGATTGCAGTTTGAGTGGACAGGTCGAAAACATGATGTTTTTTCATTACTTTTCAATAGTAGTGGTTATTTAATACATGAATGATTGCTTCCTACCTAATAGATTACAAAAATGTGATAAAAATGTTTTAAAAAAAGAATTTAACCACCAAAAAAATGCTTTTAAAAATCCCTAACTCACGGTCAACTTCCTGCCACCAAAACTTAAAATATGAAGCTCACATTGAAAAATATGCTTTCTATGTGCACTGGAGAACAACAGTTGAGTCATAACTTTTTAAAAAATAAATCCAATTGTATGTTTATTTAAATTTTTGAAGGACCACTGCATGCACTGGTCCAGCCATTTTTTCACAGGGAACTATTTACAGTTCAAAAGTATGGCACACCACACTAATCAGTAATCTAGTTGACCTCCCCTGGAAATATTTGCCATACAAGTGATATGTCTGTTCTGTCCTCTTCCACAAGTAAAACTGTCTTGAAATGAAATGACCCTGTTGAAAGTGTATCGTCAAGTCCCAATAATAGAAAATAAAAGACTGTGTGGCTACCCCCACCCCACCACAAAAAAAAAAAAAAATGAATTTTTCAAAATTGAAAAAGGGACATAACTCTGGCAAAAATTGTCAGATCAAACCCTGATCTGACTTGACCTGCATTTTATGTTGATACACCTACACAACAAATTTTATTTAATTCTGTCAATTACAGCTCAAGTTATTGGTTGGAAACTAAAAAAAAGGAGTTTTCAAAGTTGAAAAAGTGTGACACTGGAATCACCTACCAGGACTACATGCAGGCTCGAAGGGAAGTTATGGAATTGAATTCCTCCAATAAGTCGTATCGATTGACCAATACTTACAGTGCTCAAAGTATAAAATATTCGTCCAATTATTGAAAAAATCCGATAAGGTGCTTAATGTATAAAAGTATTTTTCATGTGCTAAATGCTATGTTTTGGATCATGAATAAACTCATGTTGTGTCAGAAACCTACCTTATATTATTGTTTTTTTTTTGGTGGTGAGTTGACCCGGTGGCGACTTGACCCGGTGGCGAGTTGACCCGTTCCCAAAAAATTGATGCTCGATTGTGCCTTACTTGTGTGTGTTGCCATACTTCACTTTCGTTGAGAATTTCTATGCAACGACTGATAAAATAATTTTCTAGAGAAAAATTTCATGTTCACACTTTTACCATATTTTATTTGTGATTAGGAGGTCTAGTGGGGTGGACAGAAAGAAAAAATATTATTTTTCGCACTTTGAACAAGCGACTTACCAACGCATGTGACTTTCCGGTGACAACAACTTCGATCAACAAATACTTGCAGGCATGAGTCTAATAGCCCACATATTATTCGAAATTATCGATGATCTTTGTGAATTGGAAACAAATTTAATGAAATACATCGTTTACAATGATTCGCAATGTAAATCACACCAGATCGAAAAATTAGGAGCATTATTTCTGGAACTCACCGAAACCATACCGAAAGGGGACCGAATGACAGACCAATAAAGTTAAGGTGATTCTAAAGTCATGCCTGCCAACATGAAAGCCAGAAACACAGAAAAATGTGAACATTTCATTGAACAATAACTTGGCAACGAAACAGCATTGCCCTTGGATACCAGGGTTGGGGGGAATGGTCATGTCACATAGAACGTGGTGGGACCCGCAAAATATGCATTTAACAAATTTACGAGTCATTTGGAGACATTAGAAAATGTGTACTGTCAGAGAGTTGGAAATGGCGTGGGCAGGATTTCAAAAAATAGCGAGACGCCTCACCTTCCAATGAACAAACAACGTGAACTATCAATAATGTACTGCAGCAGTGGAGTCTTAATTTTCAATAAAACACATCGAAGATAGGACTAAGCACGTTGTCAACCTGGGTCGTTTCAGTCTCAAAAGTGTCCGCCATGTTTACAGTGGGAAATTCAAAACACTCAAGGCTGTGGGCAACATTGCGACAAAAGATCTCGCCATATGTCCCGTAAATTCTCATGACAATGTCACTGCTGAAATTCTGATTGTCGATATATCTCAAGGGAAGCAGACTAATAGAGGCAAATTGCATTGATTGTCTGTTCTATGTAAATATTCTTCCTCACCAACTGAAGCAATAAATTTGTTTACATGGATCGACCTTGCCATTAGTTTGTATTCATGCGCCAAAATTACCAAGAGAGAAGAAAAATTTCAATTTTCTTTAATTAACAAAACGGTGTCATATAGTGGAATTAGAAAACCATGTTGTATTCTTTCGTTGTTGAAATATTCGTAAACTGGTTGCTTTTTCACTTCTTTTAGTCGCAAATCGGGGGAACTATTGTTCGTCATGTAACATTGATGGTTAACTTTATTTGTCTGTCATTCGGTCCCGTTTCGGTCTGGTTTCGGTGAGTTCCAGAAATAATGCTCCCAATTTTGCGATCTGGTGTGATTTACATTGCGAATCATTGTAAATGATGTATTTCATTAAATTTGTTTGCAATTCACAAAGATCATCGATAATTTCGAATAATCTGTGGGCTATTAGACTCATGCCTGCAAGTATTTGTTGATCGAAGTTGTTGTCACCGGAAAGTCACATGCGTTGGTAAGTCGCTTGTTCAAAGTGCGAAAAATAATATTTTTTCTTTCTGTCCACCCCACTAGACCTCCTAATCACAAATAAAATATGACAGAAGTGTGAACATGAAATTTTTCTCTAGAAAATTATTTTATCAGTCGTTGCATAGAAATTCTCAACGAAAGTGAAGTATGGCAACACCCACAAGGCACAATCGAGCATCAAATTTTTGGGAACGGATCTACTCGCCACTGGGTCAACTCGCCACCGGGTCAAGTCGCCACGGGTCAACTCACCACCAAAAAAAAAAAAAAAATAATACAAGGTAGGTTTCTGACACAACATGAGTTTATTCATGATCCAAAACATAGCATTTAGCACATGCAAAATACTTTTATACATTAAGCACCTTATCGGAATTTTTCAATAATTGGACGAATATTTTATGTTTGAGCACTGTAAGTATTGGTCAATCGATACGACTTATTGGCGGAATTCAATTCCATAACTTCCCTTCGAGCCTGCATGTAGTCCTGGTAAGTGATTCCAGTGTCACACTTTTTCAACTTTGAAAACTCCTTTTTTTTAGTTTCCAACCGATAACTTGAGCTGTAATTGACAGAATCAAATAAAATTTGTTGTGTAGGTTTATCAACAAAAAATGCAGGTCAAGTCAGATCAGGGTTTGATCTGACAATTTTTGCCAGAGTTATGTCCCTTTTTCAATTTTGAAAAATTCAATTTTTTTTGTGGTGGGGGGGGGGGGGGGGTAGCCACGCAGTCTTTTATTTTCTACTATTGGGATTTGACGATACACTTTCAACAGGGTCATTTCGTGTCAAGACAGTTTTACTTGTGGAAGAGGGCAGAACAGACATATCACTTGTTTGGCTAATATTTCCAGGGAGGTCAACTAGATTACTGATTAGTGTGGTGTGCCATACTTTTGAACTGTAAATAGTTCCCTGTGAAAAAAATGGCTGGACTAGTGCATGCAGTGGTCCTTCAAAAATTTAAATAAACATACAATTGGATTTATTTTTTAAAAAGTTATGACTCAACTGTTGTTCTCTAGTGCACATAGAAAACATATTTTTCAATGTGAGATTCATATTTTAAGTTTTGGTGGCAGGAAGTTGACCGTGAGTTAGGGATTTTTAAAAGCATTTTTTTGGTGAGTAAATTCTTTTTTTTAAAACTTTTTATCACATTTTTGTAATCTATTAGGTAGGAAGCAACCATTCGTGTATTAAATAACCATTACTATTGAAAAATAATGAAACAAAACATCATGTTTTCGACCTGTCCACTCAAACTACAATCTTCAGTTTAGAATCACCTTAATACTTTGTGACAGAGTCACGGTTTTTTTTGTAACTCACCTATTTTCGTCCTGATTTTCATAGGAAAATCTGAAAGTTCTATCTAAAAGTATTATTTCATACATGGGCAGTAATGTCCATCCAATTCACATATTTTCTGCAGTTATTTCGATTTTTTTTTTGACATACAACTGTTTGGCGTTTTGGAATGCTTGCTTTTGGCAACTCTCCTATTTTCGCCATGTTTTCCACAGTAATGCTTAAAAGTCAGTCTAAAATCATTATTATGTGGATGGGCGATGATATCCAACAAATTTACGTATTTTTTACATTCATTTGGCTATGTTTTTTACCTATAATTCTTTGGCAATCTAAAAGTTACGGAATTTTTGGTTAAATTTCTTGTACTTGGCAAAGGTTGAAAATCGCCACTTTGCCTTCTTCTTGGCCACCAAAAGCAGTTAAAACAAGCATTTTGATTGGCTTAGACATTTAAAAAGGGAGATAATTTTAACTCTGGAATAGTCTTCCTTCTGATAGGCCCAGAGTGTTGGTCAAACTATCAGTCAGCCAATGGATCTAGTCACGGACTTTTCATGTTGAATTTTGGCTATAAATTCGTAGTTTTTTCTCACTTCAGTGTTCAGTTGGTGATTTTTCCCTGGGCAATTACTAGCCCTTCTGAAAGGTCAGCTTTTGAGCCATGCTTCTTTAGAATAATTTAACTCCAGTACTTTAAATAAATGTAAAACAAAATGATTTAATTAATTTTAAACAATTTAACTTCAAAAAATTCAAAGTTAAATAAATAAATGTAGATAAAAAATGATTAAGGTCAGAAAAAGTAAATTAAAGTTTCTAAATTTTACTAAAATAATGCCCCAGTAAATTAAGACAGATTAAAAGTATCTACAGTTTAAACAGATTTAGTCAATGTTGATAAAGGTTTTTTTTTTGTTTGTTTTAAACATTTCCTCTTGAACAGTTACATTTTTTTTCCATAGAGTAAATCTGACAAAACAAACAATTGTACAAATTTCACAAAATAAACTGTTATAGATTCCATTTCAGAGTTAGTGATTTATAGAACCTGGTCTAGTTTGGGTAACACAGCCATCCATCCATTTCGTGAAGTCCTAACAATAACTCGAAGCCCGAACTGTTACAACTTAATGGGTGACGACCTTATGTGTATGTTATCCACACAATTGAGATTTCCCAATATACACATGTACAACATTTGTTTCCCTAAATCCGCTTTATTAGAAACTACCCGAGAGTGCCAGCAGACACCCTCCAATAATATCCAACAAAGCACATCTGCATCGCTCAAATTTTGCTATCTTTAATTCACAATGATGAATGGACCAAGAATAGGAAGACTACTGCATGATATACAAGCACATTTGCTAACTTTTCCTTGTTCAATTTGAAATTATTGGAGAGTGCTAACAGGATGGGGTGGGGGGGGGGGTGGAGTCTACAAAATTTGATTACTTTAGAATTATCATTAATTGATATTCAACCTTTGTTTCACCAAATCAGCCTTACCATAAATTACTGGATGGTGCCAGCGGACACCCTCCAGTAATCCATAACAAAGCAAATTTGCATCGATCAAATTTTATCCTCTCTGGGTCACAATGAAGAATAGCCAAAGAATCGGAAGACTACTGCTTGATATTCAATCACATTTGCTCACTTGTCCTTGTTGTATTTAAAATTATTGGAGAGTGCTAAAAGGCAGGGGGTGGAGGGATGGAGTCTACAAAATGATATTACTTTAGAGTTATCATTAACAATTGATTTAGTGCAGGATTATTTTGATATTCAACATCTATTTACCCACATCTGCTCTATTATAAATTACCGGATACGGCCAGCAGACACCCTCCAATAATCCATAACAAACCAAATTTGCATTGATCAAATTTTATTCTTTTTGGTTCACAAGGAAGAATGGATCAAGAATAGGAAGACTACTAAATGTCATACAAGCAAATTTGCTAACATTTCCTTGTTCTATTTAAAATTATTGGAGGGTGCTAACGGGCAGGGGGTAGAGGGGTGGAGTCTACAAACTTTTACATGTATTACTTTAGAATTATCATTAACAATGAATACTAAATGTCTTACAAGCACATTTGCTAACTTTGATATTCAACATTTGATTCCCCAAATCTGTTACATTACAAAGTACCGAAGAGTACCAACAGACACCCTCCAATAATCTGTAACAACGCAAATCTGTATTGAACAAATTTATCCTCTTAGGTTCACAATGAAGAATGGCCCAAGAATAGGAAGACTACTGCCTAACATACAAGCACATTTGCTAAATTTTCCTTGTTCTGATTAAAATTACTAGAGAGTGCTATTATGCAGGGGGGGGGGGGGGGGAGTCTCAAAATTATATTACTTTCGAATTACCATTAACAACTGATTGAGTGCAGGGTTAGTTTTGATATTCAAAATATGTTTCCCCAAATCTGGATTATTATAAAATACCCGGGAGTGCCAGAAGACACCCTCCGATAATCTGCAATAAAGCAAATTTGCATCGATCAAATTATATTCTCTTAGGTTCAGAATGAAGAATGGGCCAAAAATAGGAAGACTGCCGCATGACATACATGCACATTTTCTCACTTTTCCTCGTTCAATTAAAATTTATTGGAGAGTGCTAACAGGCAGGGGTGGAGGGGTAGAATCTACAAAATAATATTACTTTAGAATTATCATTAACAACTGGTTGAGAGCAGGATTATTTTGATATTCAACAATTGTTTCCCCAAATCTGCTCTATTATACATTACCGGATAGTGCTAGCAGACACCCTCCAATAATCCATCTGCATCGTTCAAATTGTACCTTCTTTGGTTCGCAATGAAGAATGGACCAAGAGTAGGAGGACCACTGCATGGCATACATGTTCAAGCACATTTACGCAATTTTACTTAACTGGTTAAGTGCCAGACTAATTGCGTTGGTTAATTCAACATTTAATCTCCCAAATCCGCTCTATATTAAATTATTAGAGAGTGCTAGCTGACATGGGGTGAGGGATGGAGGCTACACCATTCTATTACTTTAGAATTATCATTAACAACTGGTTGAGTGCAGGATTATTTTGATATTCAACATTTGTTTCCCCAAATCTGCTCTGTTATAAATTACCGGATAGTGCCAGCAGACACAATCCACTAATCTATAACAAAGCAAATCTGCATTGATCAAATTTTTATTCTCTTTGGTCCACAATGTAGAAGGGACCAAGAAAATGAAGACTATTGCATGTCATACTAGCACATTTGCTCACTTTTTCTTGTTCTATTTAAAATTACTGACGCGTGCGAACAGGCAGGGGTGGAGGGATGGAGTCTACAAAACTATATCACTTTAGAATTATCATTAACAACTTATTGAGTGCAGGATTATTTTGATGTTCCACATTTGTTTCCCCAAATCTGCTCTATTATAAATTACCGGATAGTGCCAGCAGACACCCTCCAACAATCTATAACAAAGCAAATCTGCATTGATAAAATTTTATTCTCTTTGTTTCACAATGAAGAATGGACCAAGAATAGGAAGGCTACCGCATGGCACACATACAATAATACATTTAAACCACTTTTCCTTAACTGGTTAAGTGTGTTTATGGCAGCTAGTTTGTTAAATAAGTGATTCGCTGAAGTTTTTATTTTTTATTATTCAGTTATTCAACGTAGTTCAAATTACTTACTGAGGTCGTTTGTCTTTTTTTCTTTTTTGTTCAGACATAAAGTTAAGGTACTCCTCCTTCATCCACACTCTTAAAATCTGACACACTAATTAGCAAAATTCTACCGTTTTCATGACGTTTCGGCCTTGGAACGCAACGGCCTGACAGATTTCGGCCTGGACGTTTCGGCCGCCGATCGGACTGAAATGTCTCGAAAATCGGACCGAAAATGTCCGAGTTGTTGTTTTAATATACATATAAATAGATATTTTTATATTTTTGTGAAATTTACGAATCCTGGAGTTTGCGCCAAAAATGTATTTCGCCGGAAAAAACAGTTAGCCGGAACATCGAATTTTGAAAAAAGACACTTCGCCGAAGTTTCCTTTTCTCGAAGTAACAAAATGTAAGTTTATCTTACCATCATAGCAAATATCCTAATAATTTCTGACCTTCGTTGAGGAGGTCAGATCGCCGGATCAAACTCGCTGCCCGCGGCAGCTCGTTTGATCCGGCCATCTGACCTCCTCAACTCGACGTGACACTACGACCCAGATCACTTCACGGCAGCGATAATATGTATGTATCGTTTGTTACTTCCTAAAAAACTCTCTATCGATAAAAAATACTTCATCACTAATATAAAATATTTCTCCAAAAAATTGCTTTCGGTGAACTCTTTGATATTTTCAGGCGGCTAGTATTTTTATCGGCGTAGTGTCTAAAGTTTTCGCGAAACGTCTAAAATTTCGGCGAAAAGTCCATCTTTTTTGCGACGAGATGTCTAAAAGTTCATCGAACAGTCTTAATTTTTCTTCGACGAAATATACTTACGGAGAAAAGTTCAGACCCCCAAATTTACGTTATTTCTTCCATCCGTTTATCTTTTAAATATTTATTGATTTATTGGGGCTAAACGATACTTTCGACAGCCAGAGTCACCTCGTGTCGGAGATCTTTCATATATTACAAAACAAATAGAATATTGTTTTGCAAAAAATAAAGGTTCTTTTTAGAAGCAAAACTGGTTCTATCTTGTCCCTGAGATGGAACCAGTTTAGTTCAAACAGAATTTATTTCAAATCAAATAAATTTATAATGATTAACATTAAATATTAACAGAATTAAACATAAATTGAGGTGTTTTCAGCCGTAAGTGTAGGGCTTATACGAGGTTGTCTCAAATCATTATTAAGCAAAGGAGATATGAACAGTTGGCATATCGTACCAGTTTTGGTTCTGTAGAGAACCAGTATACCAGGTATTTATATTCGCTTTGTTTCAAAATGTTTGGCGATTGTGTTGAATAAGCTCCAAGTTCACTGCTGAATCTACTTCAGTCCATGTATTATTCTGTTAAAAGTGAATGCTAATCCTAGTAAATTTATTTGATTTGCAATAAATACTGTTTAAGCTAAACCGGTTCCATCTCAGGGACAAGATAGAACCAGTTTTGGTTCTGAAAAGAACCTTTATTTTTTGCAGTGTAGATGTACTCAATTTTTCGTTAGAAATTTCAGAATTTGTTAGATATAATCACCTTTTTCCTATATGTCAATAAATGTCATATTTTGTGAAAATAAATACTGAATTCACTTAAAATTTTAGACATTTGACAACATGAATCGTCGAGAAAATATTGCTAGTATATTGCAGCAGTTTTTTGTTGTTGAAATGATCACATATATTTCTTACGAGGTGGAGTGGCAGTGTTTTTGTTTTTGTTATGAAAATGGACAAATGAACTCTGCTGCTGAGAACCCTATCATGATTTTAATCTTGTTATTACCCGGAATTAATGAGTACAGTGTGTGACTGGCAATCTAAAATGAATATTAATTAAACCTCACATCTCTGTTCTTATGTGTAGGCCAATATGCAAAGAAAGTGTGATAATCTGTTGTTTGATGTTTAAAAGATTAAAAATCAGAGGCGGACTGGCCTTATTGGATTTCCCCTGGGGCCCCCAAAACTGATGCATTCCAACACCTTTTGGTGTGTGAAATGTCGTCAAAATGACCATAAGGCGAAATGGATCTGATTGCACAGACTGTCGGTATATCCATATGTACTCTATGCCATTGGCAGTCCACGTACAGGGCATTTCGATATACCAGAAATCTGGCCTGCAACTGATCGCTCACATGAAAGAAAACAGCGTTCCTTTAATTTCATAAATCCAACTCTTTTCCCATTGTGCTGAACTAAGGTCTTCACGATACCCACCCCCCCCCCCTCCCAGGTAGAACCATTTTTGCCGAATGTCGATGAAGATGATACAAAAATGTCATCGAAATGTCCTCAATCTGGACTGCCATTGATCTCTCACATGCAAGGAAGCCGCGTTCGTTCAGTTCGAAAAAACAAAATTTTCTCCGGGTTTGGGCCCCCCACCCTGGGGCATTTCCCAGTAACTTTTCTTGGCCCACGACAGTCCGCTCCTGTTAAAAATAAATTATTTTTCTATTCTGCTGTACCGACTTAAATATGTGGTAGGTTAACCACAGTAATATTTCACTGTGGTTATCCAACACTTTATTTAAGGAAATACTGAACAGCTACTCGCGAAATCATCGTCAATCATCATCACTGAACACTGTTTGCTCATCGATTCAAGATTTGCCAGAGCTATCTCAGCTATCTGTAGTATCAGCTATCTGCATTTAAAATCTAGCCAGAGCCTACCAACTTATTTATTAACATATTATGTCATTATTAATCATGTCTCAGTCAGCAAACTTCACCATGTATGCCCAGAACCCCAAGAAGGATCAACACAAAAATTCCAAGAAGTCAACGCCAACGACAGGAAGCAAAAGAAAGATGCAAAAAAGCAAGGTGCCCAGAAGATTTATTTATCTATTTTATTTGGATTTAACGACACTCTCGACAGCCAGGGCCACCTCGTGTTGGACAGCTTTACGGGAGGAGGAAGCCGAAGTACCCGCAGAGAACCACGGGAATAGCGTCGAGCAACTGTCAGACTCCCCAATGTACTAACTCCACACAAGCAGTTAGCATTGGTTGAAGACAAATGCACGCCTTAGTACACAGCGCCACCGTGCCCTAACGTGGGCAATCGTGATTAAGTGCCTTCTCCAAGAACCCAACGCAGGTACGTCTGACGGGGATCGAGCCACCGTGGACCTACAGGTCTGAGGTCCAATGCCACTACCACTGAGCCACCGCGCTCCCAGATGGCCAGAAGGGAAACAACAACCCGAAGCTAAGTAGTTATAGTAGTAGTCATAGTAGTGGCGATAATGTCAATAGTATTGGTAAGAGACACAGTAACGACTGGTGGCAGCTCTATGACAACAGGTGGCACCATCGGTGCTGTTGAATGTAATAATGCTAATGACACAGACGATGCCATTAGTTCGTTTAAAAGCTTTTCCAACGCAGGTGCCTGGTCAATGGGGCCTCCCAAATTATGTAGCTTTCTAGAAAGCCATGTTAATAATAGCAGCACAAGCGGCGGTGAGTTCCCGCACAATTCAAACTCTACCAAGAAGCTAAACCTGGATTTGGATATTGATAACCTGTTCGCCAGGGAAACGACAGTCAGCCAAAGCCTTGGAATAGCAACAGACGAGAAATAGAGAAATGAGAGAGAGAGAGAGAGCGAGAGAGAGAGAGAGAGAGAGAGAGAGAGAGAGAGAGAGAGAGAGAGAGAGAGAGAGAGAGAGAGGACGGAGAAGTGGGATAAGGAGCTTTTGGAAGAGATAGTGACAATAACCACAATGAGCTGCTACAAGAAACTCAAACAAGGACAAAGAGCTCCTTAACCCTTTGAACCCGAGCGGCCAGGTTCGTGATACGCCATAACGTTATTAAATGGAATGGCTGTTCAGTAAATGTGTGGGGTAGACCAAACAATATTTTCAACGTGCAGCCCCAAGACTGCACGTTGAAAATATTGGTTGGCCTACTCCAAATAACGATTATGGACTCTTCCAATTGCTGCTATTGAACTGACATGGAAGATACAACCAGAGTTCAAACGAACAACAATAAAACCGAAGCAAACCCACCGAAGCCCTAACTCCAGCTGCTAGCCAAACAGACCCTGTTTCCCGCCCCTTAAAAAGCACAAAAGCAGCCCCACCCACCCAAGTACCACGACAAAACTACAAAGCCGTGGTGATTCGAGTACATCTTAAAATGGTCGACACAGACTGCTCGTTGGAGCGATTCGTCTCCAGAGCCACCGGAATGCAGACTTGGAAATTAAATGTCACATGCCCTACCAGGCATGCGAAGCATCGATTTATGAGCAAAGATGGTTAACTAGCGAATCCATACCGTCGAATACTGCAGACAGGGATACACAAATTGAAAATTTAAGAAAATTCCATAAAGATTATGTCAAACAAACTTTGTTACTACAGTTTACGAGAAAGTGCCTAAAGTCATTCTCTCATAAATTGCGATAAGACAAATCCGCACAGACTTAATAATTCCATTGTATGAAGCCTTTAAGCACCTGCACTAAAGACCCAACATGGGCTTCCAGCACTCCACCAGTTAATGGAACACAAAATAAGAAAATGTAAGTTAATCGATTTTCTGTGAGTATATTGTGGTGTATCGATCACCTGTTCCTTCAACCTTCATTGCAGGACCCTGCGAATATAGTATTTCTACTCACATCGAATTGAAGATTCACTTAGAAATTTCTATTCGAACGAATATCGTACATTGAATATTGACAATCGTTCATTTTCTGTTCATGTCCAAAGCGGCATATTGGGGTATGGGGAATCGCTAAGATGGGGTGGGGTGTAAACCTGATTTTTTTCAGACATTGATGGGTCAAGAGTCGCGACTGATAAAATATTCCAGCTACGTCATCAAGGCCTGCATTCGTCGAAGGCAGGCCTTGATGATGTAGTTGAAATATAAGTCAGCCGGCATAATTAAAAAACACAAGAACGTTTGCATTTATTTCGTCGCCTGAGTGCTGAAATGTTCTATTCCCCTATGGGACGATATATTATTTCCCCTATGGGACATAGAACATTCTAGCACGCAGGCGACGATTTTGTTAACCATATTCGAAAATTTCAAAAATTCCATCTTTGGCTCTCCCATTTCGAGTCGCATTCGATTCAGCTATACGATTCGAATCGATTAGTCATCGAATATTCGTGGGAGCCTACATCATTGACCAAGTACATAACCGGTCAGAGGTATAACTCTTCCAAATAGACAAAATGTAAGGCAAGTGGAAGCATAATCGTGAATCCATTGAATTCTGAAAAAAAACATCAAAATTGCATTTATCTACCGATTTTCGCCAAATAAACTGCATTTCGGGGTTGCATAAATAGATTTATAAAGACTGTCAGCAAAATTGGGGCCCCGACCTTCCCACAATTGGGGACCAGGGAAACCCAAAAGTCCCAAGTTGCTCTAAATCGCATTTACCAACCTATTTTGCCAAATAAACTGCATTGTGTGATGACAGAAATAGAATAGATTCATGAATACTGCCACCAAACTTCCTATCTTTCCTAAACTTGAAGCTTTGGAGATAAGTTGGAAGCTGTTGGTAAGACTACATTAGACCTCACTGAGGGTCTTTCTCACACAGCCTTCATTGCTGCATGCGACTAAAAAGGGATTCTCCAAAAGGTATCCTCAAATAATACAATACCAGACCATTGGTATCTTCAAATACCGAAATGAGACTAAGAGTAGAAAATGAGGCCTCATTGAGGATTTTTTTCATAGCCCTCATAGCCTCAAAAGAAATGAGGCTAAGAGGGATAGTAAATTAGACCTCACTGAGGGATTTCTCATGGCCTCATACGACAAAAAAGAGATTCTCCAGAAAGTGTCCTCGATAGGTATCCACAAATAATACAATACCAGGCCATAGGTACCCTCAAATACTGAAATGAGGCTAAGAGGCCCAACTGAGGGATTTTGTCATGGCCCTCATGGCCTCAATCGAAATAAGGTAAAGAGGGATAGTAAATTAGGCCTCATTGAGGGCTTTTCGCATAGCCCTCATGGCCTCATACGACTAAAAAGTGATTCCATAACCAGAGACGTTTCACAAAAAGGGCCATGGGACGTGACCATTGGATATAGAGGTGATGAGAATCGGATAGGATTTCGTTATAATAAGGGAAGATAACTCTTATAAAGAGATTACGGGGGATGAGGCAATCTGATGAACTGATTGGGTGATCCAGATAAATGAAACAACAAGAATACTCGGAATAGGGTCAGAACTAACAAGAACAGACCAGAAAAGCGAAATATAGTAATAATAAGCAAAGCTGTTCCAGCTGGTAGGCTCTTCTACTCTACTGGAGTATACTCCAGGAGAAAGGAACATGGCCAGGTAGACGAAAACAATTGTATAGATAGATAGAAGCAGAGAATTCTGAAATAATTCGAAATAGTACAACTTATCGAGCTATTTGTGGTAATTCTACGAATTAAACGAGGGTTTGGCGAAAAAATCCGAGTCAGAAAATTACTCCTATTCAATCTAACTCACCCCTCGGCCCATCGGCATCATAGCACTACATGCCAAGCCGATAAAATGGGAATTCGTAGTAAATAAAGTCGTTTTGGGGTGATTTGAAGGGGTTGTCGGGTTGTTTGCGATAATTCGTGATACTCCGATCCAATCAAACATACCCCTGTCTTGTTGTAGCCTTTGGTTCACATAGAAATCACGTGCTACCATAGAAACCAAGATGGCGGCCTCCAGTATACAAAATGGACGACGGAAACACGTATCTCCCTAATAACACGCGCTGCACATGCGCGCTCAGTGTCTGACTCAGTAACGAGTGTATCCAGCACGTGCCCGAATGACAGCCTGAACCCTCCTTCTAATGCAACATCGAGTCTTCTGATACGGTCCACAGAAAAACTGCTGCCATTCCGCATGCAATGCAGCTTCCAAATCGGCCAAATCCTGCACAGACGAATCCCTTGCTTGAACACGACATCTGAGAAAAGTCCCAGATGTGTACTAAGGGATTCAAATCGGGGCTCATTGCAGACAAAAGTAGTGTTGTAATAGCGTTGCTCCGAAGGAATGCTCTCACAACATGGGAACGATGTGGCCTTGCAGTGTCGTCCATGAATGTAGGGTGAGTAGCCAACGGGTGGTTGTCAAAATGAGGCACGACAACTGGATTGAGAATATCCCGGATGTACTGATGACTATCGATATTCCCACGTACAGTCACCCTATCAAGTTTACATTCATGAGAGAGGCATCCCCAGATTATTACTGATCCTCCACTATAAGGAACAGTAAGTCTGATGTTCATGGGCACGTAAGCAGTATTTCAATGTCTCCACACTCTCATGCGACCATCTGTGACGTGAAACAGGAACCTACCTTCCTCTGACCAATGGACTCTCCTCCACGTCACGAGATTCCAATGTTGTCGAGCCATACTCCACGCCAAATGCCGTCTTTAATGCTGATCTGACAGAGCTAAACACTCGAGAACCCTCCCGGACCTCATACCCAGTGCTTTGAGACGGTTTCGGACGGTTCTGTTGCACAAACGCCTGTTGGTGAGTCAAAGGCGTTTCAAAACCCCACTTGAAGCAATGGGCCCACGCCTAACGAGGCGTGCCAGTCTCCGATCTTCCCGAGGAGAGGTCTTTTGGGGTTGTGAAGGCCTTGGTCTGTCCATAACATCATTGGTTTGTTGGTGTTTTCGGACAAGTCTGTTGATGACAGAATGACTGTAGCTAAGTTGCCTTCCAAAAGCTTTGAATGGCATGCCTGATGCATACATGCCAACGGTTTGCCATCTTGGTGCCTCTAGTCTCCTACTTGACATGCCAACATTTATAGATAAAAGAAGTGACTTTTCTTGATAGAAGAAGTGACAAATTTTCTTGTTTATTATCAGATATTGCATGTTGATGATAGTGTTTTTTGTGACATTCGTGGGAAGCATGCTTCACGTGGACGAGAGGGTGTGTATGGGTACGCTATCAACCAGAAACGTCATGTTGCTCTAGATGAAATGTACTTCAAGACATAACAATCATTAAAACATAATCATCAGTAACAGCAACTTCACTGTCATGAAACATTTCAGGAGATGCTTAATTAAGTTCCAGGTGTATAAAATTACGAAACCATGTATTGACAGGATTTTACTGACATTAGAAAACGATTAAAATCTCAACGGACTCATACATTGTTTTATAAAAAACAAAAATGTTAATAGTGATAAATAATAAAAAGTAATAATTTTTTTCAGTGTTGAATAGTGACGGAATTCCAAGGGTGATAAATAATCTTTTGATCATAAAATCAATAATAACAAATAGAAATGGGAACAGAAATGTTTTGTCCGCTAGGCCACCAGCATATCTACATTGCACCTCGTGGGAGCGTAGTCGAAACGGGACTTATTCATGAAGCCATGAAATTGATTCGAGTAACTGAAAAGCCAACACATTTATGATAGAATTATCAAGTTATTATCATTCGGTATTATTCTGGGAATTGAATACGATAAGTAACGTACTATAGAAATCTCGTATGTACTGACATCAAGTATACTTATGAAGTTCGATATTGCGTACACTGTGGTTGTAAACAGTAAAAGTGTTTTTTGACGATTTGAAACCGAGTTGGGATTTTGGGAAGTAAAGGAGACATCAGCATCACCAAAGACGCTCTAAAATCCAGATGGAATTTCCAACTACTCATGACTTGCCCTCCGAACTTTCAACTATTGGAAATTGTTGCCAGGATTGGGGGGGGGGGGTGATACCCCTCCCCCGTCACCACGTCCATGTGTTCATCGTAGGGAAGTACTTGTCTTTTAGATGTGGCATTCTTACTAAGACATTTCTTATGTTAACAATAAAGTTCCCACATGCGTGCCTAACCTTGGGAACGCTGTCGTTACGTATTCTGTGCGGGATAGTAGGATACTAACCTTTTTGTGTGGCCTAGATGCTAGGGAATTTCACAATAAAATGCTCATATTTACTCAGCGAACTGCCAACGCCTCCGCGAAACGCATGACGATTATGACTCACAGATGCCAACCATGGGGAATTTACAGCACACCGAACCGCCCACACTCACATGCCCAAGCTCGTTCGATGATATGGAAAATTTCGATGCCCCCAATGCTGCAACAATAGATGGGCTATGTGTCTTAAACAATAAGGAAGGTCATTTGGGACGTGATGACTGTTTGACAATAGGCAAGACAAAAGCATAATATGACGTGACATAAACGCGTAGACATGCTATGCGTTATGCCTCGTAAACAATAGACGAACCGAGACACAATAGGTAGGCGGATGACGCAGCCAAAAACACAAGGGGACGCTAAGTAAACTATAGACAGACACTATGGTCTATATAACCGGACAACAATAGTATAAAGACCCTAGACAATTGATAGGCTGATGTTGTGGCCAAAAATGCACACTGACAGTAGTTAGGGGTGCCACTATAGCCCCAAGCATTTTTAGAGTTTTCCATAGGGTCTATAGGGTTAGTGTTAAATTGTGTAACTTATAGCCCCAAGAATTTATAGTTGTGAAACTTATAGCCCCAAGAACTTATAGCCCCAAACCTGAATGCACTGGTGGCACAGTGCATTCAGGTTTGGGGCTATAAGTTCTTGGGGGTATAAGTTTCACAACTATAAATTCTTGGGGCTATAAGTTACACAATTTGACACTAACCCTATGGACCGTATGGAAAACTCAGTGTTAAAAATGCTTGGTGCTATAGTGGCACCGCATCATGCTTTACGACCAGATCCTATAGTACATTTCTGGCTTATAAGTTTCCACTGTACATTAATTTATTTTTTGTAGTTTGCAAATTAATTTTTTGTTTAGCTTAAATGTTTTTGTGGTTTGCGATATAATTTTTGTTTAGCTTAAATGTTTTTTATTGTTTTGTGTTTCGCAAAATAGAAAAATAATTTGCAAACACAAAAAATATTTTCTAAGAAAATATATTTTGTGTTTGCAAATTATTTTTACAAAAAGCTTTTTCATAATTTTTACGAAAAAGTTTTTTGTGAAAATAAATTTGCAAACACAAAATATATTTTCTAAGAAAATATTTTTTGTGTTTGCAAATTATTTTTCTATTTTGCAAGTTTTTATTTTATAAGGAAATATTTTATGTACCCCACACCTGATTTTTTTCCCGCACTCGATCGAATTGTTGCATGAGAGTTCTTCAGTGCATTTTCGATCCTCGGATTGTCTATAGAAAGAAGGTGAGTTGAGGATTTGGATACATTTCATCGTCTGACTAAAGAAAATCATCTTTGACAGAGAGGAAAAAGACATGGAACCAACGAAGATTGATTACAGAGTCATGAAGAGTTATGAGAGAACCAAGAAAGAGAGGGCTGATGAAGAATTCGCCTTGGATTTGAGAAAGTGGTGGTCAGCAACACTTCCCATGAAAGAACAACTTAAGAAGATTGAAGACCACCCATTAGTCAAAGCCGCCACACGTCCGTTCAGGGAGATCCAGTACAAGAATCGACCTAAACACTGGTTTGATCTCCCCGTACATATGCAGGAAGAAGCTCTTGTGGGGGAAAAGCTACACCTGGGAACAAGAATGTTTCACAGATGAAGATATGTTACCAACAACTATAGACGTGTGGGAAGGTGAATTCTTCACCAAAGAAGAGATAAGTTTTTACCAAATACCTCTCTACGGAACTGAAGATTTTAAAAAACGGCCCTTTTAAGGGCTACACACACTATTAGAAAGAGATATATCTTCTCATGTACACAACCAAGTCTTTGTTATGAAAAGACAAAAAAACCCAGTTCCCTCCCTAGAGTGTGACCCAATGTCCATATTATTTTAAAATCATTTTATATTAGGGGTTATCTGATATTTATTACAGTTATTTCAAATAATGTCTATAAGTTTGCTCAAACCATCGTCGAACATCTCTATCATTCTCTTGGAAATTTCTTGGATCAAATTTGATAGTAAGAACTGTCTCTAAATCATATCCTCTTGCAAGATGATCTAAAGCAAATATACAGTACATTCCACACACAACAGTAAATTCACTTTGTAGTCTCATTGTATTTATTGTCCAGGAATCTGTATTTTTCACTATGAAATTGTATATGTCTCTATCTATTGGTGGTAAACCATATGAATCAAAGTAGATAGCAGAATGATTGTCTTTAAAATATATTGCTATCCAATGTTCTCCTGGTTCTTTCGATGAATCTGCGTTCACAATATATGCTTGTCTGTGTTTAGGTTTTTGTTTTGGTAACAAGTCTTTTGAACACACTTTTCCATTTAAGGATGATAACCTTTGAGAACTGTCAAGTATAGTTTGTAATTGTATGGTTTCCATCTTCTTAGACTTGAAAAAGGCTGGCACGGAGCCGTTAATCAAGATATGCTGTATAATATGACCAGTCTCTTTTAACTAAATCTGCCCACTTTTGAATGTCTTTTTGGCAGTCTATTATGAGCACAATATTCTACTAAGTTTATTTTTCTTGCTCTCTTGTGTAGATTATACAGTATAGTAACTGGACACACTTTCTGTAAACACTCTGCAATGTTCATATCTATTAATGTTGTTGTGTTGGTTCGATTTTCTTCTTCACATATATTTTTCATTTTCTGTTGAATGGATTTTGTCAGTTCTATCACTACACATTCTTGAAATAATGTTTGTATTTTTTCTTTACACATCTTGCAATGTTCACACTGACTCATCTTGTTTAATAGTCAAATATCACTTCTCTGAATTTGTTGATTTCTATCTCACTATCAAATTCTGCATAGACAACAACGTTGATCACCTCTGGAAGAGCTTGAGCAAACTGAAGTTCAAACCTAAGATTGCCAGACTTTATTGGGTGAGCCAACGGCCCACTACTACTCTGATCAGGTGTCAAATCAATACCTCAAAGGGTATACCCTTTTGCATAATCCTGCAAAGATAAATTAAATGATTGATTTTGTCCAAAATAGCCCATAGCTTCATACAATGATAAATATGAATTTAGATAAAGTACACCTTCAAAATTCGGTTCAAAGGGAAGTGCTTTAATGGAATGTCCATCTATTGTGATTTCCAACTTATTCAAATCAAAATGTTGAAAATTAAATGGAGTAGTGCCAATATCTCCATTTATATCTCTATTACTAACTAAACCAAGAATAATTCGTTTTGGCATCTGTTTATGAAACAGATAGTCGTCTATTTTTGAACGAAGACCACTTCCAATAGTAAAAGTTTTAATTTCACTACGTCTTATGGGCATTTTATAATTTGTTCGATCTATTTGTGCATTAAGATCATTCGCAAATTTTGGAAATAAATCCAATGCTGGTATTCTGAATATGGCTTTTTGAATTTCTATTTTTCCATTTTCACTACCAATCAAACAAAATTTAGTTGGGGCACGATGCAATTTAATTCTCATCTCAACTCCATTTGGTAAATACTTATCTTGCACAAACAGATCTAAATGCAGTTTTCCTCTTAGTTGTACATTTTTGCTACCACCAATTATTTTAGCTCGTTCAGTCAAACCTTTGTTCGACAAAGCTTTACTTGTTTCTGCGTGGTGTCCAGGAGTATCTGTATACCACATCTCACTAGCAGCTAGATGTGTTTTTTTCACATCTCTTGAATAACTAAGAAAATTCTCAAAATATGCTCTATAAGGATAAAGATCTGTATTGGTGGTGATAAGATTGCCATTCAGTGTAACATCAATTTTACTGAACATGCTATGAAAAAAATTATTGATAGGAGCAATATGTGTATCTCCAGCCAAAACACTCCCATCTTGTTTTGTAATTTTAAATTGAACTTCAAGTGTAGATGCTGCAAGATCTAACAACTTGGTTGTTTGTCTTGGAATTAAAAATTATATTGGTGAAGAATTATTTAAAGATGCAATAGGAAATTGTTCAATTTCACCAATATTTTCTATACCACTTGATGTTGGTGATACATTATCTGGATCAAAACTACTACCGAAATGTTTGCAAGATCCATGTAACATCATGATTTTTTTCAATCAAATATATCAAGTGGTCTTGATTTTCGTTTTGAATAAGCTTGTCTTTGACGTGTCTTACCTCTACAAGAACGAACCACAGACTGACGTTTTCGTTCTTGTTTTTGTCTTTTTATACCTAAAACAGATTCACCAACTGATTTCAAAAGATCTTTTCCATGAGTTAATAAAATGTCTTTAGGTGCTTTACGTTTTTTATCAATTCATTTGCTATTTCTAAACCATGTCTTAATCCATCTCTCTTTAATGTTTGTAATGCATTTTTTGCAATTGGTTTTATAAATGGTGCAGCTGTTCTTATTGCTGTGCGAAAAATAGACCCTAATCCATATCCATATACACCTTGATACACCGTCATCATTTTTTACAAATTTAATTTATGTCTCTGTCTAAAATGCAACTTGACAACTGTCTTGCCACTTACAAACTGAATGGGTTTACCAGTGTTCCCATTTATATTTATACTAATCTGATCAAAATAAGATTTTGATACTGGTACGTAATGTACATTATCAAATTCTATATGAGTATGTAGAGACTCTCTATGTGATTCAAATGGAATCACACGTAAAATAGGTGCTTCAATATCACCTAAAAATGTATAATCTGCTATGTCAGCATAAATAAAGATTTGATTGAAATCCACATTCAAGTCCACATTATATTTAAAGGCATCTTTTGATGTGTTAGGAAAAATGACAGGAAAACTATCTTTACATCCCAATTTTTGTAATAAACTTTCTGACATTT
Organism: Pictodentalium vernedei; assembly: GCA_031216915.1. Classification (NCBI taxonomy): domain Eukaryota; kingdom Metazoa; phylum Mollusca; class Scaphopoda; order Dentaliida; family Dentaliidae; genus Pictodentalium; species Pictodentalium vernedei. The sequence goes on from CM062293.1 coordinate 503,776,714, forward strand.
TAATACCCACTTTCCCAATACTATTTCCTACTATTTTTACACGCCCTTGGAGACTTGAAAATCCAACATGAAATAATACATCAAATGATTTAAATATGTCTCCAGGTTTTTCTTGAATTTCTAATTGCATAGCATGTATGACATGAGCGCCATTTGAATATGCACCTGATAAAATATTTAATTCAACAGCAGCAACACCTTTGTGAAATGTATGTTTCAATTTCGTTTTATTAATACGATTTGAGATGTTGCTATCTGTCACAAAGATTTTAAAAACAGATTCTTCATCTGTAATATTTTTTGATTCGGAAGGTAAAATTACTTCAACTAATCCCACTTCCCAATGTTCTTTATCAACATGAATGGGTTTAGATAATTGTGTTTGAAAACAACATTGGTTATTATTTGGAAACATATCCATAGAATTATCACTCAGAAGTGTTACGTAAAATGAATTCATTTTTCTTATCTTGTGGTTGTTTCAAATATTTTAAACCTGGACTTGGAAGAATATATCCCAATGAACTACTTAATAACACTAACCACAATTCTTTATCAAGGCTTTGTAAACTCAAATGTGCAATGGCAGTAATTATAATACCATAAATGATAATAATCTGTGTGAAATAAGTGACTTGATTTTTTGCAACACGATTTCCACAAATTTTAAATTGTTGACTTTGTTGACTTTGTACATCAACACTTATGGTTTCATTAGGTAATGAAGTTTCATTTGATGACATATTCTTTTTATATCAAATCTGATTCTGCTATCCAACTATCAAATTTCTTTGGATAACCTTCCCAATGTACTTTAAGTTCTTTAATAATTTTCTTTCCCACACGTCTTGACAGTCTATTAAGAATTGATTCAATTATATATTTTTTATCATCTTTTATACTTTGAATTTCTTGTGGATAAAATGTCCCTTGTATATTTTTACCACCCATATCTTCAAGTTTGTAAGTGGGTGGTATTGTATGTTTTACATGAGTAATTTTAAATAACTCTTTTGTCCAATTTGGTAAATACCCTTTTTCAAATGTACGTTTGGTTTTATTAATACGTACTATATCACCAACTTTAAATTGTATTTTTTTTCTTTTTAGATTTTTTTTTACCATACAAATGTTAAGATACTTCTACTTCATTTTCTAATGATACTGAAGCAGGAGTTCTCTGAAAACTTCGATGAAAACTATGATTATATCCATCAACTAAATTTTCCAACACATCAATGTATCTTATCGTACGTTTGTGTGTAAAATATTTCCACATTCGTGTTTTCAATGTGCGTTGAAAACGTTCAACAATACTAGCTTTAGTTTCAGGATTTTCTGTTGTGAAGAAATGAATGTTTTGTTTCTTTAAAAATTTTTGTACATCTTTATTTTTAAATTCAGAACCTTTATCAGATTGTAATGGTAATGGTTTACGTCCAGAAGTTTTCAAAATACTCTGAAAAGATTTTGTTAAAGTCTCTCCTGATTTATTGTGAATGGGTATTACCCATGCATATTTGGAAAATACATCAATAACACAAACTAAATAACGAAATTGGTCATTGTAAGATTGTTAACTTTGTAAGTCTGCTAAATCAATCTGCCATTGATGAACAATACCACCCACTATAGTCTTACGTCTTGAAAATTTTTTACGGATGGGTTTATGTAAAGTATAAGTTCTTTCTCCTTTCAACCATTTTTTCACTTGATCAATTGTGATGGAATTATCTTTACTATGAGCTGCTTTGTACAATTTTTGTATACCACCATAACCAGCAGGATGTTTTGTATTGTAATATATTTCAGTTAACAAATCATTCAATAAGCCACTATTTTTTCAGATAATCTACGTTTTGTCAATTTACGCTTTAGTGCTGACTTTGTCTTCACTCCACTGCACTCTATGACCTCGACGAACTTTACGTTTTGGAGGGGATGATTGAGGAGTTTCAGACCAACTATCTTCTGGAGAACTTTGATATTTACTGGGTTTGGGTATAGGTTGTCTATTCATCCATAACCAATGTTCACGATTACCAACAAAATCTTGAGGGATATTTATATCTTTTAATCCACAATTAAACATTTCCCATCCACTAGGTTTAAAACCTTTTCGGTGTCTAAGAACATCATTGACTAAATCTATAATATTTGAACTTTTTATGACTTTGATTGATTGATTGATTGATTTATTTTGCAGCATAAGAGTATACAAGATAACAATAAAACAGGTTATAGTTGAACGCGCTGCAAGGAAATGGCATAGCCTGAGAGGCTGTCTTCCTGCCATTCCCTTTTGACGAAAAGTATATTCTTGACAGCAAGATTTGTGTTGATGGCTCATTAGGTTTAGTGATGGAACCTCTTCTTGGAAAGATACTATGGGGTAAAGTAAACAGTTTGTGAGAGAAACGCTACCAATGTACGTGTGGGCATATCAACCCATCGAACATAGAATACAGAAAGCGCCGATGAGCCATCGGTCCGCGAACCGTTGGATATGACCAACCCTCACAACCGAAAACCCATCGCCAGTTCCCGTGGTCTATATTCGCCAGTTATTAGAAACCTGTCGGGTGGAGAATTCACCTCTGATAACTCTGTAGCGTCCTCCCTCACCACTCTACAGGGATGTAGACAAAGGATACGACTTTTTTGTTTAGTACGATAATTAATACAATAAGTAATACACTAAGCAACAATAAGTAATACACTAAGCAACAATTCGGTAAGGTCTATACGGTAAGGGCTATACTGTAAGGGCTATAGTTTCTATCATTGGTTTAGTGATAGAACCTCTTTTGGAATAATATTATGGTGGATAGTAAACGGTTTGTGAGAGAAATGCTACCAATGTACGAGAGGGCAAATCACGGGACGAAAAAAAAAAAAAAAAAAAACCATCACCAGTTCCTGCGGCCCATATTCGCGAGTTTTCAAACGTCCCCACCTCTATACAACGAGGAAGACAAAGGACATGACTTGTTAAATAGTACAATAATTAAAACAATAAGTAGTACACTAATCAACCATTCGGCGAGGGCTATAGTGTTTCTCATTCTCACGTGGGGAAAGAACGAAATGATCTTTTATAGGCATTTGCTGTTACAGAAATACGTTGGTGGCAGTTTTTTTGTTTTTGTTTTTTTTTTTATTGTTTTTTTGTTGTTTTTTTTTTATTTGTTTCTTTTTTGGGGGGTACGATTAGCAATCAGGACACCATGGGTTATTACAATTTACTGTTGACTGGTACGAATCAAAGAATTCTTTGACAAGAGTTCTCTTAAATTGGGGCCTAGAGAGAGTTTGCTTTTGGGGCGTGATTTGATTCCATAAGTTTCGAAATGTGTGTGGCGGGAGTTTAGCAGAAAATTGTGTTCTTGGTTTGGAAGTTTGAAGTTTCCCTGATTGTCTTGTATCCAAACCCGATGGATTTGTATATATTTTGAAGGTCTCATTGAAACAATCCGGTAATCTGTTGTTGTACCAGTCATGCATAAAGAGGAGAACTTGCAGTGTGTACAGATCTTCAAATTTTAGAATTTGAAGGTCTTTAAATAGTGGGTCAGTGTGCGCATTATACCTTTTATTTCCTATAATACGAACTGCCTTTTTTGGAGTTTGAAGATTCTCTTAGTAGCCGGTATATGACCCCACACCTGAATCCCAGACAATAAATGGCTATGTATCAGGGTATAATACAGGGTTTTCATGGCATTGCGGGGAAGTATTTTTTTCGCTCTATTTATTGCATACATGGCCCTGGATATTTTGGAACAAACGGCTGAGACGTGGTGTTTGAAACTCAAATGTTCATCCATATTGATGCCAATAAATTTTATGAATTTATCATCATTATTGTTACTAACCAAAGGTATGTTTGTGCCATTTACAGTAACATGCCTACCCGCAACATTAGTTGAGCCTTGTGGGTGGAGCAAGATGCATTTAGTTTTATTGGCGTTCAGGAGGAGTTTGTTAGCAGCACACCAATCACTTATTTTTGACACTTCATTATTCATAGTGTCAATTAAGGTGTCCAGGTTGTTACCAGAGGTGAATGCAGTTGTATCATCAGCAAATGACAGTATCTTCAGAAGCGTCGATTCACTAATATCATTGATGTGCAAAAGAAATACAATAGGCCCGAGAACAGAACCTTGAGGGACACCCATGACTACAGGCTGGAAATCCGAGTACTTACTCCTATATGAGACGAATTGTGAGCGACCAGACAGGTAGTCTTTAAACCACGAATTGGCTACACCCCTTATCCCATATGACTGCAGTTTCTGTAACAGAATTGAGTGATTTATTGTGTCGAAGGCCTTGGAGAAATCAAGGAAAACTGACAATATGCACTCTTTGGTTGGTCTGTCGTTTCTTTCTGTAAAGTTATTTATAAGATGCAGTATTGGATGAGATGTTGTATGCCCCTTGTGGAATCCAAATTGATATCGGTATATTAGCTTGTTTTCGTTTAGGAAATTGGTCAGTCTTCGGTTCATAATCTTTTCCAGAACTTTGGAGAGGGCAGGAAGGATACTGATTGGTCTGTAGTTGTTAAAGAGATTATGATCACCAGACTTAAAAATTGGTATAATTTTTGCTACTTTCATTTTATCAGGGACTTTTCCAGTTGAGAATGAAAGATTGATTATATGGGTTAATGGTTCTGCTATTTCTGGTATTATCTTTTTTAAAAGACTAGTAGAGATGTTGTCACAGTCCTTACTCATTTTTGGCCGTAAACCACGTACACATAGAACAACTTCCTGTATATTTGTAGGTGAGATAAAAAATGACTCGGCATTATTAAATTTGATGTAATCCGAGAAATCGGAATTAACACTATGAATTTGTTTGCTTACATTTTTTCCGATGTGAGCAAAGAACAGGTTGAATTTTTCTGCTATTTCTTCAGGGTCAGTTATTTCCATATTCTTTTCCTTGAAGGTGCTAGGTAGGTTTGGGGTGCGATTTGATCTGTGGTTTTTATATTGTTCAACATTGTAGTTTGAGGGATTTTTTAGTTTTTTTCTAAGAAGCTTTTCCTTATTTAGTGAGGATTGTAGCAGACCGATAGTCATCCATGGCTCGCGTTTTACCCGTTTGGGGGAAACAAATACCTTTTTCAAGGGGAAGGCGACATTGAAGGCTTGGTGGAGTTTGTCAATCAGATTTTCATACGCTTCATTAGGACAGGTTGCATTATATATATTTGAGAAGTCGCAAATAGACAGAATGTTTTTGAATCTCATTGAGTTCTCCTCTTTAAATGATCTTTCAAATTTTTCTTTACATGTGTAACTGCGATGTACAATCTCGTCGACATAAAATGTCGCAAAGTGATCGCTCACGTCAGTGATCATTATTCCTGCTTCGTTATTTTCATTTCTGTTGCAAAATATATGGTCAATTAGTGTCGCAGAATAATCTGTAACTCTTGTTGGTTTTGTGATGACGGGCATGAAACCTGCACTAAACATTAAATCAACAAATTGATTAGTTTTGTTATGGCTACCAAAACTAAGAAGATCAATATTAAAATCTCCCATCAAGAAGGCCTTTTTATTTTCATTATTTATCTTACTGATCAACTGTGTAAGCATTTCCAGAAACAAGTCAAGGTCGGCTTTCGGGGCTGTGTTAGGTCTATAAATTATACCGATTATACATTTATGTTTGGAAGTAATTTCTATGAACAAGGATTCAAAAACATGAGGGATAAAAACTGAGAGATCATTACGGATTTTATAGTCTATACATTCTTTTACAAACATGGCAACTCCCCCTCGGCCATCGTCTCGGTCGGGACGCAGGCAGGTTTCTAGCGGATGATAGCCTTCAAGAGTGTACTCATTATTTCCGACTTCAAAAACTTCTGTTATTCCAACAATGTCTAGAAAGTTGAATGATGGCTGGAGATCGCAAATTAGGTTGTGGAAGTTGTCCCAGTTAGCGTTCAGACTTCGACAATTCATGTTGAGTAAAGACAGAGTTTTATTTTCAGTTACTACAGTCGTTTCAAATTCTTTCGGGCTATAGTACTCGCAACAGTTTCTATCAATAGCGAATGCTGGATGGGGCTCATCATTGGAATTACCAGTGACAGTTGTATTGAACGTACTAACGAAATCAAAAGAATCGTTGCTTTGAATCTCATCCAGAGTAATCTTGTTAGCCATAGTGTTGTATGGAGAGGCGAGGGCAAGTTCCGAGGTAAGTTCCGAAGTTAAGTACTGGTAAATAAGGTTCTAGTGAGCAATTTAAAGTTTCGAAATAAGAATTCATAATCGTGCTGTCAAGAATATGTACAATGAAATATAATGACAATGTTTGATGAAGATGGTGAGAGTTATCAAACAATATATTTACAAACAAGTGAAGAAATTGTAATAGATTACAGAGTAACATAAATCTGGACATTCTACTCAAGAAAGCCAGGTTTGATTTTCCGCTGGTTTGGTCTGAGGAATATTTTTTATAATGGCACGATCTTTTTTTTTTAATCCAGTTTGGTGTTTTGTACGTTACCTTGTGGAGTAGCAACCTGTTTCATTCAAGAAGCCACTCGACCGGTGAGAATTATTCAGCTAACATGAGTATTCGATTACGATTATCAGAAAATTGATCGCTTTCCTATATTCTATGGGCCAATTGAGTCTACCATGTCCTGTTTGACACAGCTCGAGGAGCTTTGTCAAACAAGGCAGGGCAGACCACGTGGATATACTGTTCGTACGGACACCACATTCGTGCAGGTCAAGGTACCAATGGGAATGCAGTGAGTATCGGGTTAATTACCGACAAGTTGCATGGTTTGTATTCAATGAAATGCAATTTAGTCAAACCGAATGCAATAAATATGTCAATTTGGCACCGATGGTACTAGGATTGGTATGTGTTTTGAAAGTGCTATCCATTCAACATGGTTATTCAATTATGCAACTGCTATTGGGTTGGCTAATGGGGTGCCTCCCCACAATATACCTAACGTTCCACAATGATTCTAGGCTGTTCCATAATCAATATACTGTAAACTGTGTACAGTGACCAATACACAATGAACTCCCCTTTGTTCAATCACAATTTTGAATAGGCAAATTAGCGACCGCTTCGAGCGATGCAAGTAAGAATTACAACATTTATTACTTATCACAGTTGTAATTGGTTCAATATAAAACAGTGGCTGAAGAGACTCGACTCCCCCTGGGCTCCAGTGTGACCCATGTGTCACATGGCACCAGGGATGTTGCTAGAGGTTTCAGCTAGCGAGGGAGGGGGGTGTCACTGGTGTAAATTCCAAGCTGTGAGTGGTTCCGATAGGTGGTTGCACAGCAGCGCTGGGTGATATCTTTTAAATTGATTATATATTTTTCCAACAATTGAAAAAACAAATACTCCTAGCTGGGCGGGGGAAGGGGGGTGATACACCCCCACGCCACCTCCCTTCGCCAAATCCCTCTTAGGCACGCAGACAACATTCAAACCCGGGGGTTGGCGGGACAATAAATCATTACAGGGTCAGATAGTGCCTCAACATGGCGTTAGCAGGGTCAGTCAGTTCAATCAATACGGACTCTTGTTTTGAATGAGATAAACCAGATAAAAAATAGAAAATAACCAGTGCAGTAATGTGCTCTACAGGCCATTGGGCACATTGGTGCTCAGGGGACGATAAACCATTATAGGACTAACTTGTGCCTTAATATGGCAACTTAATAAAGTCTAATTGTGTCACATGAAGTCGTTTCCTTTTAATAAAAAACAAACAAAAAAAAAAAAACAAAAAAAAAACAAAAACAAAAAACACCAGGTCCGTGGTAAACGAGGTGCTTGATAAATAATATTACAGTTGTACCACCTCTAGAGAAAACTCTGAAAACACTTTTTAGTACAAAATGCACCAGGTTCGTGTTGAACGAGGTGCTTGATAATTAATATTACAGTTGTACCACGCCGAGAGAAAACGCTGATCAGAAGTTCTCATGTATAATATAATTGAGAATTACTGATTTGACAGCAATTGTAAAACAAAATTAAGATTGCAGTTACAAGCAAGTAGTTGGTTTATCTACAAGACTACAGTTGTTGTGCTTATGTCACATTTTGAAAATAACAATGTCTGACAAGCGAGATCATGTAATGGCCTGCTTGTACCGTATGAAATATAGAGGCCGGTCGAGGCATGTCGGTTATATTGCAAGTTGGGGGTTGAATCAATGATGGGAGCTATTTGTTGCCTGTCAAACTTAAACAGTTATAGTTATGATTTAGTCAACAATTGCATTAACAAATAATCAACACCAACATATGATGCGATAATATTGGACTTCGTACGTCGGAATGGGGAGGTAAGTGAAGTGGGAGTAGCTTTCTATGGGGTGATGGTTTAATTGTAGTGTGTCTGTGTGTGGGGGGGGGGGGGGGGGGGGGGCTCTATCATAGTCTTAAGAAGAGACTATGTCATCATTGGTTTGAGATTACAATTTTGGTAGGGGCTCGGTCTATCATAGGAGGGTTAATTGTCAGTAAACAAAGCAACAGCAAACGTTTGTAGTTTGTGTCCTTCCATACTAGTTCACTTATTGCTGATTAATGTCAGCCTCCCTTAGTAGTGGGCAGCCGCGATAGCAACAGTGATGCACACACACTGAATTGACTGTATGTGTGCATCACTGCCCCTGCAATACTGAAATAGCTATACGAGTGCTTGATATCACCCTTAGGGCTTCTAAAAAAAAAAAAAAAGAATTGATACCAGAGCAGAAACATTTGTTTTCATTGCTCTTATGACATATTCAATCAATCGCAGATAATATCTTGTTAATGTAATTTTCTCTTATTACAAGCAATTGGAGAGTGCCTGTGTGTACTCTCCAACAATTTTTAACAGAGCAACTTTGGGACGTTAAATTCCGACCACCAAACATTAACAAGCCCTCAACCAGTTATCAACTTTGCTATGAGTGACTGAAGTGGTACAGTTAAGCCACAAGAGAGAGCAAATTATTCTTGATTTACTCGTCATTTATTCATTTATTTCTTATGATGGTGACATTTTTCCGAATCAATGTATTGGAGATAAGCCGATAGTTTGTACCCATACTACCTGTTATAGAAGGCTTCCACCCCAGGTTTTGTTGACTGGGTTCTATTGTGCCCTTGGAATAGGACTTCTATACTTCTGTAAGCAAGCAAAGTTTCACCTCCCGTAATTCTTACTTACTTCTCCATCGTAACTTAATACACCCTGATCATCCCAACTCATGTTTGGATGAGATGATAAAGCAGATAATAATGAAGTTGCTTTACGTCTCATTGTAACAGGGACACTTTCTATAATACGATCTCGTAAAAATAATGATTTTTCTCCTGACTCAGGCAATGGAACCAATGTTGGTTGTAATGCTTTCTTATGTGACATTTGAAATTTTTGTAAAGTTTCCCCATACTTTTGTTCTTTCTCACTTTCGGACAACTCTGAATTTTCTAACACAGATGATAAATTATTTTGAAGTTATGTAGTATTTGTAACTTGTGGGTTAGGGGGTAATCTTGGTCTTTGAGCTTTTTCATTTCTAAAACGTTGCATATCTTCTAACATTTGATAAGGTACAATAGCCATCTTTTTCATATTTTACTGACTAATTTATTTGCAAGATTTGTTGCAACTCCTATAGCAGGTCCAAGTAAGCCAAGTAATGGTAAAAAACCACCTTTTTGATTTAAAATTTGTTTTTTCTTTTTAAGAGTTATTGATTTACTAGCAAGTGCTTGTAGTTGTTGACACTTTGGATGTAATTTTTGTTTCTGACTTTTTGTTAGATGTATGTGGCCTTTTAAAAGATTATGACAGCATTCTGACACCCAATTAATTAATTCTTTAGGTGCATTTTTCATAATTTGTTTTTGAAATGCTGGGGGAGTTTGACTTAAACCTATTAACATACGACCATATTTTTTAACTAAAGGAATTTTTTGTTTCTTATTTTGTCTCACCATCTTGCTCTTATAGAATCTAATGATTAAATGAAACAAATATAAAAATGTAATGCTATTTATACATGTTCAAACTTTATATTATTTAAAGTAAGACCTTATCCCTTTAACAGGTTTAGGTGTATTTAAAGCTGTAAAACGTTCCATTGTGGGAATCTTTTCTTTTAATGGTACATGGTCTGTATTTTGTCTAGAACTCATTGGGTCATGCAGTACATTTTGACTTGGTTTTATTACAGAATACATTGGTTCATGATTTTTAACACCATCTTTTGTTATTGACACTACACGTGTTAACTTAAGTGGTGATACTTTTCTTTGTTTTTGAAGATTTTTCACAAGTAATGCTTTTGTTTTTGTAGATGGAGATACATGAGGTGCAATTTCAAAATTTGTGTACATATATTTTGGTCCTACCTTTCGTTGATTTTTTATCTCTCTAGAACTTCATGAATAATTTGATCTTTTCTTAGGGGATTTTCGTTTCCTTCTAGGTGACTTTTGTTTCTTACTCTTTGTTTTTTTGAATGGTGAATAGAATGATCTACTTGTCTTATGACCATCCCATCGAATTAAATTACGAATGATAACACCACCAAAAAATCCACCACCTCCTGGTTTTAAAATAATGTTTCGTTTTGTTGCAAGATCAACTCTGGGGTTTGCAAGTTGTTCAAGATCTTGTTTATGTTTATCCATGTAGGTTAAAGTTTGTTTTGGCAATTTAATTTTCTTAGTAAGTATGATTCTACTTGCTAATGTAAACCATTTTAAAATTTTCTTAAAACCTTTCTTAAGTAATTTGTGTCTTGCAAATGGACTTGTTTCTTGACCAAGTTGTTCCAAAGATTGTATGAATGATACCATGATGATGTGTAGTCGTTGACAAACTTTGACTAACTAACATCAACTCATTAGAACATGGGGAATTTATAGTTTTGTATAAATGATAGGGCCGCATTCATTTTGTGTTACCCAAGGATGAAAAATATCAGTTATTAATCTCAAAGACTCAGGAGTTCTAGGATGAAAATCAATTAATAAATAACCATGATCAATACTTGTTGCATCTTGATAACATGCATTTAAATGTGGTAATTGAACTTGATTTGCCAATATTTTAATTTGCCCCTTGTCTCTGGTATTTTTAAATAAAATCATATAATGTGCATTTAAACTTATGGTACGACTAGATTTAGATTGTTGAAACATATTTTGTGTTATGTAAATGACACTTGCATTTCTATGATGTCCTTTTCATGTGAACCATAATTTAATTTTTTCTTCATCTTTATCTCCTAACATATCATCAAAAACTACAAGATGGGGAACAGTGACATCACTGACAATTTCATATTCATCATCAGGGATACCTTCTATGAATTTAATATCTTCACTTTCTTTAAGTAAAGTATATGTATTTTGCCATTCTTTATAACACCAAATGATTTTTTGTGGGGGGATTTGAAATAAGTCATGTTTCATATCAATAAGCTTTTTGACAAATTCTGTTTTTCCTGAACCACTAGGTCCCGAAATAAAGATATTACAAGGGTGTTGAAACAATAAACATTCACTCGATGCCATAACTGTAGTTTTGTGAAAAAGAGTTGTCAAATCACTCACTTATATACTTTCTGTTTCCATACCTTCTTCATGTCTTTTAGTAGGTATTCTTTTTAAGGGTGCTTTTAACTCAAATAAAGTTTCTGAAGAATCTATTCTTCTATCTATTTATGGTACACATTGTCTATACAAGTAATTAATGATTTCTTTATCTCAAATTATATTACCCCACACAACTCTTGTCCAAATATTTTCTATATTATCTTTGTAAAAAGCATTCATGATTTGTAATGCATTACAAAATTCCCCATACATTTCATCTTTTTCCAACTGATTATGAATAAATTCTTTTGTTATTGTTAGATAACCAGGAGTGATCAATTGAAATGCATATAATAATGCCTTATGTGTAATCTTGTTGTCTAAGATACGTCTTACTGGTTCCATGGTTGAAATCAAAGTGATGATTCGTTTGTCTGTTCTGATGTATTTTGTGCATCAGGTACCATATTACACCATGCACTTTGTACATCAGGACAGTCAGGAAAATCATTTTCTACATTATCTGTAAACAATTCATCTAACTTAGTTTTGAATTGTCCTGCAGCTTGTCTTGCAATTATGGTACTAAATGATGTACTTTGGTCATTTAGTACCATGAGTGCAAATAAAGAATTAGAATCTGGAAAATCATCTAGACACTTGTCATATTTTTTCATTGTTGAAAATATTTGATTTAAAGTGAATCCATAATCCATCACCGATAATATTTTATCTGGGGGTGTTTGCATACTTGTTGGTGGTTTGTATAATTGACAATTTCTTATTAATTGAATATAAGGACATTTTGGTGACCACTTAACATGTTCTTGCAAAGGAATATCTTTTTCTTCCCAATTCATTAAACCTTGTCCACATACAAAACATTTTACTTTACCATCTCCCACAAAGAAAAATCCAGCTTTAGCTAATTCTTCTTTCTTGGATTTTAAAATAGGATTTGTAGTCATACTAAAACTCGAAAGTCTTCTTAACTCTGACAAGTATATAGGATAAGTAGGATTAAGTCGTAGAGACATCTTGCCTGCTCAGTGTTCAAAGTTCAAATGAGAATTCTGAAGGGTAATTTTTATACCTTAAACCCATAAGGTCTTGTGTCATATTTATCAACTACAAAACGTTTTGTGTACACAGATCTTAATGTTTTGGTTTGTCTTTCACTTGTGACTTGTCTGTTCTTGTTGCTTTTAATTCTATGTGTGTATTCAATGTTCATTTTGTAATTGTGTCTGTCTTGTACACATTCCACCATGGATTCAAAATTGACTTTCGGTGATGTATTGCAATCTAATGTGATTCCTTTAACTTTACATGAAGTGTGTATTTGACCATCTTTAATGTATTTGTAACCATAATTTTTTAGACCTAATCCTACATATTCAATAATTTTTGCATCTGGATGTTCATCTGGCCATTGACCTAACCTACTGTTTACAATTTGTGGATTCCAAAGTGAGGGGTTATGGATGTAAATACAACTGTCTGTGTCAAAATATAATACTCATCTACCCAAACGTCCTATTACTTTATATAATTCCATTCATGCATAAGCTGTGACAAAAGAAGCAACTGCAACATTAGCTAATTTGTGAGGTTCATAAACATCTGTAGACTTTGTGTAGTTGACTAAAATGCATTTATCATGATCAAACAATTCAACATTTTTAATAATGATGTCTTTATCTTGTATCAGGTCAAAATATTTTGATGGGTCTTGTATGTATTCTGGTTTTGTTTTTACATTGTTTTGTGCACTTTTCCCCCATAAACAGTTTAACATGGTTTTAGCAAATGATCTTTGTCCTGGATTTTTTTCAATATTTTCCAAATGTATGTTTTCAATTTGTGCATAGTCTTTCTTAAATGTGTCTTTGTCTGTTTCTGTTTTCACCCAGTCTGGATATCCACTGGCTTCTTGTTTCATTTTTAAATATTTGTTCACATAATGTTTGTAAATTTCTGAAGACCATTCTTCCCAATGCCAAATCTGATAAGTGTCAAGTAATGTGTACCCCATTCCCAATGCTTTAAAAAGTTCATCAGATGTCCATGTACCTGTAATACTGCTTTGATCTGGTGTGTGTTCACATTTGTCTAATTCTTGTTCTGCACATGTATTGCAAAGTGTAAAAACCATTTTCTTGTTGCAATGAATTGGTAATACTGGCATGTGTAGAGATTGTGTTGGTAAAACTTTACATTTGATAAGTCCCCTGTACTGTCTTATATTATTCGTGTCTATGTTTTCTTTTGTGAGTATATTTGGATGACCTACTGGATATTCTCTGTGTTTATTGACATAAGGATAGAGTGAACAGATGTATATGTATTTTATTTCATTGTCTGTGTTTTGGTCTATTTTATGATGTAATTTAATGGCATTTGTTCTCCCACCAAATAATGCTTCACCTGGTTTAATAGGATCCATGTTTGGAAAAAATGAATTTAATGTTGATTTTACTTCAGGATTTGACTTGCAAAAATCATCAAGCTCATGTTCCCATGTTATTCTCATGTTATACCCTAATGATTCTAAATGGTGTATGCGTTCCTGTGTATTGTTGTATAGAGTTTGGTAACTTAGCAAATTGATTGGATTTTTCTCATGTGTATTGTCTTTGTAACACGTCATGCACCCATGCCACATACATCCATAAAATTCAAAGATTGTATTTGTGTCTTTGTGAAACCCATCAACATAATATCCCCCTATTTTAACTTCCCCACCATTAAGTGCATGTTGAATATGTATGTTTTCTTCCTGTGCAACTGTCTGTAAAAATCTAATGGCTTTAATGGAGTATTTGACTTTAGCAGGGTAACCTATGTCTGAAATGATTGCCATTTTGTTTTCTGGAAGTGAATTTTTTCTCCAAGCTTTTGTACATGCATCGGTTAAGGTAAATGCTTCTCTCAAGGGATCTATGCCATCACTATCTATAAATTTTTGTCTGTATTCCCCACACCCCCTACGTAAGATATCTACATCTGATTTACAGTATAGCTCCATTCTTTTTTGAAAATCAAATCTGGCATTACTAGTAAATTTTTGATTGTACCACTTGATAAAATCTTCCCTATCTGATGGAGACATTGAATCTGGCATATACAATGTTGAATCTAAATAAGGGCCAATATAATTTTGATAAGCTTGTGTGTTTGCCAAATGGGGGAAATAACCTTTTGCTAATTCTGTCAAGCCAAATGTTTTAGGAAATTGTGCCAATCTCATTGAAAGAAAATTTAAAGAATCTATAAGTCTAATACCACAAGCTTTAAGCGAAATAATTTTGTTCCCATTCATAATTACATCAGGAGTTGTTGTACCAGTTTCAATGAGGTGCCTTAAAATAGATTGTCCATCAAAACCTCTTAAATTGTGAACAATAGCTGTTGTCCCTTTATGTTCCTTACTGAAAAGCCAATCACAAAAATCTGATAATGTAGATTCCCCTTTAAATATTGATTGCCGATATCCAAATTTGTCACAGGAAATACATTCTTGATCTATAGATTTGCAAATACATTTCCCACATGCACGATGAGCAACACAGAAATTTGAGATATGAACTCCTGAGTCTTGCGTGGTTTCAAAATCAAAAAATACAAATGGAATGTTTGGTAATTTTTCATCCTCGGGTGAAGTGTATTTTGGAATGAAACATTGGTAATCAGAATTAACTACTTGTTAACAATATTTACATTTTTTGAATCCTTCACAAATGTGCTTTCCTTTTGTTGGATATATTTGTGAATTGCACTTTTTACATTTTTGAACTAATTGACAAATTATTTTTTCTTCTTTCCCCTTGGTAGTGATATGGTTATTACAGCATGATAAACCTCTAAATTGTCTATTGCAAGTGTAATAGGTGATGGGATGTTCAGGAATACATTTTGTTGGAGCATAGCAAACACAACCAAAAGGGCACATGTGACATTCTCTGTTTTTACTCCCTTTATTGCAAAATTCACAATAGTAGTGACATCCTAAAAACCCTGTAATTGTAGTGATGGTGTCAAAATGCTGGTCATGGTGGTAAATATGAATAACTTTACTATCAATGGTGGTAGTTGGAGGTTTGAATAAAAATTCACTTTTTGCATACTGTGGATGAATTTTGATGACATACTCTGGGTAAAGCAGGTCTTGTATTTTATAATATTCTTCATATCCACAAGGAATATTATAATCAAGACCTGCTTTGTCCATCAATGCCTTAGCTTCCCGATCTTGTGTCGGTCTATCAGAATTTCTAATATTTTTCCATTTCTTTTTCCAAAGTTCAGAATTATCTTTATTAACATGACACTTTCCCACTACAATGGCCCGTGCGAGACACATTGAATCATTAACATTTTTAATTTCAATAATACTTCTCTTGTTTCCAACCATTTTATCAACAGATGAAAATGAAATTGGTGCATGTCGCCCAGACCCTTGTGGTAGAGAAGTGTGTGTTATTTCTAAAGATAATTGCCCATTATGGATAGTAAAGTTATCATTTGGTTGTACAACTTTTTCTATTTCATCTAATATGGTGTTACCAGTGATGCCTGAAGCCTTAGTAAATGGGATAAATATACCTATTTCTAATCCTGGGTGGTTAACTGATATTCTTATTGGATCGTTGTCTTCTCCTCCACATTCTTTTTTAATATCGTCTACCAAACTGTCAAAGACTTTTCCAAGGGTGTCAAATGGATTCTTTTGATTAAATTGTTTGAAGGTTATTTTGCATACATGGGATTTGGAATGAAATTTTCTTGATGTTCTTTGTAGGAGTGGGTGAATGGTGTATATGTCCCTTGCTGATTCTATTCTCTGTTTCTTGTTATCTACTTCACTCTCTGTCCCACTATTTTCTTCAATGACTCTCTTCATCTTTTTCTTCTATCGTCTCTATCAACTGGAAAGCTGTGAAAATATGTCTTGTCTTCTTGAAGTCAAAAAACCAAGTGTGAATCAGTCTAAGATTCTTTCTCCTTTTATACTTTTTTAATGTACATTTAATTGTGCATTTAAATGTACATTTAATACCCTCTGAATTATACTGTTAATAAATGTTTCTTATACACATTTGAAAAGTCATAAAATGTAATCCATTCACTCTATGGGAAAATTCCTATGGTAAATATTTTATAGCTTTTATTTGTGCATTTAAATGTACAATTAATACCCACTGAATTATACTGTTAATAAATGTTTCTTATACACATTTGAAAAGTCATAAAATGTAATCCATTCACTTTATGGGAAAATTCCTATGGTAAATATTTTATAGCTTTTATTTGTTAGTGTATCTTTCAGCCAACATTAAAATCACTAAAACACATTTAACAACAGCTAAATAGTATCCAGAGGTTATTGAGTGCAAGAGATAGCAAAACTGTTTGTAACCAAATGGATGTACATTTAAATACTGTGTCAGTGCATTTTAAGGGATGCCCGTGTTGAATATGGTTTTGTGTTTCTTTTGGCAGATAACAGTCCATAACATTTTAAGTTCCAAACCGATTGTATCGCTTAAGATATCATCTTAAACTGCAGTTGACAAGCTTTACGATGGTATATAATATGTCCAGATAGAATAATTATGAGTGAAGATATTCGAATAAATATGTAAAGGTACGGATATGTTGGGAGTGCTTGACCCGTTGTTCTAAAAAAATAATAAATTGTTCTGCTTGTTAAATGCATGGTATAAGTCGTGGGAAACTCATTTATTTAAAACATCAAGTTGGTCGATCACATTTCATTGATGGAAAGTAATATTTCAGGAGTTATTCTGGTGTCGATATAACACGCAATGTTAAGTTAGTATTGATATTTTGATTTGCAAAGCAGTGGTTATTTTCAGTGAAGACATGCTATATTTAAACCACTTCCCAGAAAATGACGTTGTGTTAAGCGACGTTTTATTTTCCAGGAAATCTACTCTAACACTAAACACATTTAACAACTGGTGTATAGTATCCAGAGGTTATTGAGTGCAATAGATAGCAAAACTGTTTGTAACCAAATGGATGTACATTTATATAGTGTGTCAGTGCATTTTATGGGATGCCTGTGTTGAATATGGTTTTGTGTTTCTTTTGGCAGATAACAGTCCATAACATTTTAAGTTTCGAACTGATTGTATCGCTTAAGATATCATCTTAAACTGCAGTTAACAAGCTTTACGATGTTATATAATATGTCCAGATAGAATAATTATGAGTGAAGATATTCGAATAAATATGTAAAAGTACAGATATGTTGGGAGTGCTTGACCCGTTGTTCTAAAAAAATAATAAATTGTTCTGCTTGTTAAATGCATGGTATAAGTCGTGGGAAACTCATTTATTTAAAACATCAAGTTGGTCGATCACATTTCATTGATGGAAAGTAATATTTCAGGAGTTATTCTGGTGTCGATATAACACGCAATGTTAAGTCAGTATTGATTTTTTGATTTGCAAAGCAGTGGTTATTTTCAGCGAAGACGCGCTATATTTAAACCACTTCCCAGAAAATGACGTTGTGTTTTTTTGACGTTTATTTTCCAGGAAAAATCAATTCTAATACCTAACATTACAATTCAACACGCATTTTGTTTATCATAGGAGTATAATTGTTCGGATAACTTTTAGATTACAATTAATTCATCGCTTATATTGGATATTTTACTTGAATCATTTTGAAGGTATTGGTGTATTTTCTTCACTACATTTGTAATAGGATTGACAGTAATTTTTTTATAACTCAAATAACAGATAGCGTTCTTGTATTTGCAAATTCGTATTCGTACAAATATATGAAATATGATTTGTGTGAATATGAATTTACAACTAGGGACTATCGACTTGATATTGTAAGTTGATAAGCATTCAGAAAAATTCAAAGTACCGGCGCTATTGTGTCATTTTTTAAAATCGGAGAGATACCCATGGGACAAACAAATGTAACTTGAGTGGATATTTAACAAGACGGGAAGGGAGAAATGACAATTTTTACATCTTACCTGATACAGAATTGAACAGCCTTTTTCAAGGCTACAAAATATTGGAAAGAGATTTTTCTTTCTAAACAAATAAAAGTCTCAGAAAGAGAGACACAGTTCCATTACCCATTCTGTGAGTGACTGTTGATAATGAGAGTTGTATCAATGAGAGATATCCTAAAACAAGTTTGGAATAAAAATGTTGCAATTACCCCTCCAGGATTGTCTATGGGGAAAACAGTGGTGACAAACACAGATTTAACAGTGAAAACTCCCATAGACATTGGTTTGCCAGAGAAAAAAATCCAGGTCTGGGGTACATAAAATATTTCCTTATAAAATAAAAACTTGCAAAATAGAAAAATAATTTGCAAACACAAAAAATATTTTCTTAGAAAATATATTTTGTGTTTGCAAATTTATTTTCACAAAAAAACTTTTTCATAAAAATGATGAAAAAGCTTTTTGTGAAAATAAATTTGCAAACACAAAATATATTTTCTTAGAAAATATTTTTTGTGTTTGCAAATTATTTTTCTATTTTGCGAAACACAAAAAAACAAAAAAACATTTAAGCTAAACAAAAATTATATTGCAAACCAAAAAAACATTTAAGCTAAACAAAAAATTAATTTGCAAACTACAAAAAATAAATTAATGTACAGTGGAAACTTATAAGCCAGAAATGTACTATAGGATCTGGTCATAAAGCATGATGCGGTGCCACTATAGCACCAAGCATTTTTAACACTGAGTTTTCCATACGGTCCATAGGGTTAGTGTTAAATTGTGTAACTTATAGCCCCAAGAATTTATAGTTGTGAAACTTATACCCCCAAGAACTTATAGCCCCAAACCTGAATGCACTGTGCCACCAGTGCATTCAGGTTTGGAGCTATAAGTTCTTGGGGCTATAATTTACACAATTTAACACTAACCCTATGAACCCTATGGAAAACTCACTGTTAAAAATGCTTGGGGCTATAGTGGCACCCCTAACTACTACTGACGCAATGTGTCATTGCTCTAAAAATGGTGTCAAAGCCCCAACAAATTCCAAACAATAGACTTACAATAGAAGAAGAATAAGCATTGTTAACGTTCAATGGAAAATGGTTTCCATGAGACTTTCGGTTTACGTCAACACCACTGTCTGCACTGCTACTTTCTCTTTCCAATGAACTGGATAGGATATCTTCATAAAGAAAGACGTGTTTACATTTCGCGCATTTCGGTATAAATTTCAACACTTTACCTTGCACAATTTTTTCACGGTTACTGGATACATGGGAAGAATGATGGGTAATTTGTCAACCTATCGGCCAGTTGTTTGCACGTCGAAGGTGACCCCATGATCGGACAGCCATTGGTGGTTCTGTATCACAAGTTGGATTTGGTCGACCGAGTCGTTGTTATTGTTTCTTTTGGAGTGGTTTAATCCAACTGTTGAGGATGTCCCTCATATATAGGGTACAAATAAATCACCCAGAGCCCCACGTGTTTGTAAGCGTAACCCCATGCGGGTGATCTGTATCCGTTGGGGTCCACGGATAAACCCAAGGCACAGATCCAAAAGGAATCCTTTTAAGGCTCCAGTAAAAGTGCAAGGGTTAGGTTGGAGTAGCTTGTGGTGCGGGTATCGATTGATCGGAGGGCGCTAGGTACTGGTCACTGGGACTGACACAGTGGAACCTAACCGACTCCCATAATGTCTCGATGTACAAGTTCTTGAAAAGCCATGTCTCAGGTTGCTTCACTTATAATGGCAGGCGAGGTGGTATCTTGATTTAGCAGGGAAAGGCATTTTTGACCAAGGTAACTAGTCTACCATTAAGTAACTGATATCTATGGCCCAGCCAGTAATAGTTTACGCATACCTGGTGTCGCACGTCTGTTAACTGTACTTGTAACTGACGTGAATACATCTGAAGGGATCATGGATGGAACTGTAAATAACCGTAAGTTTTGACAAGCTTGTGTATGGTAAGCTGTGCAGTGAAGGTCTGCGTGGGGACTCAACTGGCCAAGACACATACTCGAGGGAATGGTATCGGACATCCATAATTTTCCCACTTTTGGAATACTAGGAAATGAATCACATGACTTGTTGAGTGGCCTTTGGTCGACTGCATGGTTGGGCCTCCTTTGGGTGAATGTGGCAAAGATGCTCCGCAAGCGGATTGGTGCCTCCTAGGACTAGAAGAGTGTTCAGGAGAGGAATATGTAGTATTGAGACCACGATCGGTTGTTCGTATATTTGTAGCCATAATCTTCTTGCATTATTTATTTCTAGCTTGTATCTGGCGAGTCCAGCAGAGGAAAATTTAGTGATTATAAAAACCTATTTGAAGAAGGTTCTTCTTCACCTTGAACCATGGAAGAGATAAGACGTCTCTTAGAGAATAAGATCACACACAAGGCATTATATCATGCATTTATTTTAAATGGTTACTTCTGGTTATATATCAACAACTAAAATCTTATTCAAAATCACATAAAAATATAAAATGTTTAGTGAATTCTGTAATGTCTTACAACTTATGAATGCTTTTTATAAACGAAATTAACAAAATATGGTATAATATTATTTATGATGAACAAATGATAGATTATTTGTATAGGAAATGTATATCAAAACTAGATAGAATAAGATTCTTGAGAAACTATATTTGAGTTACAAGTATCATTAAAAGATTACCAACTGAAATATTTGAAGAAGCTTTGGAAGTAGAACATATAAGTATTCACAATGTTTTCGCATGTTCTAAAAAATCATGGCATTGTATTAATGTTTATTATTACATCATCCCTTAACCCTTAACCTAACACGGTATTTTTAAAAAATAAACTGAATTTCATCCCATTTTTCGAAAACAAATTTCACAATTTTTCAATAAAACATACAAACATGGACATCATTAGAACCAGTTCGTCATTTCAAGTCTTCACCATACCCCCTCTCACTTGCAGTCCTGGGAATGAGATGGGTGCGGATGCAATATTTTCTATTTTCCAGGAGCTAATATTATTTATTTATTTATTTATTGGTGTTTAAGGTCACATACTTATGCACAATGGCTAATCGTGACCGTGACAGTTTTACGGGTGGAGGAAGCCGGAGTACCCGGAGAGAACCACCGGGCAACGACGAGCAGCTGTCAGCTCTCCAACATCGTAACTCTGAACTCTGCACCGCAGCACAGGCAGGGTTAGATTGGTTGAAGACATGCGCACCATCGACGTGCAGTACGCCTCAGTACACAGCGTCAGCGTGCCCCCATGTAGGCAATCGGGGTGAAGTGTCTTGCCCAAGGACACAACGCGGTTGCCGCAGGTGGGATTCGAACCGAGGACCTCTCGGCTTGCAGCCTGCACCTCTACCAACTGAGCTACCGCGCCCCGTTCCAGGAGCTAAAAAATGCACTTGTTGTGGCGCACTAATATACTGTGAGGGCATATAAATGTGTGTTGTTTTGAGAAAGCAACACTCTGTGGCCAATGGCAGGTTACTGTCATAATTTTGTAATTCATTATACATTTAACCCCTTGAACCCGAGTGGCCATTTTTCTGACCAGAAACATGATTCGCCAGGGTTGCACGTTGACAATATTGATTGGTCTACCCTAAATAATGAATATGGACTCTTCTAATTGCTGCCATTGAACTGGTATGGAAAATACCACTAGAGTTCAAAGGGGTAAGTTTAATATCTTTATCTCAGTCCCTTGTGGTTCAGGAAAAAAATAATTTATAAAAAAAAAAACTCGTTGATATCAAACAACTTATATCAGCATATGCCTAACAATTATTTCGTGTTATAAAAATGACAAAAGATACACAATAAAATTTTGGTTTACTCATGAAGGGAATCACCGAAATACAAGTGTTATTTACATGACTTAAAATATGTTTCAACAATCCAAAGCTAGTCGTACCACAAATTTGAATGCCTACTATATAATTTTACAAGAGATAAAGGACAAATTGAAGTGTTAGCAAATCAAATTCAATTATCACATTTAAATGCAACTTATCAAGATACAACAAGTAATGATCATCGCTATTTATTAAACGATTTTCATCCAAAAACTTGATTCTTTGAGATTATTATTTTTCATCCCCGGATTATTATAATCCCTGATGGGTACGGGTGTGGGATGGGAAAATCTCACCCCGAGGGCAAGATATTTGGGCCAGACACGAGGCTTGCCGAGTGTCTGGACCAAATATCTTGTCCCGAGGGTGAGATTTACGTTAGCCAGAGGTAATCGGCGGTCACGTGCTGATATAATCAACTCATTTGTTGTTTGTTGTTTTGAAAAACTAAGGACACCATCGGAAAAAGCATGCAAAAGTTATGTATATACCAGAGGTATATACCACGAAATCAATTAGGAACGGTGGCATCTTGGGGTTTAAAGAGTTTTAGAGCATCAAACTTTGATCACACGGCATTCTGATGACGTCAATATGAATTAGTTGGTAGCAAGAAACTGATACGATATGCATAACGTCAAAATAACGTTATAAATGTATAACGGCACGTGGGTGGGGTGGGATACCTCTGTCTCTCCCTGCTATCTCACCCTGGACAAACGTATGTTACACATGCAGTGGGGGGGGGGGGGGGAGAAAACAAAAGATGAGCGTTGTTCTACTTTTTACACAACAAAAAAGGGCAACTTTTACAACATTTGTATCAGTTGTTTAAAGTTCATCAACGACTACATATTAAGATTAAGATTAATTTTATAAGCCTTATATCCATACGAAGTTCTCTATGGCTGTACAAATTGAAAGACAGAGAGCTAAAGGTTATAGCGCCCATGTCATCAAGTTTCTAGTCTTTTTGATCGAGGAAGGTTAGTTGGTAGATGTGTGTCTTCAAGCTTTTTCAAAATTTGTCAAGTGTTTGTGGTGTTTTAAGTGCGGTGGTAGAGCATTTCACAATTTTGGGGCAATGACCGAAAAGCTCTACTATGATCGCCTGCTGTAACCAATTTAGGCCTCGGTTGGACGAGATCAAGAATATCTTGAGAGCGGAGCGGTCTTCCAGGTTTGAATGCACATACAAGTTTAGACAAATAAGATGGTGCCATTGCATTCAGACATTTGAATGTGAGTAGAATGATTTTGAACTGGATTCTTTTTTCTACTTGAACAGAATTGGGGTGATGTGACAGAATCTGCGACTTCTTGTGATCATGCGTGCTGCACAATTTTGCACGTGCTGCATTTTTTTAACCTGTGTTTTAGAGCAGCCAATTAATAAAGAGTTGCAGTAGTCTAAGCGACTGGTGATGAATGCATGAACTAATTTTCCTATTGTGGGCTCATCTGAAAAGGATTTAATTTTACCGATCCTCCACAGATGAAAAAATGCCGATCAACAGACATGATTTACATGTCTCTCGGCCGACAGAGGTTCAGCCATGAAGAATCCCATAGTATCTTTCAGTCATTCTTTGGAAAATCAACAGACACATCAATTTGTAAGAGAAAAAATATTTAAGAAAGGTTTCAAGAAAATTTTAAAATTTTAAAATGGTTCATATTAGAAAATCATATCAGACATAATAATAAAACTGAATTGGCAAAACGAACTTCAACCCTTCACCCAACGAACCGTTCAAATCCGGCCAGAAAATCGCCAATTAATTTTCATTATTTGTCTCAAAAACATTGATTATGACCCTTCTTTGGAACGAGGTCGTCGAGCTCGTTCCAATGAGGGGTCATAACCTTTGTTTTTTGAGACAAAAAAAAAATGGAAAAAAATAGTTATTCAAGAATTTTCTGTTGGAAGTGTCGTCTGCTTTTCATAGGTAAAGGGTTTCCAAACAGGAAATCTCGTGCCACGAAAATTAAGTAATATTTGAGCACAATTAACCAAATTGTCCACTGCAATTTGTGTCGGCTTTTTTGCAGGGACGTGGCTAGAGGTTTCCTATTGGGGCGTGTAGGGTAGTGAATTTCCAACTACAGGGAGGAACCTGGAGGGGGAAACCTCCTCCCGGGCCCTCCCCTAGTTGGAAATTCACTACCGAGAAAACTTTTGAAAATGAAGCCATGAAAGTGGGCATAAAGTTGATTCTAGTAACTGAAATGTCAACACATTTATGATAGAATTATCAGGTTATTATTATTTGGTATTATTCTGGTAAATGAATATGTGCTAAACAAATGCTCAAGCTGAGAACTTTGAGCAATTTACACTTTCCTAACATTAAATCAGATCTTTTGCAGGAACGATAAATTTTCGATGTTTCATCATTTTGTGACTATGAATGATGGATATAATTCAGGATAACGATTTTACATGATGGGATTTTCTTGAAGTGCATTTCGAGGATTTCTTTTTATTATGATAAGTAAACGTACTATAGAAATCTCGTACCGATTGACACCATGCATACTTATGAAGCTCGATATTGCGTACACTGTAGCTGTAAATAGTAACAGTTAGAATTTTTGCCGATTTGAAATCGAGTTGGAATTTTGGGAAGTAATGGAGACATCAGCAACATCAAGGCAACTCTAAAATCCAGATACATGGAATTTTCAACTACTCATGACTTGCCCACCGAATTTCCAACTATCGGAAATTTGGGAAGGATTGGGAGGGGGTAGGGGTGACACCCCCCACAAACCCCCACTGTCGCCACGTCCCTGGCTTTTTGACCTGCGATTTCTAGAGTCAAATGTTCATGTATTTGTTTATCTAATAGCAGCCATGACCAGATTTGATGATAAACATTTTTAAAATACTCAGTGAGTTAAGAGTTAATGAAGATGGATAAACACAAAGAAGAGATAGAATAACCCATGAGTAGATCTTACAATAAAACGAAGTATTATTTTAAAACCAGATGGTGGTGGAATTTTTGGTGGTGTTATTATTCGTAACTTAATTCATTGCGATAGTTATAAAACAACTAGAACATTTCCGTCACCATTCAAGAAGACACATAAGAGAAAATCGCTCCAAATCTAAAAAATTCAATTCATCAAATTACAGAGAGATAAAAAAAATTAAAGAAAGTTGGGCCTAAATTTATGTATACTAATTTTGAAATTTCACCTCATCAAGCCATGTGGAAGAAAACAAAAGCACTTTTAGTGAGTAACCTTCAAATACAAAATGTATCACCCCTTAACTTAAAATATATAGTTATTATAATGAAAGATGGAGCGAAGAAAGTAAATCATCACCAAATGCAGTCTGTACAAAGTATAGATTACGTAACACTAAAAGTGACACCCTAGCAATACTGACGTTTTTTCGAGGCTTGCAAATAACTTTAAAACCTAGTAGAACAATACACAAGGTGGTCAGGTGACGTCACTTGATTATCTCTGGTTCACTGTGTATACAGTGCGGCCGCCATGGACTGATCACTTTCCACGGGTGTGGGTGTGGGTGTGGGGGTGTGGGGGTGTGGGGGTGGTGGTGGGGGTGGGGGAGGAGGAGGATGTTGAATATTTCCACGGATGCAATAATATTAGATTTCAAACACTTATAGGAATAATCACCAAAAAACAACTCGGTACTTCATTAATTAAAATGATGCTCATTGTGATTTTTATTTCCCGGTAAACGTATGCGTGACATCACTGCCCACGCGTGGATTACTACCAGTCCACCGCGTGGTACTGTATCTGACCCCATGTGTTCTGTTGATTGAGCAAGGGACAGAATATAAATCAGTTACCAACCTCACTGTTGGTATATCATGAATTTGAATAACTTGTCCCGTGCTGTAACACCTTGCTGCTATGACACTCGGTGTCACTCAATGATCGGGACAGGTTGTTCACATTAATGAAATACCTCCCACTCGACTGGTAACTATTACAAAGCATTGCCACATACGCACGTTTCACATCGTTCGACACTTCTAACTTGTTCGTGAGATAGGATCTTACTTTTAGTGAACCTAGCTTTGAAATGTCTAACCTGTTTTATTGCATTCATTACATTTTATTTCCAGTGTGATGTGGAGAATGCATAAGGTTTATTTCAATAATTACATAAACCATTTCTTAATAGGAGGGTATAAAAAGACATCTTTTAGCTTTTACAAAAATGTCAAAGTAAAACATTGAACAGGCAAGATGTCTTTGTCACTTAATCCTGCATATCATGTAAACTTATCAAAGGTTACAAGACTTTCGAGTTTTAGTATGACTACAAATCCTATTTCACAATCCAAGAAAGAAGAATTAGGTAAAGCTGGATCTTTTATGTGGGAGATAGTAAAGTAAAATGTTTCATCTGTAGACAAGGTTTAATGAATTGGGAACCTAAAGATATTCCCTTGAAAGAACATGATAAGTGGGCACCAAATTGTTCGTACATCCAATTAATAAGAAACTGTCAATTTTACAAGCCACCATCGTGTATGCAAATTCCTCCAGATAAAATATTATCAGTCATGGCTATTGGATGGATACAGTTTAAAACAAATATTTTCAACTATGAAAAAATATGACAAGTGTCTGGACGATTTACCTGATTCCGATTTTCTACTTCCACTCATGATATTAGATAATGTAAATATACTACTCCCATTTTGCTAAGGATCACTCCCATTCGTCTACATGTATATTTGACACATAAAAGGTTAAATGTGTATAGTTTTGTGTTTATTTATTTGTTTACATACCATGTCGGACAATTGTATTGGTGGAGGGAGTCGGAGTACCAAGGGAGAACCACTCAGCAATAGTGAGTAACTCTCGGGCTCTCTAATTTACTACCCAGACACAAACAGTTAGCACTGCTTGAAGGTAAGTGTTACGTTGACATGTTGTACATCTATGGTCGACGCATTGTATCCCCACGGTTCACTTGCGTTCAACTAATGCTAACCCTGCGTGTACGAGGCTGATAAATTAAATAGAGCAACAGTTATTCAGCATTGTTGAGTGCTTCCCTATGGAAACTCTAGCTCCCTCTACCCGTACATTTGTACAATCTGATATGACCCAGACTGTCAAAGTGTCATTGCTCCACAATAAATAAACAAACAAAAAATGTACACATTTTCCTTTCATGTACAAATTATCTCTATGAATTGGGTGTGATCCTTAGCAACATGTGAGTAGTGTATATCATTTGGGGACGTGATTGCAAGAAAAGCTGCACTTACTAATAAATTCAACACTAAGGTAGACAAATTGTTCATAGATGGTGCAGAAAATGATTATCCAGATTTACAAAGTACGTCACCCCAAGATGAAGAAGACAAAATTGGAATAGGATAGTGAATTGTATGCATTTCTTTCCTTTCACTTGCTTTTTTTGTTTTTGGACGTGAAGACGACAAGGCTGATTTTGTCATAGCCTTCTAGTTAACAACAGAATACAGAAGATGAAGAGAAGCTTTGAAAATTACGGTGAGGCAGAGAGTGAAATTGGGGATGCCAGTGGAGAGTGTAAGAGAGTAAGATTAGAGAATGAAAGGTAATTGTATGCAATCCATCCTCTGATGCTAAGAACATCATGAAACTTCCATTCAAAGCCCCATGTATATGAATTACATTCAAAGAATTTGATGAGAAGAATCCATTTTAAAACCTATCCAAAGTATTTGACAGCATGTTAGCAGAGATTAAACATGAATGTATAATAGAAGAAAATGACCACATGAGAGTGTTTGTGAAACCCCCTCTGGCTTGGATATAGGTATATGTATTCCCTTTAACAACGTATCTGGGAAGCATACAGTGTTAGATGAAATTGGAAAAGTTGTGCAATCCAATGATAACTTTATTATACATGGCGGGAAATTATCTTTAGAAGTCAAACACACTTCCTTACCCAACCAGTAAGAAAGATATAAAGCAAAATCATTTAAATCTGCTGGTAAAATAATCGTATTATTAAAAAATATTTTTCCTGTCATTTTTCCTACCACGGCAAGAGATGCATTTAAATATAATGTAGATCTAAATATTGATTTCAATCAACTTTTTGTTTATTCGGATCTGTAGATCATACATTTTAAGGTGATATTGATGCACCTATTTTACGAGTAATTCCCTTTGAATGACGAAAAGAATGTCAACACATTCACAAAGATTTGATTTTGTACATTACGTTCCAGTATCAAAATCATTTTTTGATTATATTACTATAAATGGAAACACTGTTAAACCTATTCAGTTTGTCGGTGGGAAGACTGTAGTAAAGTTGCATTTTAGAGAGTGGAACAAATTACATTTATAACAATTATGCCTGTATATCAAGATATCAAGGTATACCACGTCAATATGGGTATGGCTTAGGTTCTATTTTTCGTATAGCATTGAGAACAACTGTACCATTTGTAAAACCATTAGCAAAAAATGCATTTCAAACTTTAATACGTGAAAGTTTGAAACATAGTATACAGATGGCAAAAGAACCTTTAGGAAAATGTAAAGCACCTAAAGAAATTTTATTCACTCAATTTTATTCAAAAGATCCTTTGAAATCAATGGGTGAATCTACTTTAGGTATAAAATGACGAAAACGAAAAGCAGTAAGTCATTCTAAGAAGTTTTCTTAGAGAAAAGAGCTCCTGTAAAACGAAATTCAAGACAACTTGATATATTTGATTAAAATCATGATGTTACGCGGATCATGCGAACAGTTTGGAAGTAGTTTTGACACAGATAATGTTTCACCAACATCATGTGGTATAGAAAATGTAGGTGAAATTGAACAAGTTCCAATAGCATCTTTAAACAATTCTTCACCAATAGAATTTCTAACTCCAAGACAAGCAACCGAGTGTTTAGATCTTGCAGCTTCTACACTTGAAGTTCAATTTAAAATTACAAAACAAAATGGGAGTGCTTTGGGTCCAGATACACAAATTGCTCTCATTAATAATATTTTTCATAGTATGTTCAGCAAAATTGATGTTACATTGAATGACAGTCTTATCACCACCAATACAGATCTAGATCCTTATAAGTTTTGGAGAATTTCTTTAGTTATTCAAAAGATGCGAAAACATCACTATTGGCTGCAAGCGAAATGTGGTATTTTGATTATCCTGGCACACGTACTGAAACTGTAAAACGTTCATCTAACAAAGGTTTAACTGAATGGGCAAACTTAATTGGTGCTAGTAATTCTGTACAGTTAAGAGGAAAACTCAATTTAGATCTATTTGTGCAAGAAAAATATATACAAAATGGAGCTGAGATGAGATTTAAATTGCATCATACTCCATCTGTATTTTGTCTGATTGGTGGTGAACATGGGCAAATTGAAATTCACAAAGCTATTTTTAAAATATCAGCATTACATTTAATTCCAAAATTTGCAAATGGATCTTAATGCACAAATACATTGTTCAAGTTACTAAATACAACAAAAGCGTGTAGAAATTAAAATATTTAAAATTGGAAATGGTCTTCATTCAAAAATAGGAGGTCATCTGTTTCATAAACAGATACCAAAAACGAATTGTTCTTGGCTTAGTATCTAATAGAGATATAAATGGAGATATTGGCACAACTCCATTTAATTTCCAATATTTCAATTTGAATGAATAAGTTGGAAGTAACAGTAGATGGACATTCCATTAAATCACGTCCCTTTGAACCAAATTTCGAAGGTTGACTTTCTTTAAATTCATATTTATCATTGTACACAGGTATGGGTATGGTCTTCTTTGGACAAAATCAATCATTTAATTTATCTTTGCAGGATTATGCAAGAGTACATACTCTTTGGGGAATTGATTTCACACCCGACCAGTGTAGTAGTGGGCCGTTGGCTCATCCTATAAAATCCTGTAATCTTCGAAATGAACTTCAGTTTGTTCAAGCTCTCAACGAGGTGATCAACGTTGTCGTCTATACAGAATGTGATAGTGAGATAGAGATCAACAGATTTAGAGAAGGGATATTTGACTATTAAACAAAATGATTCAGTGTAAACGTTGCAAGATATATTCAAAACTTGTTTATTACAAATTATTGGAGAGTGCCCACAGGCACTCTCCAATAATTTGTATTAAAACAAATTTATATAAACAAAATATTATTTGTGTTTGACTGAATATGAAATAAAAGCAAGGAGAGTGTTGGCTTTTGCTCTGGTATCCCCATTTTTTGAAGCCCTGATAATGGCTTCTAGCACTCAAGCAGTTTAGAAGTCTTGACAGCAGGATTATGTTAGCATTATAAGCTGTGATAACATTTGGCTCAATGGTTATCACTGAGCACTATTCGGGAGAAAATAGGAATTTGAGATTAAAACTTTAAAAAATCGAAAAATAATAAGAAAATAAATGACCACAAAGTATCAACGTGCTGTTTGATTTCGTACGTAATGACACTTACAAAAGTATCAAAGGGTTAAATTAAACAGAACATTCCGTACGTAATAAATCGCACAAAAGTATCAAAGGGTTAAACAAAATGATTCAGTGTTAACAATGCAAGATGTGAAGAAAAAATACAAACATTATTTCAAGAATGTGTCGTGATAGAACTGACAAATCCATTAAACAGAAAATGTGAAAAGCCTGCGAAGAATGTCAAACACACACAAGAACATTAATAGATATATACATTGTAGAATGTTTACAGAAGCTGTGTCCAGTGACTATATTCTATAATCTACACAGGAGAGCAAGAAGAATAAACTTATTTGAATATTGTGCTCATACAGACGTTGAAATAGACTGCTAAAAAGAAAGTGAGCAGATTTAGTTAAATGAGACTGGTCATATTATACAGCATATCTTGACTAACGGCCCCGTTCCAGCCTTTTGCAGGACTAAGAAGATGGGAACCATACAATTACAATATATTCTTGACAGTTCGCAAAGCTTATCATCCTTAAATGGAAAATTGTGTTCAAAAGTTACCAAAACGAAAACGTAAACATAGACAAGCATATATTGTGAACACAGATTCACCAAACGAATCAGAAAAATATTGGATTGCAATATATTTTAAAGACAATCATTCTGCTATCCACTTTAATTCATATGGTTTACCACCAATGGATAGAGACATATACAATTTCATAGTGAAATACACAGATTCCTGGACAATAATAGAATGGGACTACAAAGGGAATTTAGAGTTGTGTGTGGAATGTATTGTACATTTGCTTTAGATCATCTTGCAAAAGGATATGATTTAGAGACAGTCCTCACTATCAAAATTCATCCAATACATTTCCAAGAAAACGACAGAGATGTTATACATTCGTCTCAAACGATAGACAATATTTAAAATGGCTGCGTATGAATAAAAATCGGGTGTCAAAACAAAACACCAAAGCTATTTTTTCCATTATACTTTATATTTTTTGTTAGATAATAAAAAAAATCATTCATCTATTATATAAATGTCATAAATAGAGGATATGGAATGAGTGTTTTTCTCATATAATATTTATGAAACGAGTCTAAGAATTGTCCGTTTTGGCGAGACTCTGGCGAGCCCAAACGGAAAATTCGGACGAGTTTCATAAATATTATATGAGAAAAACTCTCATTTCATATTCTATTTATCATATGACACACACACTCACAAATTAGCCACTTAGTATGACTTTTTAACCCATCACCTAGCTTGAGTTGCAGACGGCACTTGGAAAAAACATCCCCGTATAACTAAAAATTTTCATTTTTTGCTTCCAAAACATAGGTTGCGACCCCTCATTGGAACGAGCTCGTCGAGCACGTTCCAATGAGGGGCCATAACCTATGTTTTGGAAGCAAAAAGTGAAAATATAAAAAAAATGAATGTCGTTTTTCTTCCACGGTAACAGATTAATACAGTATAACCCACTCTAAATAGAACAGATGACGTAAATTCTCCCTACGGAAATTATGCAAATGTGACCCAGTTGTAGTTTGTTTAGCCAATCAAATTGTCCAGTTTTGAAATTGACCAATGATAGCTCCCAACTCTAATTATGCAAATTATGAAAATATGGCCCAGTTGTATTTTGTTCAACCAATCAAATTGTCCACTTTTGAAATTGACCAATGAAATCGACGGAAGGCTTTATTTATTTATCACTGATTAATATGAAAGAAAATATCAAATGTTTTAAAGTGAACAAAACGGACGAGTCATATGATAAACATCCATTATTAACACAAGTTGGATTTTTTTGGTTCGTTCTTATTTTTATTTTCATTCAGTTTTATTCAATCATTTCGATGTAAATAGTTTTTATTCGTGGATAGGTGAACTCAGATCGCGATGTACATATGTTCAGTTCATAACAATGTATTGAATTAACTTTAAATAAATTTGTGTTACTTGTTAAAACTTCTGTGACAGTTTTGACGATTTTGTTAGCTTAGTCCTATAATCCCTTTTTATCACCGCCACCTACATACCCTATCAGTAAAACAGAGTCAAGAGTCACTTCTCATTTTTACTGTGAGTACTTGGTTAATATTGTATGCATCTCTATCAAATTTCATATTTTGAAAATACTTTTTTCAAAATGTGAAAAGTTGATAGACAATCATATAATCCTAAATATTTAAAACAACTGTCATAGAAAGTTCGACCACAACGCATACCATCAAGTTTTTTTCATTTTGTTTTTTCTTCTTAACTTTTCAAAAAAGCAGACAATTAGAAACAATACATCCTAAACAAGTTTGGAATAGAATGTTGCAAATACGCCGGAGTGTCTCCAGGATTGTCTATGGGGAAATCAGAGGCGCTGACACTTGGGCGAACTGAAAACCCACGGTCGTGTGTACTCTGGCGAACTGATTTGACACTGAAAATTCTCACGGCTCCTGTACTGTACATGGTTATTCTATTCTGTTTTACAATAAGATTCCATTTGGCACTAAATGTTTCAAATAGCACCAAAACAATTATTTGCCAGCGAATAAAAATTCCACTTTGCACCAAAAAATTCGAGCCATATCTGCGGCTTGCGTAAAACACTGATTACATGAGGAGTCTTGCTATTTGTGAATACATATCGGGGGTCTTGTGGTATATTTTCAAGAATTTAACGTTTTCATGGTTCCGTCTATTTTTCTACTGCCCCTATTTTCCAAGCCAATGACTATCATTCAGGTTGGTAAATGGCTGAAGTCGAATAAAATAGACTGGACCGTGATAAGACTAAAGAAAGACAAACGAGTATTAGCAGTTGTGCTAACGTAAAGCATTTAATACACGTCGGACAGGAAAGAATAGCATTAGCTGCTGAAGAGTGTAACATTAACAGGTCCTCTACCCCACACACGTCACTCACAATCCTACCCTCCTCACACATATTTTAACACCTTCCGCACACTTGTCAGGGATCGAGAAAAAGTTAGAACAGCATTTCCGTGAATCCGCTTTTCGAGTTTTTTTCATCGGATGAAAACCCTGGTAGGTCTGCTGCGTCTTAGACATTTCTGCTCTCGCAGACATCTCTCGATGCGCGAAGAGGGTGACTGGGACTGGCGAAGATCATTTTCTGGTCATTGTGAAGACGCAGAGTTAGCTCAGCCCCACTGATCTCAATATAGCAAGATTCCGAAAAACGTCTAACTTCATTATCCCCCCCCCCCTCCTTCAGGATGGCGTTAAGTCAATCAACATTGTATCCCCTCCCCTTGATAACATTTGATAATATGAAAGCTGTTACGCTGTGTCTACAGTTAAAACTAGATGTCCTGTCACGAAATGCGCCCAAATAGCAAGTCGATCTGCGCGTTAATCTACGCTTTATGACCATAGTAAGGCTATCAAATTCTGTACATATGGCCTGTGCACAAGCAATGTTTCAGCCAATGAGAGAGAACCTACAGTGCTTTGGATGCCATTCGATATGGCAATTCCGCGCAATTCATACGCGCAATTGAGCAAAGATAAGCGCAGAGTTCATGACAGGACTTCTAGTTTTAACTGTATAGTCACTTCATCAAACGTCACAATGTGTATCTAACCTGAATATTACTTACACGCCATCAACTGTGCAATCTCAGTACTTGTGTTTTATCGACAATAACCAAAATATGGGGTAAACATTCAATTTGTATTGCCGACAAAAATGTACACATCAAAGTGTATTCTTTGAAAAACAATCGACGATGGCGAGGCGTCGTGAAGCTGATGACCGTTGAGAATATTTGTTGTTATTGATTGTTGAACAATCAGAGGCGGAAGAAGCAGGTCGGGGGATGGGTAGGCACATGGGACACGTGCCCCTCCACGTTTTTCCACAGACATGTTGCGTGGTTACACAATGAGTTAAATTGGACGCATGCAAACGTGCCAATATACAGGCATCCCTGTGATATATAATTTGCAAATCCAAACAAGATTTGGCCAATGAATCCCACCTTCGGTCGCTTCGGTCCGTTTCTTCAACTTCGACCATCTTCCAACCCGAAGGCTAAGCTAGCCGTCGGGTTGGAAGATGATTGAAGTAGAAGAAATGGACAGGGCAGTGACCAGACCGCGGCACGCTCATCTAAACGAGACACTACACAGATATTATTAGTTACCCTGTGTCTGATCACGTGGTACGGGTTTTTACCTACCCGAAGCCAGCCGTATCCCATGAGGCCTCCGGCCGAATGGGATACGGCTGGCTTCGGGTAGGTAAAAACCCGTACCACGTGATCAGACACAGGGTAACGAATTTATCTATTGACTTTCCGTTTTAGAAGTACAATCTATTTCATGTGTGAACACACACAGCATGAGATCTTTTATCTTCCATTGTTGAGCCATACAGGTTTCTGTGGAATTTTTGTGCAAAAGAGTTTTTGTGAAAATAGGCCGATATGACCAGTATAAAAAAAATATTGAATTTCTTTTTTTCCTTTTTGTCTCAAAAACATAGCTTATGAACCCCACATTGGAGGGTACTCGACAAGCTCATTCCAATAAGGGGTCATGAGCTATATTTTGGAGATAAAAAATTAAAATATAATACATGTACACTGTAAAACTGGAATGACGATTTTTTGCGAATAGTGCAGGCCCTGATCAGAAATGGGATAACAAATTTACATGTATCTATTGACTTTGAAGTATTTCATTTATGTGAACACGCAAGGAGGGGGAACTTTATCTTCGACTATTGAGCCACACAGTTTTTTTTTTGGGGGGGGGGGATTTTTTGTGCTTTTCAACTATATTCTGGTATGGTACGATCTTACAAACATTTGTTGTGCCGTCTGACTTCCGCCTTCTAGTTATCTGTAAATTGATTTCGATGAACGCGTCTTCCACGGGGTATGAACAATTTGTAGATCTCGGAACGAGGCTTCCACTGGGTATGGGAAATTTGTCAGTGACTGGGCGGACGTGTCGTGGGTTTCAATGAATATGGTCTCATACCACGTATCTATCAACCAATCAAATCAAAAAATTCACTTCAGTCAATAGATAAACTAGTGTAACTATTCCTCTCATTGGGCTCAATCATGGTAGCCCAGAACATTTGTGCCCCTGCACTTTTATCGAGCTTCCATCGCTTCTGTGAATAATGTGTATTCGTAGCACCCCTCCCCCATAGCGGCAGTTGAGATACCTTTTAAATTTAACCAGTATAAAACTAACTAACGAAAATGTGTTATTGCTTATTTTTACGTGCAAGATTAAACATGAGCGCTATATTCAATATTAGCGCAAAGATGGAACACGACAATAAAACAGCATAGCCACTTTGAATGCATTCGAACCCATAGCATACGATGTCCCCTTCCATCGTTATCTTTGAATCGTACAGTGCTGCGAATATCTGCTGCAGCACAAAAACGAGAATTGCTGATAAAATTAGAAAAATTCCCCAATTTCTGCCAAAATTATCCATATGATATAGTTCACTGAGGTATGTAGGAGTTATAGACCAAATTATTCCCAATGCAATTCCACAGAAACCAGTGGAAATCATAAATATCACCAGCTGATATGCCCACACTGTATTGAGAATGCCCGCAATAATAAACAATACATTATATAACACCAGGAAGTAAGTTCGCGGGAATTTGCTCTTGAAATAATCTGAAAGGATTCCTGACAGAATGCTTACCACGACACCAGCAATTGGTATAATGAGGACAGCGTATGTATCATATGAAGATTGAGCCATAGACTTTGTTGTTGTTGTTATGTTGGTCAGTGTAACAGTTCCAACAGCGGAAGATATTCCACACATCCAAGCAAATATATGAAA
Source organism: Pictodentalium vernedei (assembly GCA_031216915.1). Classification (NCBI taxonomy): domain Eukaryota; kingdom Metazoa; phylum Mollusca; class Scaphopoda; order Dentaliida; family Dentaliidae; genus Pictodentalium; species Pictodentalium vernedei. Next base: position 503,813,507 of record CM062293.1, read on the forward strand.
GTTCATGTCTTTGAACGTGTCTATGATCGACAGTTTTTTGTCATTTTCTGGTGGAAGTTTCCTTTCCACGTCTGAAATGTCGTGGTTCCTATTTTCCAGCTCCAGGTCCAACTCCAGGTCGCTACTGGATGCCATCTTCTGTTCCCCAGCTGTTACGTGCTCTCCATCTTCATTTGACAAATTGCTTTTTACTGCGTCCAGCTGTCCTTTTTTATCATTGTCTTCAGTAAAGAAAGAATGGTTCACGGCTTCATCGGTTGACCGGTACCCACCTCTCTTTTCGGAAAACGAACTCGAACGCAACACAGTAACATCTGAAGCCGTTGGAATGGTTTCCTCATTAGAAATGTCCTTTTTATAGATACGAAGAAATACGATACACAAGAAGTTCACAACACCGAATATAACTGCATTTGTGAGCATAAAGCCTGGGTAATCGTGATTGCTATCAACATCCTGAGATCCATGAACAAAAAGGTCATAATAAACATATATCAGTATGACTGGACCTGCTGAAAAACAACAGTTCATCACTCCGCATATGGTGCCTCTGAACTTCTCAGAAAAGTTCATTATGGTTGTATTCATTGATGCCATATATGTAAATATGGACCCATTACCTGAAATACAAATAGAACTCTGTTATATTTATTAGATATCATTTTCAATCCCAGAAATGCCCATTAATGACCTCGGCTGATATGACGTCAAACTCGTCTGATATGGCGCTGATCTCGGCCGATATGAACCAAGCTTGAGTTGTCTCCCGGGATGTATTTCTAAGTGCAGCCATTTTGTTCAGAGCAAGATTGTTCACCATTATTGGTCGAAAGCAGTCAATTAGTGAATTACCAGCTAAAAGGGAGGAGTTTCTATATGGTGAGGAATTAATAATGACACTAGGTAAGGAATAGGTGGCTCATGAGATGAAAGGAGAGAGTTGTACAGACAATTCACCACAAACTAAATTTCTGTATCGTAAACGATTATTCATCGAGGTGAGAGAAGAGGTACAGTTAAAACTAAAAGTCCTGTCACGAATAGTGCGCTTATCTAGGCTTAACTGTGCGTAGGAATTGCGCGCAATTGCCATATCGAATGGCATCCAAAGCACGGCAGGTTCTCCTGGTTACTCATAGCAAACACAGGCAATGTTTTTGCCAATGGACCTCCAGGTTACCTTTATTCCACATGTTAGAAATTAACACGATGACCCCATTTAGAATTTTAGAAATTAGGCCGGGATGTCTAATTCCAGCCCTAGTGTTATTCCTGCAGCAAAACAACCCACTGTGACACCTGGATTTATTACATCTTTTAAATAGAAGTTGACTTTGATTGTAATGGCCCTGTGTTATGAGATGTAACATATCCTCTTCGCACAATGCACTTGCACCTGTTTGTTAGTCATTTGATGTACGGTGGAGGAGTTTATATAGGCCATGCCTGTTCGCCAAAACCAATTTCAATTAAGCGAAATGAAATTATTGTTTATAAAAAAAACGGATTATGGTCCATTTGCGATCAGCGATCAGGTTAAATTTTTCTGTCTGCTCTTGTGATTGCAGTACTGTGTTTGTGAATTTTGAAATGTAAATGTGTGCGGCATTTTTGGTGTATTTCGATGTGAGTAGAGTCTCTGTTTTATGCATAGTTCTATATGGATATTATTCAAGAAACCTGTCAGAATGTAACCTACTAACAATGCAAATAAAAATATTAACATTTTGTTCATGTCATTATGAGATCAAAAAGGAATGTATTGGAAAGTCTCAGATAGGGTGTTAATGTAGGTGCACACCACGGTCGGATAAAATTAATGCAAAAACAATGATTCTAATAACGATTCTGTAATAGAGGGGACCCATAGCCGTGGCGTAGAATGTAACTGTTTTTCTTGGGAGGGGGAAAGTAAACTTACTTGTTTTTACATTATAAGTTATTGTGATGAATTGACGGTAACATGGTGTGAGGTTTGCGGCTCAGGGCTTATGTTCAAACGAGACGCGAAGCGTCGAGATTGAGCATACGCTCCGAGCCGCAAACCTCAGACCATGTTACCGTCAATTTATCACAATAACGTATATGTTCCAATACAACCCTACCCACAGCCCAAAACCTACATCGTGAAACACGAGAGGCTTATTTACTGAACTTGTGATCGTTAAAAGTTGCCTTGTTCAAGGCAACTTTGAAGGTCACAAGTTTAGTAAAAAAACCTCTCGTGTACCCAGTAGTGAATAAATAATCAATCAATCAGATAAACGCATTCCATCTTAGTTCAAATCGTAAATTTATTTGTAATTTAAACAACACTTCATTCCGAACACTGTCTGCTACACGTGTGAAAAATCCTGAAAAAATGAAGCGGCTTGCAAGTCACTCCGCTGATGAAACAAGTACGAAACGGGAGACGTCATTTCAAATATTTCGTGTTGTGACGTCAGTCGGTAACATTTTCTACTGGAGCCGTAAACATAAAAGAAAGTACGCCATCTCTCATCCAATCAGAGGGCGAGAATTTTACTCTTATTGGAACATAGTGTTGACCAATGCAAAACACGTTACGGGGCGGGGGGGGGGGGGGGGGGGTGCTCAAGAGAGCTGGAAATTTTCCCTTTGGGGGTCACCCCCTGGATTGTGTACTCTATGTCACTGACCCGGAGGGAAGATTGCCCCATACTCAGGCACTTCTGAAGAATGTCAACCTTGTATAGGCCTACACATTCACGCCTAAAATCCCTATTAGGTTATTCAAGATCTGTCACTGATATATCTGGGGTTATTTTGCTATAGTTATTCCATCCCTTTCTGCGTACTTAGACCTTCAAAGTGTACCCATCATGCTGCTCCGATTGGCATAAACTACCCTCCCACCCACCCACCCCCCCCCCCAAAAAAAAAAATCACCAAGTTTTTCCAAGAAGCAAATGAACCCTCACCTTTGGGGGATAATACTCCCAGCTTGATGTGAAATGGAGAGTGAGTGAGTGTGTGTGTGGGGGGGGGGGGGGGGGGGGAGGGGGAGGGGGGAACAGGGTGGAGTTGCATATATTGCTGATGCTATTAGCAGCAGAAAAATATTTTGTCCTTTACCCACCCCAGTACCTCATACAAAATAGCTGTGTGCTTGAGTTTTACTGTATGAAAATATTTTACAACTCTCAGCGAGGATCGTGTGTAAAACATTTGTTTATTACAAAATTGTGAGAAGGGAAGCACAGCTGTCATGTTTGACCACAAAGGCTTGATTACTATAGGTCAATTCTTCAATTTGATAATTTAAACGATCCCGTAACTGTATTCGTAATTTCAACCTTGAAGGAATTCAGGACACTCGTCTTTCTGGATACGTTGTCTTCCATGGAAATGAACATGGGGTTGCTGTATAGGACTCTTCGTATTGTAATTTTCTCAATTTATCATATTCTAAAACATACAGAATATTCTTTTGTTCATTTTGGGTTCATATGTTGGGTGTTGTTGGAAAGGTATCATGCTGTTACTCTTTCCAGCTACATACAACACCTCAAGCTCTAGTGACCACTGTGCATATACATCCGTAAAATAACGTATGCACATACAGTAATTACTTGTGTATAGGGCATCACAATTCTATTTCCTCCTATGTATAAACAAAGAACGACACACGTGTGTGAATTGGTTAATCGATGTGGCACGAGTCCCAGCGCGGAAGGATAAAACGAGAGGCCACAGGCCTCGACTTTTATCCTTTCGCGATGGCACAAGTGGCATATCGATTAACCCATTCACACGTGTGTGTCGTTCTATTTATTTAATGCTGTCTGCTCAATTTGAATGTAAACTTTCTTAGTTTTTGTATGTTTTTCGCAACTTTTCCCAATGGCATGGCCTCCAGACCCTTTCCCAGATAGGGTGGAATTATCCCTGTTCATTCGTGCGCACATATTCTGCGCACGATTAGTGTATATCATATCTCATGTGACTTCCCCTTCATCTGATTGGTTGAGAGGTACTATACTGTTTCCGGTAGTTTTTTTATCGATGGTTCTAAAAATAACCGGACACTATTCTCGTGCACAATACATTTTCTAAAAATAACTTTGGAATATTGGAGAAAAGTTGCATGAGGAAATTAACAACACTGTAACAAATTACTTCCAAATGAAACAAAATACGGCGTTTTGGTTGGCTGAGATGTACGGTGTAACTTGCAATCCACAGTAGCTTTTTTTTTTTTTTTAAAAAAAAAAACAAGAATACACAATAGCAGGCTATATGGCTAAAAAAGTACCCATTTTTAATTATTAATTCATACCTTCTGCTCTGTTATGTTAGAACAAAAATAAAAATACAGGAAATTTAATATTTATGTGCAAACAAATATTACAGATATGGATGTCATTGGAACTGGCTCATTGAGCCAGTTCCAATGACATCCATATTTGTCTGGTTTTATTAAGGAATTTACAAAGTACAAATTTCCTGTTAATTTTTTCCCACAATTTAATTTAAAGTATTAAGTTCACCAAAATTCTTGGAAATAAATCCGTAATCTTGTGATTTCCATGATATATAATAGTTTATTGTGAGCCTCAGGGTGTTTGAGTTCCCAAACCGGTGTAAACTCTCATACACCCTTGAAAACACTATGATAACTAATAATACCATTGTGATCAACAGTGTCAAATGAAAAAAAGTTGCAGCATAAATGTGAATTAATGTAGATAAATTATATCTGTGTCAACAAAGCTACTCTCTGGTATCATTTTTGGAAGACTGGATTTAGTACTCTTCACGCAATGATACCAGGAACTGTTTTAGCCTTTATTTCCAATAAAACAATGTAAATATGGATGTCATTTGAACTTTTTCGGTCACCCTGTTCCAATGACGCCCATATTTTCATGAATTCATTTAAATGGTTATTGGCTATGTTAGTCTTATTTCAGCAAATGTTCTATTTTATTAGCTGGTATGCTAAAGGGTCAGGGAATTACTGTAGGAGACAGTCCCCTAATAGAATTCGGAGAAAAAATAATGCAAAACACAAGGTGCTGTTGATGAAAGAAAAACGGGATGTTTTTCCCTCATCAGCAACACCCTGTGTTTTGTATTATGTTTTTTAAAAAACGCTTTGAGAATTGAAGAAAACATACCAAGCAGAAGCTTTTCTTCTCGTAACGCATGTCGTGATCTGCATTATGGGAACAAATTTCTGCATGAACAAATGTAAATGTAATAAAAGTAATAATAAAGTAATATTTATTACATTTTTAAAAGCAATTGTAATATAATATGATAACCAAATTTTCCAAAGTACTTGTAATATAATATAATAAAACAAGAAAAAGTAATAGTAATATAATATATTACATTGAAAGTAATAGACCCTCGCCCTGTCTCGCAATCGCCGATCGCCGTTTGAAGGTAATTCTTTACCCAATGCAGACGATATAAAAATTTGTAATTTTAATATTTGTTTTTTCAAATGTTTCAAAAACATTTAACGAAACCATATCATGGAACCCCTCATTGGAAGGAGCTCAAGGAGCTCGTTCCAATGAGGGGTCACATGATATAGTGTCGTTGAAATGTTTTGAAATATATATTTTTTTCAACTACTTAATTTATAAATTACGTGGGTGTATGCGGCTGATTCGTTAGGTAAATGGTTAATGTCTGCGAAAACCGAATGTGCTGACAATGTGTACATATTTGTGGTAATATACATTAAATATTTACAACATATTTCTGTCTTTATTGACATGAAACACGTGTCGAGATTGGGAAGTTAATACCGCGTTACTAGTTTTCATGTTAGGATTTTGTTTGATGCTTGATCGTGTGGAAGCTATTACGTCATGACTACAGATTCACCGTAATAGCTTTTACGGCATCAAACGTCATCAATAGGGGAATTTACAGTGCTGATTGACTTGAAACCATCTTGAGGGGGAGAAGAAGGATCGGATTGGGTGGCGACATTTTTCGCTGACGTTCCAGCAATCCAGTTGTATGGAGATCAGTGTGCCACAAATTTGATCAAAGTTGGATTCAAATTTTTCAAAGCTTAAAAAGAAAAGATACTTACCACCGATAAAGAAATAGATTCCTAGTAACCAGCTCTTGTCCCTGTAGAATGTGATTGACTGCGTTGTGCTCCATATTAAAAGATAGCCACCGGTAGACAACAACAACCCGACGACTGATGTCACTGTTGGTCCGAACTTGTCAAAAACAATGCCAGGAATAAAAGCAACACCGACACCGAAGTTTGATAAAGACGCCAACATGGCAGCTGCAAATTAAAGAAAAGTATAATTTATTTAAAATAGGACAGAGCAATCAAAGTTTGAACCTTATTAGTTATCCTTGTGTTTTCCAGGGTGTTCGGGAATTCACACCGGTTTGGGAACTCATACAACCTTCGGCTTCGCCGGTGGATTTATTTTCAAGAATTTGGTGTACTTAATACTTTACCTACATTGTGGGAAAAAACTCACAGAACAATTGTACTTTGTAAATTTCTTAACAAAACCAGACAAATGTGGATGTCATTGGAACTGGCTCACAGAGCCAGTTCCAATGACATCCTTATCTGCAATATCTTATTGCACATAAATATTAAATTTTCTGTATTTTTATTTTTATTCTAACATAACCGAGCAGAAGGTATTAATTAATAATTAAAAATGGGTACTTTTTTAGCAATATAGCTTGCTCTTGTATATTCTGTAAAAAAGCCACTGTGGATTGCAAGTTACACCGAACCTCCCAGCCAATCAAAATGCAGTATTTTGTTTCATTTGGAAATAATTTAATTTACAGCAGTATTTAAAACAGGTCGCATTGTATTCAGATGAAGGAGGGAGGAGTAACTAACTTCTTCATTTATTAAAAGCAAGAAATGAATCTTGGCTTTATTTTCCACTGATGTCATAGGGCAAAGATGTTGTCTCAACACTTACTTGCTTTTCGATTGGACCTTACCGCGTGACTAATAATTTCAAAGGAGATAACTTCATAGAAAGTCGATTTTCATGAGGGTATCAGTCAGGGATGAGTAGTGTACACATTCCAAAATTACTTTCCTGAGATGCGGTGACAAAACTTACCTTCTCTAATAGGACACTTAATACATTCGCATTGTACTGACAGAAATGATGTGCTGGTGTTAGGGTCCTTCGAAGATTGGAAATTCGATTCGTAGTTGCGCTAATTCAGAAATTTTCGAATCGTCGAAAAATTCTCAAAACATCACCAAGTGTCTTTCCTTAAAGTCTTCTTCTACCGCCAGGTCTTTAGAGGAGACCTGTTGAAAAAAAGAAGATTGTCATGGAGATTGCGTTTCCGAAACTAGAATTCGTATTTTAATGACGTATCCAAATAGGGTAGTTGACGTTGAATACGACCCTTGAGTGGAGACAGACGGCATTTCTTACATTTAACTGTAGTAAGAAGATTCAATATCTACAATATGAAAAGCGGTGAGATTCGATTCGAGATTCGGTCGATTCAAAACCCTCTCCCTCGATTCAATTGGGGCCGACAACTGAGATTCTCGGAGTCCTAGCTGAGGTCTGCATATCCACAGGCAGAGATAGAAATCTTTTAAAAAAGGATGGGAATTGGGAAAAACTGAGGGCAACAAGTTGAGAAAATTGATTGACATTGAGTAGGAAGAGAAGTTAAAAACAAAACGAACGTAACTATTTTTTGCAGTCTGTGTTAACAAGCTATCTCTACGACAATTGTCAGGCATGCTTGAGGCGAGTGACCGGGTATTCTTTTAAATAACGCACAGCTGTTAAAGCATTGAACGGGAGCGTGGTGGCTCATTGGTTAGAGCACTGGACTCTAATCAAACAGATCAACAGTTGCATCCTGTTGCTTCCTCCATCTGTAAAACTGTTGGACATAATATAAAAGTGTCATTGAATAGTGATAAACAATTACCACCCAAACATTCAATCGAGTTTCCTTCCATGTTACTGCCTCCGATCGATGAACTATTCAGAACAATAACTAGTGTTTATATATTCAGTTTTAACCCTTAAGTCCTCAGATTAATTTTGAAGTATTTATGGCCTTTTTCTGCTTACATAGTTATTGATGACTTGGCAGTGCTTCTTCATCACTGCTGGCTGCCTATACAGGCAGCCAGCAGTGATGTAGAACCACTGCCAGGGAAAGTTCAGTCTACACACAAGAGTAATAAAAAAGATTACACAAGGGAGCACCTGCTTCAATGCAATACAAAAGTGGCGGTTTGAGGCTATATGGGGGCTTAAGGGTTAATTCAGTTTTAATTCTCCCCAGTGTGATGAAATTATTTCATTTGTATCACTTTGATTGATTGATTGATTTGATTGATTTATTTGCAGCATAAGAGTATACAAGATAACAATAAAACAGGTTATAGATGAACGCGCTGCAAGGAAATGGCATAGCCTGAGAGGCTGTCTTCCTGCCATTCCCTTTTGACGAAAAGTATATTCTTGACAGCAAGATTTGTGTTGATGGCTCATTAGGTTTAGTGATGGAACCTCTTCTTGGAAAGATACTATGGAGTATAGTAAACAGTTTGTGAGAGAAACGCTACCAATGTACGTGTGGGCATATCAACCCCTCGAACATAGAATACAAAAAGCGCCGATGAGCCGTCGGTCCGCGAACCGTTGGATATGCCCAACCCCCACGACCGAAAACCCATCGCCAGTTCCCGTGGCCTATATTCGCCAGTTATTAGAAACCTGTCGGGTGGAGAATTCACCACTGATACCTCTGTAGCGTCCTCCCTCACCACTCTACATTTTTGTTTAGTACGATAATTAATACAATAAGTAATACACTAAGCAACAATAAGTAATACACTAAGCAACAATTTGGTAAGGGCTATACGGTAAGGGCTATACTGTAAGGGCTATAGTTTCTATCATTGGTTCAGTGATAGAACCTCTTTTGGAATAATATTATGGTGGATAGTAAACGGTTTGTGAGAGAAATGTAACTTTTAAATACGAATCTATCGTAAAGTGGGTTTTAAGTCACATAAAGCACCCGGGACTTATAATTTGTCCCGATTCGAATCTATTAGAAGGTTTGGAGTCACATAGCGACGTGGTCTACCATAATGTACGTCCAATATACAAAATGGAGGACGAAAACATGTATCACCCTAACAACACGCGCTGTGCATGTGCTCTAAAACCACAAATCTCTATGGGAATGACATCACAACATGGCTGCTCACGCGGCTACCACGACAACCAAACATGGCGTTATATGACTATGACGTCATATATGAGACCCGGGATGAGATCCGGGTGATAAGGGATGAGTCATCCCTGATATACTACTCTCGTGAACTCATTCCACGAAAATCAATTTTAGTTTTCATTTTAGAATTTGAGAGTACTGTTGTACCCTTTGTCCCCGTGAGTGTAACCAGTTTAGAATTCCTAATAAAAATGAAACCTCATATTCAAATATTTACTGCAGTTACTGATTCTCGAGTGAATTTTAAGCCCCGACACTCGACCCAGGATATTCGGTATGATAATAGTCTCGGACTTAGCCCTTGATTATTGTCTGAGCAAATGCACCGGGCTCCTGTATTATCTTGCACATAACACATTTAAGTACTTAGAAAAGGTATTCACAAGCACTTTAAACAATAGGTTTGCTGAGTTTTCCGATCACCGTGAAATTATACAAGACTACGAAGTGTTTACTTGTTTATTGTATTGGGAATTTACATTAAGCTAAACAATTATTTTGTACGTTGTTCGATTTTCTCAATGCATTTGAGACAACAGTTTATCATATGACTATGACATTTTTACCCTAAATATCACTACTGTTTGACGATGTTTTCCAAACTGTTGTATCACACCGGGTGAGATTTTTCCGGATTAAAAGTCCATATCACACTCTTACGGAAATCAAAAATCCATATCACAATCCCACGGAAATATCCGAGAGTTTCCGTGAATAGTTTTCGTAACTAGGGAAGTCGTTTTTGTTTCGTCTGCCGGGAAGAATCTGGGTATCTAATTTATAACGGCCAGTGAATCGAAATGAGCAAATTATGTTACTATTTGCGTGTCATATGATAAACATATCATCATAACAGTGTGTTGATCCGTGTCGTAGTATCACGTCGAGTTGAGGTGGCCAGATTTCGGGATCACACGAGCTGACGTAGATTTTCGGATCACACGAGCTGCTATATAGCGATAAAGATGAAAATCCTTAACAGCAATACAAACATAATTGGTTAACGCTTTATCTAGCACACAGGATATCAAAATTTATTATTTTAATTATTGGTTTTGTTGCCAGGAAGTAAATATTAAATTCTGTCTCCTGATTGGTCAGAATAGCCATGGCAAAGGGCGCACCCAACATCCAAGGTAAATGAGAGCGTGCAACATCCAGGATTTATGGGAACGCGAAACATCCGGGGTATGTTGTTTAAATGAAAGCTTTTCGCTTTCACTCGCCTCGATATAAAAATCGTACCAAAAAACCTAAAAATAGTCACAAATATCATCAGATTTCTAATAATTCGATCATATTTTGCTATTATAAATTAAATAGTCGAATAATTAAATCACACAACATAAGAAAAATAAAATAAGAACAACTCTGTCAACAAAATACCCCCCCCCCCCCATAGCACGCGATCCCAATAACAACCCAAAGGATCTAACTCTATCTGTTGTCTTCTGCGTTTGTAAAAACAAAACAATTATTCACAAGTTTGGTCCAACTGATTGAGGAGCGTGAGAAACGTGTCCACAAATTTGTTTCCACTATGTTTCCATTGGGTTTCAAACGGGACAAAAATGTTATCTCCGCCAACATGTATGTTATATGAAGACGTGCAATTCGCCTCAGTACACGGCGTCATTGTGTCCCCATGTAGGCAGCCGGGATAAAGTGCCTTGCCCAGTGACACAAGGCGGGTCGTCCCGGACGGGGATCGAACTCGGGACCTCTGGCATAGAAGTCCAACAGTCTACCACTGAGCCACCGCGTTCCGTTTTTGACTATTAATTAACAAAGAGGTTTTGTTCAAATGAAATGATAAGCACTGCTGTGAGCATGGTACTGCAGTGCTCGTGGGGTGTTCGCATTTATAGAAAAGATAATTAAGGAGCTCGGCGATGATATTTACACTGCATATAGGCATCAATCGGCAAAAGTCTAAATATAAACGATAATATTTATTTATTGGGATTTAACGTCATTATCGACAGCCAGTCGATCGTTTTTACAGTTTTACGGTTGTAGGAAGCCGGAGTACCCGGAGAGAACCACCGAGCAAAGGCGAGCAACTGTCAGACTCCCCAACATTCCAACTCACCACAAGCAGGGTTAGCATTGGTTGAAGACAGGTGCACCATCGACGTGCAGTATGCCTTAGTACACAATGCCACCGTGCCCCCACTTAGGCAATGTGGGTGAAGTGAAACGATAATAAGCTTTTAAGATATTGAGTGACAGGCCTTTAAATTACACCCAAATAGCGGCAACATATGCTATTCCCAAATTATCTGGTAGTGCTAGAAGCCACTAGCAGGGCTTAAAAAATGATGACACCAGAGAGAAAGCCAACATTTTCCATGGTTTTGTTTCATTTTCAGTCGAACATAAGTATTATTTTGTTTATATAAATTTTGTCTTAATGCAAATTACTGGAGATTGCCTGTATGCACTCTACAATAATTTGTATTAAAACAAATTTTCAATAACAAATTTACACCACCAAACATAACCTAGCCCTCAATCCGTTAAGCAACTCTGCCCAAATTCTGCGATTATAGCGTGCTTTCTTTTCAAAAATTGTTGCAGAGTCTCAGTCATATATGTTTGGTAGAGTTTCCTCGAGGGAAGCAACATTGATGAGAGGTCTATCTGTGACTCATGTGCAGCATATGGATAAGTTCTCCTGTGAAACGGAATCTGCGTCGACCGTGTCGTGCAAGATTACTTTTCACTGGCAAACTCTGTATGAGCTTTAACTCAAAACATGGAATCTAATTAAGGAATGATCGTTTCTCTTTGTCTATTTCTTGAGTTATGAACCCCAAAAAACAAAGTCCAAACTGTGTAAATGGGCGTCATTCCTTATAATTAAACGTTCGCGATCCAGATAAATAAATAGTGTTAGTCGTCCTCTACTTCAGCGAACAAAGACTTAAAAACTAAAACTGGTAGACATATTATTTTCCTGGCATAAAAGAGGCGCATATTATTGAAATGCAGGTAGCAATTGACACACTTTCCAAGTCAAATGCACTTATGTCATTAAATTTTTTATTGACCAATGAATTACGTAATGTAAAGAAAACGTCATAAGCCACGCCTCACAACTCGCAATATCCACATAATCGCGGCCCGGAGTGGGCGCACCTCGCACGTTTAAGACTCTGCGAGCTATCTCTCACTCCTTTCCAAAAACCTCACCACGTCATCGCCGGAGAGTTCGGGCGCACCGATAAATTCGCCGCTCGATTCGAACTCGATGTTTGATCGCTAGTCTTCCACCCCTACCGGTGGTGGTTTTTTGGTGGTATTCTGTCGAAAAAATTCACCTAAAATGGCGGGTCCGTGTTATCTCTGCGAAAAGGTGAGTGTTTTCCTGAGAATGGTTGTTGTCAGATTTTAATCCTCCTTTTTTTAAATAATAGGCGCATCTAACCTCTTGTTCTCATCCAAGGAATAGTACATGAACCACCTGGAACAGATTTAGCGTATTGAGTACTATTGTTAGCACCATGTCCCCTGGCATCCCTCTTCAGCACCCCTCAATAACGAACGACTCACCTTCGGCTCCCCTTTTTGATCGTATGAGGCCATGAGGGTCACGAGAAAATCTCCCAGTTTGGTATAATCTTACTGCCATTTTATCTAAGTGGCACCTCACTTCCAGCACTCTAAATAACAAACCACTAGCCTTCGGCACGCCTTTTGTATAAGGACACGAGGGGTATATTCTGCCATTTTCCTTATCCTCATCAAGATATCTAACGACCACGTTTCGTTGCACTCCATTTCCAACATTCCTAGTTAACAAACGACTGGCATTCGGCACCCAAGGGTCATGGGAAAATTCCTCAATGAGGTTTAATCTAGCGTTCATCTTATCCTCATGTAGTTGTCTAACGGCCACGTCTCGTGGCACTCCACTTCTAGCACCCCTAAATAACACACGCCAGGCCTGCGGAATCCATCTTCTATCATATGAGGTCATGAGGGCCGAGAGGAAATTCCTAAACAAGGTATAATCTACCTGTCGTCTTATCCTCACCTACGTATCACCTACGTATCGAACGATCACGTCCCGTGGTGCCCAGTTCCAGCACCCATAACAAACAAACGAGTGGCTTTCGGCACATCCTTTTATCGTATGAGACCATAAGGAAATCCCTCAATGAGGTATAATTTACCACCCCTCCTGTCCTCATCTGGGAATTTTGGGGATACCTGTGACAAGATGATGTACCATTTTATGATACCCTTTAAGGATACAATTTAAGGGTATATTTTGGTGTCGGTGGCCAAGTGGTGTGCGTGGTTCAGGTCTGTCGGTGGCCGAGTGGTGTGCGTGGTTCAGTATAGTTTCGTTAGGTGGTTGGTGCCGAAGGAAACTCTCTCGGCGTGGGTTCGAACAGACAACACTTGCAAACAAAATTCTTGAATAACTAGTTTTTTTCATTTTTTTTGTCTCAAAAACATAGGTTATGATCCCTCATTTGAACGAGCTTGATGAGCTCTTTCCAAAGAGGGGCCATAACCTATGTTTTTGAAATAGAAATAATAATGAAAATTAATTGGCGATTTTTGTGAATAGCGCTGGCCGATTTTTACCGTTACTTTGGGTAAAGGGTTACGAAAAATGATATGAATCAAATAGGTTCTACTGGTCAGAAATTAGTTTCAATCTCACAAGACAAACCTGATATAGAGTAATCAAAATATTGATACTGAAGAGCTGATTACCGCATGTGACTAACATGGGTTAGTGAAATGAAAAATGAAGAAAATATTTGTTTGCATAAACTGAGACTTCGCAATCTTTTCAGTATCTCGCACTAAAACATGCCATTAACTTATTAACATGGGACATAAATCAAGTTCAGATATATATGAAATGAACTCAAAAGAGCACCCCACCTTCCACTGCTGTGAAAGCGCTATGCTGAAGATTTTGAAGAAAAGAACCTAATACCACACAGATGAATATGTTTTGCCCAGCTGCAGGGCCATGATTCTCAGATGAGCAAAACCTGCCACACCTGACTCGTTCATCCCTGATCCTTAAGAATGCAGACACTAATTCTGTCTCAGATCTTTGCACTTCCCCAAGTCCTCTCTCAGCCCTCCATTGCAGTACTGACTGTTCATCATTTGCTTTTCCCCTCACCCAACTTAGCCTCCTGTCTCAAGTCTCCAATTCCTCCAGGAATTGTATTGTTCATTTTATGGAAAATGAGAGCCCCTTCAAAGAGACTGTTTCATGGTCCTTATTTCTCCTAAACCATACATTTTTGAACCTTTGCAATTAGAGGGTCATAAGCAATGGTACAGCCCCCCCCCCCCCCAAAAAAAAAGAAGACTTTAGGGAGATTTTACAGAAAAATAATTATAGTGTCATCTTCTCTCCTATTCGGTAAGGGGTGAACATAAGGTATAGGGGTTTTAACTTTGTCAAACTTGACAGTAGACTCACACTTCTGTCATAAATCACCCCCAGATCCTCAAAAATGTTTTTAAAGTTCAAACAATAAATAACCCAGTCAAAATTAGATAAGGATTTGTCAAAAAATAATATCTACAAATCATCTAGTCACCCATGAAATGTAGAAACAACTGAAACAAGAATTTAATTTGGTAACTGTAACTGTTGGATCAGAACTTGAATCTAACAAAGGAATAATAACAACAACAAAAATAAATAAATAAACAAATAAAACCTAAACTCTATCTTCCTACACAAGCACATAACCATTTATTTATTTATTTATTTATATATTTATTTATTTATTTATTTATTTATTTATTTATTTATTTATTTTATGTAGGTTTCAATATACGTCTGTATGCAAAACATGAATTAAACTGATTTATTAACCCTTTACCCAACGCAGACGATATCAAAATTTATTATTTTAAATATAATTTTTTCAAATTTTTCCAAAAATTTCAACAAAACCATATCATGTGACCCCTCGTTGGAACGAGCTCGACGAGCTCGTTCCAACGAGGGGTCACATGATATGGTTTTGTTGAAATTTTTTGAAAAATAATATTTTTTTAACTGCTGAATTTGCATATTACGCGGGTGGATGCGGGCGATTCGTTGGGTAAAGGGTTAAACAGTTCACTCAATGATTATTGTGTATCTCTTAACGTCAAACCTGGTCGTCAGATCATGACATTGGGCAATGTAGGGAGTGAATTGTAGTCATTAACTCTAGACCTATTTGATTGTTGTTTTGTTTTCAGTATTCATTAGTGTTGTTCTTTAGTCCACTCTTTTGAACTTTTGTGTTTCTCTTAACGTCACGACTGGTCAACAGATAATGACATCGGGCATTCTACAGAGTGTACAATAATCCTAAACCCCATTCAGTCTAGTTTGTCCATACTAAAGTTGATACATGAGAATGTCATTCAGTCTTAATTTCAAACCAATAAAAGTTACATACATTTTAATCTGAAATGTTGGAAGACACTTCCCAGAGCTTTATGTTCCTACCACAGTTCCATATGCCATTACCAGAATGTTTTATTCTTGTAACTTTTATTTTACATTTTATTGGAAAATAACCAAATAAATTTGTACAGAAATAATAAGCTTAGTAAATATAAATTGCAAATGCTAAAATAAACATTTTAATCTACTGTTAAACATTTACCCAACAAATCGCCCGCATCCCCCGCGTAATATGCAAATTCAGCAGTTGAAAAAATATTATTTTTAAAAAAACTTCAACAAAACCATATCATGTGACCCCTCGTTGGAACGAGCTCGACATGATATGGGTTTGTTGAAATTTTTTGAAAAAATTTAAAAAATGATATTTAAAATAATAAATTTTGATATCGTCTGCGTTGGGTAATGGGTTAAACATTTTGTAAAGATACATGACTTTGATAATTTTCCTGTCTTGTTTGGATATTTTTGGATTTATTTTAGTTCTTTGTAGGTCAAAGTTTTGGAATTTGACATTACCATGTTTGCAGATAATGACAAAGAGCTCAATGATATATTTGATGGCATTGTGGCAAAGTATGTCTTCCATTGTATCACCACATTCATTGAAAAGTTTAGTACAGAGCCTCATCTTGATTTTACCTAGATGGGCAATGTGTTTAACCCTTTACCTAACCTGAAAAGCAGACGACACTTGCAAAAATAATTCTTGAATAATTGTCCAGTATTCCAATGCTATTTTTAGAAAATGTATTGTGCACGAGAATAGTGTCTGGTTATTTTTAGAACCATCGATAGATAAAATTACCGGAAACAGACTTTGAATTTTCGTCAGGCGAGCAATTTAAATTTAATGTATAATTGGTGTCCTTAACCCTTTACCTAACATGAAAAGCAGACGACACTTGCAAAAATAATTCTTGAATAACTATTTTTTTTTCATTTTTTGTCTCAAAAACATAGGTTATGACCCCTCATTGGAACGAGCTCGACGAGCTCGTTCCAACGAGGGGTCATAACCTATGTTTTTAAGACAAAAAATGAAAAAAATAATGAAAATTAATTGGCGATTTTTGAGAATAGCGCTGGCCGGTTTTGGCCGTTACGTTGGGTAAAAGGGTTAAATGTGCTTTGGAAAATGCTCACTAATTTGGCTTCAAGTTTTCCTTGAGGAGTAACATGGAACGGTCAGACCACCAAAACAACCTTTTTCGTTATATAAGGTTTTCCAGTGAATGCTCTTCTGATTGGTATTGCTTATGATCTGAAATAAGCTTATCATAGTTACAGGTCTTACAATTTCTATGTCTTTTTCAGTTTTCTCACAATATATCCTGCAATATACATGTAGTGCAGAGTGTTTTTTTCTGGCAAGGAAGCTGTGGAATCTGATACATTTTCATAGAAATATCCAGGCTGCAATATACAGCACAGTCGCCGTGGATTGGTCGTAATCCACACGTGGGCAGTTATGTCCACGCATCTGTTTACCAGGTAGCGAAAATCATCATTAGCAAAATTTTAATTAATGAAGCACCGGGTTGCACCCGGTGCTTCATTAATTAAATTGTTGATGGTTATTCCTGTAATTAGTGTTTGAAATCCAATATTATTGCATCCGGTCCACGGCGACTGTACTGTAGTGCAGAGTGTTTTTTGTTTGGCAAGGAAGCTATGAAATCTGATACATTTTTCATAGAAATATCTAGGCTGCTTGAGATTGCTGTTGCATAAGTATGATCAGTCTCTGACTTCCACTGCCCTTGTGCACGTTAAGTACTACAATTTGTACTCAAATCTGAAGATTTTCTTGTTAACTCTTGAAGTGAACTTAAAATTGTATCGGCGTCATTTGTACAATTGCTATTTTTTGGTGGTTTAATAATTAGGATTACTTGGCATTGCTTAAATGCAGTGGCAAATTGGTCTGCATTTGGATTATCCCTACAGATTCCAGCTTGCTGAATCTGAGAGAATAGATTTTCTAAACAATCTTGGTTCAGACGATTTGTTAACAGAAACTCACATTATTCGATAAACTATCGTTACTGAAATTCACAGACAACTTTATACATATTTTATACATTTATTATGATTGTCAAATAGCCTTAGCTGCTGAAAGTAAACCTAACCACTGATAAATAAATTAATAGGAATGGATAACTGTCATAATTTTCCAAGAGAGAACCAAATTACAGGACAAGAAACTGAAAATGCTGTTTTTGCAAACCTTCTTGAACTTTGAGAGTCGGGCAGTTTCCTGTTGCTGTTCAGCGGTTCTTTACTTGTACCCCAGTTTCTTCCAGACGTAAAACTGCCTGACACGATATGACTCTGGCTGTTGAAAGTGTCGTAAAGCCTAAATGAATAAAAAGATAAATGAATGGGTTAATTTTTTATATTTAAATATATACTTAAATTAATATATTAGATTTAGCAGTGCTCTTGATTTAGGACTAGGAGCAGACATTTTCACCCCTCCCCCTCTTTTTTAAATACTAATATATGGCGGAGCAATGGCGCACATTTATAGTCGACCTCAAACAAAGCAAAAAACACATATACACCACACAGGTCGGGTTATTTTTAATTTGCACTGGTACTGCAAAGAATTTTAACCTGAAGGTCAAACGAATCATTTCAAGATTATCATTCTACTACTAGTCTGCTTTGTCCGTCATTTTTGTGCATAAACTTGATAATCTAGCAAACACGGCGCGAGATTGTATTAAATTGAGTCAGTAATTATTCTGTCAACTAACCTATCATTATCTATCGGGAAGCGAAAAAATGACACCCTCCACCCACGGTATTTTTTGAAGTATTATCGCAGTTGTAAGCAGCGCATTTGCAAGACATTTTGCTTCAAAATGACGCCAGGCTGGCCGCCAGGGGGCCAAACACTGGGCCAATTCGACGTTTCGTCGGGAGTAGATTCTCCGGTATATTCTCCGTGCCCCTTCCTTTAAGAAGCCTCTAACGTTCATAGCAACTACGTGCTACCATAGAAACCATGATGGTGGCCTTCAGTATACAAAATGGACGACACTTATCACCCTAATAATACACGCTGCGCATGCACAGAGAGACCGCATGTCACTATGGGGATAGTGTCACAAGATGGCCGTTTACGCGAGCTACCATGACAACCAAGCATGTCGTTGTAAAAAGGTATCATCAGTTCATTTTTCAGCGAACGTTGTCGAACCCACATTAGATTTGTGCCAGGTAGACCGAGCAGACGATGTAGATCGAATCCACCAGCCCGAGTTGCGATAAAGAACTCACTGCAGAACTACAAAAGGTTTGTCGCCTGCTTTTGTCCAAAATGAATTTGACAGGTTCCGAAATGAAGACGTTAATTTGATGGCAGGTATATAATAAAAAGGTATAGTAAAGTTTTCCAGTGTATTTGTATCGCATCGGGATGAGGACCTTCACCCAAGTAGTATCGCACGGGCCAGATCGAAGCGACACTCAGGAAAAGAAAACTTCACTCTACTCGTAATCTCAATATATTGTGCTTACCTTCACTCTGTGTGTAGTTATACGTGGCTTTCAATGGATTTTGAAATATACTGAATAGGGATACTATTCCACTCGATAGTTGTGCGACACAAGCAATAATCAAAGCTATCCATAGCAGAAATATTAACAGACGTTCGTGGTTGGCCATTGTGTGATACCAGGTAGCCGCTCATAGTGTTCAACAATTTCATTTATTTATGATTATGTACGCAATATATTAGTTTGTCAAGAAATGTTTACATTGTGCACATATCCAATTCACCCAGTAGCTGCATACTTACTTCAACGGTCATTCATTATAAGGTTAATAAATAGGCCTCGTTGGTTATCACGATAAAGCTCCTTTACCCCTTTAAACCCGAGAGGTCCCCGGTCCAGGAACAGATACATCATAATTTTATTCAGTAAGAATGATGGCTGCGAAGGGAATGTGCGAGGTAAACCAATCGACATTTTCAATGTGCAGCCCTCAGGCTGTAGTTCCACATTTTTATCAGTTGAGAAAAATAAGCTAAACAAACTGTGGGTTGAGATGTAATTTATTTTATCAAAAAACCCATAGCATGTACGTGGTTTCGTGTACAACCTACGAAGTAATATGGTTAGCACCAGGGGGGGTGTATGGGGGCGGGGGGGGGGGGGGGTTTGGGGAGGAAAAAATTTACGGATACAAGGTGGACATTTTTACATTTTCAATTTTTGGGACCCACCACCCCCGGAATGCAAATTTTTGCCAGTCATGTCTTGGACACCGACCCCTCCCGCACAGTTTTTCCTCAAAGACAATTGGGGACCCACCCCCCAATTTATAAAATCTGTTTAACGAAGTATTCAAATTACCTAAATCAAAAAAAAAACAAAACTTTTCCCAAACATGAAAGGTGCCGCAAACCAACTTGTCCGATATCCCAGCCCTGCTGTTGGGCATCCAAGGCATCGCAAGCCACAGATGGCGCCAAAACAATCTCTCTGCTTATAAAGCCACAACGGAAATGCAGCATCAGACCCCCAGGTAACCACTGGAACCCGCCTCCACCAACTGAATTGCAGATATACACCCATTCATGTTCCAAGCAACACAACCCTTACCCCGATGTACAACATGTCTATGCTTTTCAGACACCAGTCGAATCCCACCACCAAGAAGCCCTGCCCAAAATATATTGTTCTCACCTGGATATCTTCAACTGTCCACAAGAAATAGTTGTTTTTCATTTCATTACTTTTCGGTTAAATGTTTAATTTGTACAGCTGGTCTGAGAAAGTCCTAATACTGAAGTTCTTTGACCCATGCCAGGGTGGCTTGTCTGAGATGAATTGCCTGTTATTTATTTTTTTATGTTAGTGTCACTAGAATCATATTTTCCTTGAAATTATACGCGTTTTCCACAATCAAGATTTTTATTCTATCAATCTTTCCAATTATTCCATACATGGAAGCACATTAGACCAATGGCATGAGGCACCCTGATGCTTACAGAAGAATCAAATAATAGGAGCTACAAAGCACCAATAAGAGCCAGACTGCCTTAGTAGAAATATAAAGGAGTGAAAATCATGACCAAATAGCTGGGAATCACTTTTGTGTTTTGCAATTTTTTGCCAGACCCAGAACAGGATCCACCCCCTAATGAAGTGTAAAACATGGGGAAAAAATTCTAACATGGAGCCCCCAACACATTATTAATGCTCTATTCTGTTCTAAGTTATGAATCTAAGCACTTGAATTCACTTTGGTTGTAATTACTTGTCTGTAAAATGATGGCAAACAATTGGCACCGACAAAAACAGCACTTTGGGGCTCGGACCCACCCACCCACCCACCCACCCGGACCTTGTATCCTGGCATTTTTGTGCGCCCTCCCTGCAAGCACGTGAAAACACTGCTTACAATTCCCCTTGCCAGACAAAATCATCTAATCTCACCAAAACGGCCAAATATGGATAACTCGGAGTATACTGTCGGTCCCGTGAACTTCGAGTTAACGAGTTTCGACTGCATGTATGTCTGGATAAGAATAATGTCTTAATTTTCTATGTTTAAATGGGTCATCGGCATCCAAAATGGCTTCATGTATACACGTCGAAAGTTTCAAAATAGTCATTTTGTTATACATTCATGTCCAGCGAAGGACTACAATCATATTTTCTTGCTTTTTCAACAAATTTGAAGGCAGTTTCATGAAAAATATTCGAATTTTCCCCTAAAGATGACGTTAGTTTAT
Organism: Pictodentalium vernedei; assembly: GCA_031216915.1. Lineage (NCBI taxonomy): Eukaryota > Metazoa > Mollusca > Scaphopoda > Dentaliida > Dentaliidae > Pictodentalium > Pictodentalium vernedei. The sequence continues at coordinate 503,834,972 of CM062293.1, forward strand.
ACCATTTTTTTATTCCGTGTCCAAATTTGAGTCCAACAAAATTGTCATGAAAATATGAAATTTTCATCACAGCCGCCACCTCCACCTCTTACCGGAAGTCGTTTATCCCATTTATGCTATGAAAATCAAACTTTGCTGCCAAAAATTCTACCGAACCTTCCTTTTTTAAAAAATAGACATATATTAATAACTTCTGCTAATAAAAAATTATTTAAACAGACATTTTTAGTATATTATAAATATTAAATGCCTTGTAGTTGACTATGTTAATATCTCAACGACATGCAGTGCAATAATTATTATGTCTTATCGAACAAATCGAGGATAAATCTTGTTAACCATCACGGCTCCAATTTAGGGCTGGCACGATTTTAAAATTTAAAGATCGATTTAAATGGTCGTACTTTGTGACTTTGTGACTCCAGAAAAAACGAAATAGAAAATAATATTTTTGGTCATTAGCTCCTCAGGCCGGACATTCTTTAAGCATGCAGGCATGCAGGCAAGGTGCGCGCCAACTGCTCTCCGACGAAAATTCCGACTCCTGACCACCTCAGACCCAAGCCCGAGCCTACGCTCAGATTTGGACCGCAGGTGCTCAAGAGTCTAATAATAGCAGCATTGAGATTGAAGAAGGAAATTGTATTCGTTGGAAAACTGAGAAGAGCAGTTTTTTTAGAGCACCCATACTTTCTGGAACGCCAGGCCGGGTGCCATGTGTTGTATCTTTATCTTTCTTTCCCATATCAATTTACAATGTATTTGATATTCTGTCGCCTCTGACACATCTTATGAGCACAACTGGGAGGAGAGTAATAAATTATAAGTCATCAGTAAACCTCTGACACATCTTATGAGCACAACTGGGAGGAGAGAAATAAATTATAACTCATCAGTAAACCTCTGACACATCTTATGAGCACAATTGGGAGGAGAGAAATAAATTATAAGTCATCAGTAAACCTCTGACACATCTTATGAGCACAACTGGGAGGAGAGAAATAAATTATAACTCATCAGTAAACCTCTGACACATCTTATGAGCACAACTGGGAGGAGAGAAATAAATTATAACTCATCAGTAAACCTCTGACACATCTTATGAGCACAACTGGGAGGAGAGTAATAAATTATAACTCATCAGTAAACCTCTGACACATCTTATGAGCACAACTGGGAGGAGACAAATAAATTATAAGTCATCAGTAAACCTCTGACACATCTTATGAGCACAAATAAGAGGAGAGTAATAAATTATAACTCATCAGTAAACCTCTGACACATCTTATGAGCACAACTGGGCGGAGAGTCATAAATTATAACTCATCAGTAAACCTCTGACACATCTTATGAGCACAACTGGGAGGAGAGTCATAAATTATAACTCATCAGTAAACCTCTGACACATCTTATGAGCACAACTGGGAGGAGAGTCATAAATTATAACTCATCAGTAAACCTCTGACACATCTTATGAGCACAACTGGGAGGAGAGAAATAAATTATAAGTTATCAGTAAACCTCTGACACATCTTATGAGCACAACTTGGAGGAGAGAAATAAATTATAACTCATCAGTAAACCTCTGACACATCTTATGAGCACAACTGGGAGGAGAGAAATAAATTATAACTCATCAGTAAACCTCTGACACATCTTATGAGCACAACTGGGAGGAGAGTAATAAATTATAACTCATCAGTAAACCTCTGACACATCTTATGAGCACAACTGGGAGGAGAGAAATAAATTATAAGTCATCAGTAAACCTCTGACACATCTTATGAGCACAACTGGGAGGAGAGTAATAAATTATAACTCATCAGTAAACCTCTGACACATCTTATGAGCACAACTGGGAGGAGAGTCATAAATTATAACTCATCAGTAAACCTCTGACACATCTTATGAGCACAACTGAGAGGAGAGTCATAAATTATAACTCATCAGAAAACCTCTGACACATCTTATGAGCACAACTGGGAGGAGAGTCATAAATTATAACTCATCAGTAAACCTCTGACTCATCTTATAAGCACAACTGGGAGGAGAGAAATAAATTATAACTCATCAGTAAACCTCTGACACATCTTATGAGCACAACTGGGCGGAGAGTCATAAATTATAACTCATCAGTAAACCTCTGACACATCTTATGAGCACAACTGGGAGGAGAGTCATAAATTATAACTCATCAGTAAACCTCTGACACATCTTATGAGCACAACTGGGAGGAGAGTCATAAATTATAACTCATCAGTAAACCTCTGACACATCTTATGAGCACAACTGGGAGGAGAGAAATAAATTATAAGTTATCAGTAAACCTCTGACACATCTTATGAGCACAACTTGGAGGAGAGAAATAAATTATAACTCATCAGTAAACCTCTGACACATCTTATGAGCACAACTGGGAGGAGAGAAATAAATTATAACTCATCAGTAAACCTCTGACACATCTTATGAGCACAACTGGGAGGAGAGTAATAAATTATAACTCATCAGTAAACCTCTGACACATCTTATGAGCACAACTGGGAGGAGAGAAATAAATTATAAGTCATCAGTAAACCTCTGACACATCTTATGAGCACAACTGGGAGGAGAGTAATAAATTATAACTCATCAGTAAACCTCTGACACATCTTATGAGCACAACTGGGAGGAGAGTCATAAATTATAACTCATCAGTAAACCTCTGACACATCTTATGAGCACAACTGAGAGGAGAGTCATAAATTATAACTCATCAGAAAACCTCTGACACATCTTATGAGCACAACTGGGAGGAGAGTCATAAATTATAACTCATCAGTAAACCTCTGACTCATCTTATAAGCACAACTGGGAGGAGAGAAATAAATTATAACTCATCAGTAAACCTCTGACACATCTTATGAGCACAACTGGGAGGAGAGTCATAAATTATAACTCATCAGTAAACCTCTGACACATCTTATGAGCACAACTGGGAGGAGAGTCATAAATTATAACTCATCAGTAAACCTCTGACACATCTTATGAGCACAACTGGGAGGAGAGTCATAAATTATAACTCATCAGTAAACCTCTGACACATCTTTTGAGCACAACGGGGAGGAGAGTCATAAATTATAACTCATCAGTAAACCTCTGACACATCTTTTGAGCACAACGGGGAGGAGAGTAATAAATTATAACTCATCAGTAAACCTCTGACACATCTTATGAGCACAACGGGGAGGAGAGTAATAAATTATAACTCATCAGTGAACCTCTGACACATCTTATGAGCACAACTGGGGGGAGAGAAATAAATTATAACTCATCAGTAAACCTCTGACACATCTTATGAGCACAACTGGGAGGAGAGTAATAAATTATAACTCATCAGTAAACATCTGACACATCTTATGAGCACAACTGGGAGGAGAGTAATAAATTATAACTCATAAGTAAACATCTGACACATCTTATGAGCACAACTGGGAGGAGAGTAATAAATTATAACTCATCAGTAAACCTCTGACACATCTTATGAGCACAACTGGGAGGAGAGTAATAGATTATAACTCATCAGTAAACCTCTGACACATCTTATGAGCACAACTGGGAGGAGAGTAATAAATTGTAACTCATCAGTAAACCTCTGACACATCTTATGAGCACAATGGGGAGGAGAGTAATAAATTATAACTCATCAGTAAATGAGTGATGAAAACCCATAATCGTCGACTTTGAAATTGTAGTTGATTATGGATGTTTCCGACGAAAATGTCAACTTCTCGATTAATCGTGACACGCCCATTCGAATCTCCTAACTACACTACCTATCGTCAAGGACTTTGCCAATGAAAAGCATTTTTTATTCTTAGATTAAAAAATAATGCTACAGAATTCCGCAAGAAATGGGCGCGTTTGATTTTCTCAACGTCCTGATATGTTCGAGGCTATTTTAGAAAGTGTGTAACGCATGGGAAGAGTGCGTTCCTATTTTTAGAACAATCAATAGAAAACCTAGCGAAAATAGTACAAAATGGCGGCCAAACTGACCAACATGTATTATAAAATGGCCAGCAATGGACTGTAAAAAATGTCTTAACAATTCTGTGCCAGTGTAAGAAACACTGTTTGGTGCGATATAAATATACCCTTCGGAAAAACCATACGGGGGTTGAATTCGGAGGTTATGTTCGAATGAATGGGAGTATATCTAATTATCCAAAGGAGCCGACTATGTCCCCAAAACAAAAAAAAAAGCCTCGGATTCTTTCAGAATCCTTTTTATTAGAGCAGGGCGTAGTGCTACAGGGACATAAATAGTGCGCGTGTGTGTTAGGGGGTATGTTCGTTTGCACTAGATTAAATCTAATTACACAAACAATTTTACAGTGGCCTAAAATCGCCAAAAACGGTCTAAATCCACCGAAACGGATTTGGCGAAGCACCCATCTTGGGCTAATAACAGTAGGACGTACACGCTAAAAACTAAAGTGTTAAAAACTACACTTGAAGTGCTGTATTTAACACTTACTAAGTGCTGAACTAGCACTTTGTTCAAGTGTAGATATCCCAGAACTTGACAGGTGTTACAATAATATCACTTGACAAGTGTAATGTCGCGACACTTAAAAGGAAACAACGCAGATGACGCGGATCAGGCTCGAACTCTCGAGCCTGATCCGCGTCATCTGTGTTGTGTCGTTTTAATTATGTACCCACAAAGCGCAAATCAAATTATGGACGATTCTGGAAGAACCACCAATGCTAGACACATGGGAAGTGCCATCCATTCAAGTTTCAGATGTCTGACGATTGTAATGTCTAAGTGCTTAAAGCATTGCACTTTGAGTGTTAAAATCAAACTCTTCGAGTTAGAATGGGTTTAACACCTTGAATGTGTCAGTTTTAACACTTTAGTTTTTAGTGTGTAGTGCTGTAGGACTCCAAAGATGTTGTTCATTAATACAAAAACAAATCTAATTACCCAAAGTAGACCCTACAGTGACTGAGTAAAAACAACCAACAATCACCGAAACGGATTTTATTTGACTCGTATTCTCACAGAATCCTCGGGTTCTGCTTATTCCTGTCCTTATTATCTCCATTCCCTGACCTTTTTTCCTATTTTATCATTTTTTGTATGTGACTCTGCGATAGTACACAATGTGTACATGGTCACATGTCTGGTGTGGCGATATGTGCCAACGTGAAAATAAACAATGTGCCCCAACACATATAACACCTAGGCACATACGTGTATCTGAGGATACCTATGGCATGGTAATGTATTATTGGAGGACACCTTTTGGAGGATACTTTTTTTTTTTTGGGGGGGGGGGGTACTTATATGAGGATACATGGCCAACCCATTTCACCTGGACTAAAGACACTTATCTGAGAATATCTGGTCAACATATTTCGCTTAGTTCACCCCAAATCATCATATCTCCAATGTCACTACTGCTGATTTGTCGTCCATAGTCATCATCATCTCTCTTGTCAGCTTCCATTATATTCAGCCAATACTCTAGTATCCTACCGCCCTTTCAGCCTTGAACTTGTAACTTGTGATACTACAGACTTACTACCTATGTCAGACCCTGTTCCTGTCTCTACCATCGGACAAGTCTTTAATGCGTTCAATCATATGGCTACAATCATCAAAAGGTGCCTCAGTCTAAACAGCTGCTTAACCTTGTGCATGGTAGGGCACCTTACGTATAAGAAACAGTGTGTTGATCATATCGAGATGTGCTTGTGTGATAGTGGACAATGTTTCACATGCAGCACATGGACAGAGTCTGTATTGGATGAGGCCATATGCGCTTATGCTAAAATGCATAATGTGCGCAAAACACACGCAGAACATAATCATATGCGATAAATACAAATTATCATAATGTTCGGTCGATCACTGAAACGCACATAGAATGTATCCATGCGCCTGTTATGATAGTCCGTAGCGCTACCGGAAACGAGTCGTCTATATGATGCGAAATCAGAATGAGTCGTCTATATGATACGGAATCGGAACACATTATGTGATACGTACCGTTTCTCGTGGATTTCAGGCCAAAATTTATATGATTGTTAGATAAAAAGGAGTTCTAGAAGCATAGTCGTATACTAAGAAGGGACTCCACAGAACGCGGGATTGATGGTTTGTGGAATGTGCTTGTGTGTTAGTGCCAGCGTACAGTGTGTCAAAATGGGTACATATTGTATGCAGCACATGGATATATGACAGATGTATTGATAATGCTTATGTGAAACTGCACAATGTGAAGCACATAGCCACATACAACGAACAGAGAATCCTAAGAATGGGTGCCGACAATGGGATGCCGACAGTGGGGCGCCGAAAGTGGGGATCCGAAAGTGGAGTGCTGTAAGTGGAGTGTTACAAATGGAGTGCTGTAAGTGGTGTGCTGTAAGTGGAGTGCTACAAGTGCGATGCTGTGATCGATGTGCTTGCTGAACGATAAGGCTCTCTCGCTTTTCCACTAAAAAATTAAAATTAACATCCAACACGGGCGTGTTTGCAGTTAAAAACAACCATGTTTTCTTTTCACAATGTACCGGTAATAACATTAGATCTATTTTTCATCCTTATTTAGTGTATTGCCTATGGCTTCTGCCACCCCTACAACCACTTACAGTTTCAATTTCAGTGGTTGAAGTAGGTTTTTTGTCCACTGTAATTAAGGAAGGAGAGGGGCAACCATGGCGATATGTTAACGCAGTTTCATGTAACTGGTCTTGCATGATTGTTCTGTGAAAGCATGTTTAATTTGTGTCAAATATTTGTGAATGTGTTTATGTTATTTATCTCAATCTGTGAGACTGTTCTGCAATGATGTCTCAATCCAGCAATAAATTATTATTAATTTTCATTTTTCTTCTTCTGTATTCCGCACTTACAATACTGTTCATTTGCTTCCACAGCATCAAATGAATTAATTACGAGTTAGGCAATGCGGGAGTTGATTTTTGAATCCTTGATCAATTCATGTGATCAAATTCTGCATATAACTGTAGCAGAACCTGGTGGAGATTTGATTGTAAGGGGAGAGAATCGATCTCGGATTCGGAGCGAAATTTAAATTACCTGTAACGTTTGGAGATATCGTTGAGCAGAACGGATGTTGATTAATTCTCTTTGTTCATATTTTCCGTTGCGCAGTTGTCCTTCGTAATGTCGATGGTGAATTTTCTCGTGAGGACTCTCCAGTTTCTCTGTAGCTGTTTCCATTAATTGATTTAGATTATTAGTTTTTTTGAAAAACTGTAGTTAGTTTGGTGTGATTAACTGATTTGTTTACTGTCGTTGCCATGGCAAGAAATTTGCGAGATATCGTCAAAGTCAATTATAAAGACATGAATGAAGGCAATTTAGTTGATACCAACAGGTCCGGCACAAACGCGAAACGACGTATAATACCTAGTTTGGCGTATAATACCTCGAACGAGGTATAAAATTGATGCACAAACACACAAATTGGCTATGAGCAAGAGAATCGTGTAAAATCGGGTGCGAAATTAGGTGACGTTGGAAGTGGTTGGGTAAATACTTTGGATATACGTCGAAATTAGAAATGTTCAGCGATGCGAAGTATATTTAAATATGTAAAATATACCGTTACTTTTGGTATTTTTGAAAACACGCCTCAAATACAGGTTATTTTGCAACATTACACTGAACATTTCCGTGTCTTCAAAGCGCATTCGAAAAGCAGAAAATAATTGCTCGTTATTTGATTGGTTTAAATTTCGAAACATATTAAGCATTTAATAACGTGTATCACGGGTCACAATACACAAAATGGGAATGTATGGCAACCCGCGCTGACATGAACTTTACAAAAATGCATGCAGATCATGTATCACGGAAAACGGTCATACAATAGGGTATTAAAGCACTGCAGAATGCAAAATTAACGCACTCCATTCGCGATTTGAAAGATGTCGGCAAGATGCGGATGTAAGCAACACAATGACTTCACAGAGGGAAAAGATGTGAAACTTTTTAAATGTTCTGCGGCAAAGTGCAGGAAGAAAACTATTTCTGCACTGGTGGAAAATAATTTGCTAAATGCCAGAGCAACAAATTTATGCACAGGATGTGTTTCTTATTCTGAACAGCACTTCGTCTTGCAAGACACAGCACAGCCATCATCATCTACGGAATGTAAAATTGATTTTAATGCTGTGATCAAGGCCATGAAAGACGGACAATTCTCCAACACACAGCTGGCACAGATGGCACTCGTACTTGGTGAGTCTCAGGCGCAAAACATCTACAGACAATCGGAAGATGGGGCGACTAGAATGTCAAACACAGAAGGTCTGGACAAATATGTGCCAATTGACTGGATATGCGAACAGAACGCTGTCGTCGTAAATTTCCTGAAAGGAGCAACTTTATTTGATGCAGACAGATCCAAAAAGATTAATTCCCTTTCTCTCATCTTGGAGCAGATTTACCATTGCCGGAATCTGAAGTATATTGGACCCATGTCATTCACCATAAACCTACTTACCTACTTCCTAACCGCCAGCAAGACGATATGCAACATGAACGGCAGTGTACATCCTGCAGGTTCTTATACTTCACTCCTGACATGGGCTAACAACAATTCGAAAGTTCCAATACAGTCTCCACGTACCGGCGACATTGTTACATACTTCGACAATAACCAGATTTTGGCAAGGAGATGGAGAGTAAATTATGATGCTAAGGCACTACTCAGCGTTATCCCAACAGTAGTACATATCCTGCCGAATATCAACATCAACCTCCAAATCTACGCCGATTTATCACCATTGGACTGGTATGATTTCAACCTTGCAGGTCGTGATGATTTATTGCAGAAGATAATGGCTAACATAGAGGAGGACAACCGGTTGTTCAGACGTGAGCGGTCTAAATTCATTAATAAACGTTTGAGAGAAGTTTATAGGGAGATAGTAGGACACGGAGATGACATTAAGGATAAGTCAGACAACCCACCATCATCATTATCCACTGCCACTTCTGTCGATCATGAAGTACTTTTTGAGTCTGACAGTTCATCGAAACCAACATTTCCATCTTCTTCAACTTCAACAGACCATTATTCATTTGTTGATAGTCACCATCCACCAATTCCACCATCAGTTTCCATGGGAGATCCGTACATGCAAAATCCATGCTCATACTCATCAGTATCATCTGTCTTATCCAGTCTGATTCGCGACACAGTCACGTCAACGGAGAGGACGTGGACCATAGTAGGCTGCGACGGATTACCATATGTCCTTGGAGCCCGATTGTTGGACAGAAGTATGGTATGTCGAGAATGCGACATAACTGTAATGGGAAAAGACGCTTTTATCAAACACCGAGTTGATGTCCACGGGAATCGAGACAACAGCACAACACCGAACGACCGCAATTTTGGAAATGTTCTCTTAACTCCTGGTCCAGGGCACATGGAAATCAACATCACCAAAGGGCTCTTCAAGTTGCTATGGGACGTGGTACTCAAAGACCTTGCTCAGATGCTGGGATTCAGATCTGCCAAGGCACTTTCTACTTGTGAAGCTGCCACAAACCACCACAAGTCATGGCAAATGCTCCAGATATTACTCTTTGGCACAGCAGACGAACTCCTTATTCCATATTGCAAGAATGTGCTGCTGTGTCATGGGAATGTTAGTGAGGAAGGACTATATAAATTCATTTCATCCTCCGCCAACTGCAATCTCAAATTCCTTTTTGAAGTCATCTTCACTCATGTCTTTGCTCTTCACCTCTTCCGCGCCAGTATCCGAAGGAATAATCCGGAAATAATTCAATGCAGTACAACTAAAATGTCTTTGCTATGCTTCGGATTAAACATGCCGATTTATCGGGAAAAAATGTCTTTGCTATGCTTCGGATTAAACATGCCGATTTATCGGGAAATTTTCATGAGAGAGGCAATAAAGAGAGTTCAAATGCCGGATGCTCTTCGAAATTACGGTGATAGAACAACATCATTTTCCACATCAGGTCACACCAGTAAAGGAGAAGGAGTAGATTTCGTGGTGGAAGCTCAAAACAAAAAAAACAAGATGTGGATCCCACCAGGCCTACCAACAGAGAAAAGATGGCTGCGTGTTTGTCGCAACCTCAATGGACTAGAGAAGGTAAGAATTGAAATATTTAACAGAATGAAAAGAAGCAAATTCATTGAATTTATGTCTCCCATTGGTCACCAGTTTGAAGTGAAATAAGTGCATCCAGTGGAATGGAGAGGAGTTGCAAACTGAAGTTATTGAGAAGAGACCACCATTGATGAAATTATCTGGGCATCTGAGTGTCTGACCTGAATATGAATGGCAGTGGGCTATAAAAGACGCGGAATCCCAGTTACCGCGCACCGAATATGTAACGGTATAGCTCTGGTTCAGACCAAGAGGATCATAACTATTAACTTCGGTCATCCACCCTGAGTAACTGACACACAACTAGATCTGTTAATAGTAACAGGTCTAGCTGTGGCCAGTCACTAAGGGTGGATGACCGGGTTAACAGTTATGAAGAAAGCACCCCATGAAAAATGCTGAATATCACTTTGAAACCAACGGTGGAAGATAGAATGAGGTATCGTTCTCCATCAACTCGTCCCACCACCTATCTAATACAGGAAAGGAATTTTGCACTGATCCATAATTTGGACATAACAATTAACGTTAACGAACTTTTAGATTTCTTTATTTTTTTCCCCTTTTGAACCTTGCTGGGGTCATCAGGTACGATATTATGTACTGGACAGTAATACTTTAATGTTTTCAGTTGTCTGTCTGTGACACCATTTAGGCCGAGGCATTTGGCGTGTATCCAATAGTCACACACAATGCCATCACAACCCATCCATGTCCCTTTCTGGTCACTCACAGAACCATGGCTCACACCACATAAACGGCAAATGTTCAGTGCATCCAAAACCTCTTCTGGCATCTGTGTCATTTTATGAACAGATTTCTTAATTAGAGACGGTGAAAAGGATGTTGAGGGAATGGCTTCATCAACGCTTTGTTCTGTAATCTCATCTTCCATTTGTTCAACACTTGTTTCAGTTGTCTGTAAGAAAAAAACCCAGTATTTCATTTCTGGCTCCATGCTTACGTAAACAGTTGCGTCGAAAAAAATATTATCGGGGTGGGGTGAAGAACATCATCGAGCAGCAATGGCGTAGCCCCCCCCCCCCCCCAAAAAAAAAAAACAAAAAAAAACGTGTAGCAGCCCCCCTCCCCCGAAACATTGACCCATTGCAAGTTTCACACAACTTAAGATGTAAAAAAATGATACCCAATACTGGACATACACCAAATTTGTTCAAATTCGGCCCTGTAGTTTGTTCGTTGCTAGGGAGTCACTTTGGTTGCTAGTGACATCATCGTTGACATGTCTGTCTGTATTTCTATTGTATTCTGAGGGTAAATACCAAATTTGGTCAAAATTGGCTCAGTACTTTGTTTGTTGCTAGGCAGTAGTTTTGGTTGCTAGGCAATTCATGTGACATCAAAACTTTGTTTTGGCTATCAACATATGATGGGTCCATATAACAATTTTGGTCAAAATCGGCCTAGTAGATTACCCGTTGCTATGGAGTCACGTGGTTGCTAGGATAGTCAAGTGACATCAACCGTTTGGATTGTCAACGTATTATGTACACAAACGGTAAATGGGTTCATAATACATTGGCAATCCAAAGAGATGGGACTGTGATGAAGTCATGGACACCCTAAAATTGTGATATGGACCCATCATACAATGTGAATCCACATGTGCAGGTTTATGATTATGTGACCAAAGTGACTCCCTAGCAACAAGCAAAATAGTGGTCCGATTTCGACCAAATTTAGTATATGGGTCCATAATACATTGGGAATCGTGACCATTTAATTTTATAACAAAATATATATAATTTTTCATTTATGATGGGAAACCTTCCAAAGAACCAGGAAAATCCTGTGTATTGTGCAAGGGACATAATCACCCATCTACTTTGTACTTTGTATTTCTCCAGAATTTTTGGCGTGCCCCAGTGAAATTGCTGTCCCGTTAAACTCCTAATTTCGATGAACACCTCTGTTCCACACATAACCGCAAGCTCTTTTCCCTGAAAGAGACAAAATCTATCTCAGACTATAGGTAAAGTCTGTTTCAATGGCATAACACCTGTGTACAATTGTAGGGGATTTGACACCATCACCTGCTGGGTAGGCCCGTTTTTGCATACTAGTCAAAATGTTGCATGTGGCTTCATTGAGTTCAAAAGGTGAGAAGTATGCAAATGCGTCGGCACTCCTACAATGGTACACATGTATATTTTCAGATGTTTCAAGATCCTGTATTCTTTCTTTTCAAATTGAACCGTCTGGCACGCAGATCATGGTAGATGGTTTAATTCCATTTTTGAACGAAATGATAACAAACCTGTTTTACAATTCAGATTCGACAGAACATGGAAAATAATCTGGGGCAAGCAGCTAGTATCGCAGAGGATACATCACCACCAAACCTTCTAAGACACGCGGATTTGCATGGTGAAACAGTAGAATGGCGAAAAATATTGAGAAAGGCGGGATATTTTAAAAACACGTATTCTCCATTGTTATCATTGTCAGGGACAAGTTTCGATTCCAACTTAATTCACTTCGGTGACATTTGTACTTCTAACAGAGATGTGTATTTTCGTGATGCTTTCGGTGGATGTGATATCGGGCATACAAAAGGATGGACGGTAACAAAAGTGTACATAACAACAGCAGACAGGGAAAAGGGGGAGCAGCTGTGTAAAAAAACAAAGAAAGAAATATGCATGATGATTGAGAATGGGTTACAAACCCTCGAAAATGCTGGTTGTGAACATCACACACAATTCAACGACAGGTGGAAGAAAAGCAAAGCCTCTAACAAACAACAATTATCATCCCTTAGCAGTGACATTTCAGACGCTATTAAAGATCTGCAAGACCAGTTTACAACAGGAAAGGACTTCCATTATCCAGGTACGTACAGCCTTCACACTCACATTATATATATATATTGGTGAGTTACAGTTTGATTATACCTTGCTAAATAGTGTTTTCTTTCTTGCTTGGTATGCTTTCGCCCTCTTTGCACTGTCTTCAATAAATTGAGCCACTGGTATTTTCCCACCGTGGTGATTTAGCGCAGTCTGTTGTTGGCCTTTCGTGTTGCCACCAGGATTGATAGGTTTGGTGGGGATTTCTCTATATTCTACACTTTCACTCTGTATTAAGAAGAAACGTAAATTATAGTTATCACATACAAGTTGTGTTGCAACTTCTATTATTTTCATTCCCACACTCAGAGAAGGATGCATGACATTCGTGACAAATACCTCTTGTATGAGGCTTTTTCATTTTCTGATTCCCAAAATATCTCAAGGCACGTCATTGAAAAGAGCACCTTGCGTGCGTTCCAAATAGGGGTCATCAGCTATGTTTTGTGCAGATAACTGAAAAATAACAAGATTTGATGGTGGGGGACACATTAAAGAAAAAGCTATATATTTGCATAGATATGCGACGACCTGCGATACAGACATTGTGATTTACCATCATTTTGTTTTTTAGTTTCAGATTTACATATCATTCCTGATGAAAGCGACGAAGAAGAGGCAACATCCACTACTGCCCATTAGCCTGCTTTATCAGCCTCGATGTTACTGATGGAAGAAATGTAAAGAGGTATTTACATTAAAAAAAATACGTACCATCCTTTGTTTCTTTGCTACTGATCTTCTTCCTTCCATTTTCAACAGTGTTTGACGATTTGGCATCCGTCAACTCTTTTAATACTATGATGTGTACTCGATTTCCGTAATACACGATCTGCATGCATATTGGTAAAATTCAGGTAATCACGGGTCGCCATACATTGCTCAAGTAGACACTGATGCACGTTATTAAATGCTTAATAAGTTTCGAAATTTAAACCAATCAAATAACGAGCAATTATTTTCTGCTTTTCGAATGCGCCTTGAAGACACGGAAATGAATTTTCAGGCGAAATGTTCAGTGTAATGTTGCAAAATAACCTGTATTTGAGGAGTGTTTTCAAAAATACCAAAAGTAACGGTATATTTTACATATTTAAATATACTTCGAATCGCTGAACATTTCTAATTTCGACGTATATCCAAAGTATTTACCCACCCACTTCCAACGTCACCTAATTTCGCATCCGATTTTACACGATTCTCTTGCTCATAGCCAATTTGTGTGTTTGTGCATCAATTTTATACCTCGTTCGAGGTATTATACGCCAAACTAGGTATTATACGTCGTTTCGCGTTTGTGCCGGACGTCCAAAAACTACAAATCCATCCCATGTTGAGGATGAAATTTCCAAGTTGGATGTTGGTTTACCATGCTGCCAAACCCAATCCGGATTCTGACACTTCCGACGAGGAAATTGTTGCTTTGGAAGCTGAACTTGAAAGTTTGCGTAACCAAAAGAGCATAGAAGAGAAAAAAATGAAGAAACAGAGAGTCAAACATGAAATTGAGCAAACTAAGAGTGAAGTCGTTAAAATAAAAGGTACTCCTGCAGGTTCTAGTACTGACAAAACTAAACGAAACACGAAAATAGTTAGTGGAACCGAAGAAACTTTCATAACAAATGAATTCGAGTCAAAAATTTTGAATATGAACGATCTCAGACAATTAGAGTTATTAAATGCCCGAGTGAATAAAAGAATGAAAAAAAATCGGTATCTTGAATAAGGATAGTGACGGCGAGTCTAGTGATGATATTTTGAAATCAAAACCAAAAGCTACTAGTCAACGAAGACAAAAATCTGGACTTACTTCAGGGATTTTGTTTTCGTCTGATTCTGATCCTGATCTTTCTTATCAAAAAAGACTCGCCGTTCACAAAAGTCTGGTTTAAAAAGAGATTCGAGTGAGCGAGTGATTTCTCCTCAGATTTTTCCTCACTCAACTTTGCAATATGAATATGTTAACCCTTTACCCAACGTAACGGCCAAAACCGGCCAGCGCTATTCACTAAAATCGCCAATTAATTTTCATTATTTTTTTCATTTTTTTGTCCCAAAAACATAGGTTATGACCCCTCTTTGGAACGAGCTCGTCGAGCTCGTTCCAAAGAGGGGTCATAACCTATGTTTTTGAGACAAAAAATGAAAAAAATAGTTATTTAAGACTTTTGTTTGCAAGTGTCGTCTGCTTTTCATGTTAGGTAAAGGGTTAATTCGTCCATTCAGTTCAAAGATCTAACTTTCCACCAATTTATGGCTGGTGAGTTGGAAATTATTACGAGAAACAAGATTTCAGAAATTGAAAAATCCGGCCGGCTAAATCTTTTTTAAAAAATGGCTTATTATAATGTCATTTATGAACGGAAGGCATTGTTAAATTTTTATGCCGATTGGTTAAGAAGAATCGAATTGGGAATTAACACCTGGTCCGATGACTCAAGTTTAACTGAGATTCCCATTTTGGCCAAATATATCAAAGTCTGGTTCCACCTTTAAATCCTTTTCAATTCCAGAGAAAACAAATAACGATTCTGTTTGGTTTTGCTCAAACTTTCAGCGCAACAAATGCTAATTAAAGGGGCCACACAAGACGACAATTAAGGATGTGAGTAGAATGGTTGAACATATTTGTGCCACTTGTTGGCTTAAAAATAAGGAGAAGTTGGGACATCCAGAAAGTTCTTCTTGTTGTATTTTTAAGAAATGACTAGATCTCGGTAAATTGTCTCATTTGAACCCTTTAGCTGCAGTTTTTTATCCGGCCTACTTGTTGAACAATGATTCAAATTATTCTTCACTTGACGATTCATTGGAAACTTTGGGTCTTTCTTCTCAAATTGTTTGTTCAGATGAACAGAATGAGTCTCCAGAAAGCACTCATTCTGCTGTGAAAACACATGACTTTCCTGTGGAACTTTCAGAATTTTCAAATTCTCCATCAAACCAGTCTATCTTGAATATTAACTTTGAGAAGGTATCAGATAATCTTATTGATTCTAGTTGTTCAATTAGTAAATCGGTACTTGACAATGTTTGTGAAGATTCCATTGAAAATGATTTTTGTAATAACGTCTCGTCAAAAGATATTTTTTTTGATATTGCTGTTAACCGTGTACCATTGGTAGATGCTTCAATTTACAGTTAAAACTAGAAGTCCTGTCATGAAATGCGCACAAATAGCACGTTGATATGCGCGTTAATGTACACGTTATGGCCCCAGTAAAGCTATCAAACTCTGTAAATATGGCCTGTGCACAAGCAATGTTGGTAGAAACATTGCATGTGTTTGCTATGAGTAACCAGGAGAACCTGCCGTGCTTTGGATGCCATTCGATATGGAAATTGCGCGCAATTCCAACGCGCAATTAAGCCTAGATAAGCGCACTATTCGTGACAAGACTTCTAGTTTTAACTGTACTGTTTACAGAGTCATTTGAACTCTTCACGTATAGCCCATTCCACCAAACTAGTACAAGATCATGATATTATTTACAAGTCGGGACAATCAAATTTTATGAATTGTCAAATTCCTGTTCATTCTAACATCAATATTCCTTTCTTTCGTAAATAATTTGAATAATTATTCAGATTCTTCTCTATGTTATCTCTTGGAATTTGGATCTCCCATTGGTCACAGTGGAGAAGTACCCAAATCTTCATCACAATTTAGGAATCATAGAGGTGCTAAGGATTTTGAAAAAGATGTGGATGCCTACATTAAAAAAGAATTGGATTATAAAGCAAATATCGGTCCTTTTACTGAAAATCCTTTTCAATCAGAAATTAAGATAAGTCCCATTAATACTGTCCCAAAGAAAAATTCTTCCGAACGTTGAGTTATTGTAGATTTGAGTTTTCCCCTTGGGAGTTCAGTTAATGAAGGTGTTTCCCATGATTTTTATCTGGATGAAAATATTAAATTGAAATATCCAAAAGTTGACAACCTTGTCCATATTATTAAAAACAAATTATCGAAAAGGGATCTTAAAAGAGCTTATCGACAAATGCCATTAGATCCAGATGATATTCACTTATTGGGATATATGTGAAAAAAACAAAATTTATTTTGATAATGCTGTGACTATGGGATTAAGATCAGCAGCTATGATTTGTCAGAGAGTTACCGATGCAGTAGTTTTCATAGCTGCTCAAAATGATATAGAAGTTATTAATTACTTAGATGATGTGGCAGGTGCAGAATGTCCACGGACTTGTATGAATGCTTTTCATGCGTTAGGCTCTATTTTAAATTCTTGTGGATTAGAGGAAGCTCAAAACAAAGTCTGTTCTCCCTCCACAGAAATGTTTTTTTAGGTATTTTATTTAATACTTAAAGTCTTACCTTGAATATTACCCAAGAAAGAATTGATGAAATTTCTGAGCTGGTTTCAGAATGTCTAACTATTCAGAAGGCTAAACTAAAACAAGTTCAGTCTTTGCTTGGAAAGCTTCAATTTGTTAGTGCCTGTGTTCGACAAGGTAGAATTTTATCTCCAGAATCTTAAAATGGTTGAGAAGCTTAAAAAATAAGCAACATTTAGGGCAAAACATTCCAAGGTACATTCAAAAGGATTTGCTTTGGTGGAAATTGTTTTTACCTTTGTATAATGGGGTTTCCATGATTTCCCTAGAAGAGTGGTCTACTCCCGATCAAATCTTGGCTTCGGATGCTTGCCTGACTGGTTGTGGTGGGGTGTGTAGCAATGAATTTTTTCATGTTGAATTTCCAAGGTTTATCGCCTTTAACCCTTTACCCAACGTAACTGCCAAAACCGGCCAGCGCTATTCTCAAAAATCGCCAATTAATTTTCAAAATATTTTCATTTTTTGTCTCAAAAACATAGGTTATGACCCCTCGTTGGAACGAGCTCGTCGAGCTCGTTCCAACGAGGGGTCATAACCTATGTTTTTGAGACAAAAAATGAAAAAAATTAGTTATTCAAGAATTTTTTTTGCAAGTGTCGTCTGGTTTTCATGTTAGGTAAAGGGTTAAAAAGCTACATATTAATGAAGTGGAATTTTTATCTATAATTGTTTGTTTGAAATTGTGGGCAGATAAACTGAGGGGTAAAAAGATTTTAGTTCATTGTGACAATTTCACCACAGTAGCAGTAATTAACAACGGTTCCACAAAAAATGAATTTTGGCAATCTTGTTTGAGAGAAATTGTTTTTATTGCAGCTTTATTTGAATTTGAAATTAAGGCAAATCACATTGAAGGTTGTGTTAACAGACTACCAGACTTTCTTTCTAGGTGGAATGATAGTTTGTTAATTCAACAAAAGTTTTTCAACGCCACCACATATATGAATTTGCTAAAAGTTTTTGTTCCGGAAAATTTCTTCTCTTTCGACTGTAATGGGTAAACTTTTGATTTCAGGGGCACAGCTGTTAGAATTGAGAAAAGAGACTCAACAGTCTATTATCTCAGCTTTTGCTACTGGAACACATAACAATTTAAGAATACAATGGACTTCTTATTTTTTATTTTGTGATTATTTTAATCTGTTAGATATTCCAACAACTTTTGGCACACCAAAACTGTTGTTGCAAATTTTCAGAAGCCTTAAATCTCCACATTCCATTAGATGTTATTTAAGTGGAATCAAAACTTTGCATAAATTTTTGCAACTTGATTGTTCAGTTTTTGATTCATATGAATTGAAATTATTACTTAAGGGTATAGCCAAAAAACTACAGCATTGTATACGACAAGCTCTTCCAATAACTCCTAATATTCTTTTGGAGTTACATCAACATATTAGTGTAAATGACTCTATTCATGTTTCCTTTTGGAGTCTTTTCCTGTTCGCCTTTTTTCTTATGGTTAGGAAATCAAATTTGGTGCCTGTTTCAGCAGCCAATTTTGATGTTTCTAAACAACTAATTAGAAGAGACACTAATTTCTATACCCAACTCTTGCTTATGTCCAGTATCGGCATTTAAGCATATGCTTCAAGTTGTTCCAGGCTCTGATACAGATCCGGCCTTCATGTATAAACAAAGTGAAAAATGTATTCCTCTGACCTATGGTCAATTACAAAATTTTTTGAAAAATTTATTAGTAAAAACGGGTTGAGGCTCCGCTCTGTATTCTTCTCGTAGTTTTCGCAGAGGTGGGGCTTCATGGGCTTTTCAGTCCGGGGTTCCTCCTGAGCTTATTCAGTTAACCGGTGATTGGGCCAGCGATGCTTATAAGGCTTATCGTCATTTTACAATGAAAGATAAGTTGGTGGTCATGTCAGTTCAAATCATGAACTTGTTCAATATTTGAACTGAGATGGAGTAACCTCAACCTTTATTTAAGTTGTTAGATGGTCGTGGCTGAACACAAGGGGTTTATTTACTAAATTGTTGTCGATGAAGTTGATTGTTCATTCAATGGGAAACATTTGGAAAGACTGTACAGTATGTTGTCGGAGACTGAAATCATACATTTTCAGTTTGTTATGATTTGCATTGGGACTGCAGCAATAATGGTCCACTGAGCTTTTTTTCTGTTTGACAACCTTGTCCTGACTCTTCTCATTATATCATTATATTTTTCATTGTATGTCATTCAGTAATCTTATGTAGACTTCCAAAATGTGTGACTGCAAGTCTGTCTCACTCTCTGTCTCTCTGTCTCTGTCTGCTTGTTTCTCCATTGGACGAGGTGGTTTTTTGTTTTTTGCTTTTCTTTTGCCTGGGTCTACATTTCAATAATTGGCAGTTGACTATCTCCCCCCCCCCCCCCACCACCCCCACCTCCTCACACACACATAATTACATTAAACATCAAAGACCACTCTATTCTAGAAGCAAATATCTGATTCATCCTCTTTGGAAACATATGTTCTATAATATCATTCTTTTTGTCAGAATAGATGTCTGTGGGGCTAAAAGCTAAATTTGTGAAAGTGCACTTATGGGCACTTGCAGCATAAGTATTGCACTATAGAATCAATAGTTGATGGTAGTAGTATGTCATGTACCCGGACAGGACCCATTTGGATGACCTCGGTGGATGACCTCGGAAGTGACGTCATGTCACGTGACCTAGTGGCGCCATGTTGTGTTGTCATGGTAACCTGCGTGAGCGGCCATCTTGTGACGTCATCTCCATAGTGATACGTGGTGTGAGTGCTCATGGGCAGCGCGTGTTGTTAGGGTGATACGTGTTTCCGTCGTCCATTTTGTATACTGGAGGCCGCCATCTTGGTTTCTATGGTAGCACGTGGTTGCTACGTGACCCAATTTTTCTGCAATAAGACGGGGTATGTTTTGAGGGTGTGTTCCTTTGTAGAAGAATAAATCAAATTACCACAAACAACCCGACAATCCCTCCAAATCACAAAAATCTATCCCAAATCACCGAAATTGACTTTATTTGATACAGATTTCCCATTTTATCGATGTAGCACGTAGTGCTATAGTACCGAGAGTTTGTTCCTTTGTAGAAGAGTAATTTTCTGGCTTAGATTTCTCCCAGAATCCTCGTTTAATTACCCAAATAAACCCGAAAAGTTTTGCTATTTCGAATTCTTTCAGAATTCTCTGCTTCTATCCATATATGCAATAGTTTTCGTCTACCTGACCATGTTCCTTTGTTCTAGAGTATACTTCAGTAGCGTAGAAGAGCTTATTAGTTGGAACAGCTTTGCTTATTATTACTATATTTAGCTGTTCTGGTCTATTCTTGTTAGTTCTGACCCTATTCCAAGTACTCTTGTTGTTTCATTTATCTAGATCATTTATATAAATTATAACCAACCAATCAGATTGCTTGATTTCCCATAACCTGTACTTAATCATACAGTGTTATATCCCTTCTGTATAATAAAAGCCTATATCAATGGCAATATCCCCGGGCACCCCAATTTCGGCACCCCTTTTTTGAAAAACATATGACCTTCGGCACCCCTTTTTGTCATATGTGCTTATGTGAAAAGGCACAATGTGACACAATGTGCCCTAGCACAAAGGCACATGCTTTATGTGCCGATATGTGCTTATGTGAAAAGGCACAATGTGACACAATGTGTCCTAGCACATAGGCACATACGGGTATTTGAGAATACCTATTGCCTGGTATTGTATTATTTGAGGATACCTATCTAGGATACCTTCTGGAGAATCCCTTTTTGTCATATGTGCTTATGTCAAAAGGCACAATGTGACACAATGTGCCCTAGCACATAGGCACATACGGGTATTTGAGGATACCTATGGCCTGGTATTGTATTATTTGAGGATACCTGTCTAGGATAGCTTCTGGAGAATCCCTTTTTGTCATATGTGCTTATGTGAAAAGCACAATGTGACACGATGTGACCTAGCACATAAGCACATGCTTTATGTGCCGATATGTGCTTATGTGAAAAGGCACAATGTGACACAATGTGCCCTAGCACATAGGCACATACGACCAAAAAGGGATTCCATAGCCACAGGTGCTTTCCAAAAGAGATTCTTAAAAAGGGATTCCGCAAAATGTGATTTCTAGCCGACTCTGCAAAATGGGATTCTGTGTTTTGACATCAACTCACGAGGGTATTCCCCTACCCTATTTGAAGAATTCTGTTTATTGGGTTATAGTTCATTCAGTTAAAATTCAGTTAAAACACAGAATCTCATTTTACATATCCCATGCGCACTCCCACCACGTATCACTATGGAGATGACGTCACAAGATGGCCGCTCACGCGGGTTACCATGACAACACAACAAGGCGCCACTAGGTCACGTGACATGACGTCACTTCCGAGGTCATCCTCCGAGGTCATCCAAATGGGTCCTGTCCGGGTACATGACATATACTACTGATGGTTTTAGGCATTTTAACAGTGTTATGAGATACTATAGAAACAGTACGGTCATACTGTTGGAAAGAATCTGTGTTTTATATTTCGTCACTGCCATACCATTGTCTCTAGGTGACTTAACTGAGAAAACTGAGGCTTTTCTCAGAAAAATTGCAAACTATTCATCAAACACATGTGAAACGTCTTTCGAAGACAGAATGTAATTTATAAATTATCACAAAAGGGAAATGTAATATCACAAGAGGTTTGTTTTGTGTTAACATCAATTAATGTAGGAATCGCATCATTTGTGATAAAAAGGGGATACTGGGGTTCCACATTCAGGGTTCTATTTTACCACATTAGTAGGAAGAAGAGAATTTGACATCAGTTGTTGGAATAAAATGGCACTGTCCTTTGATATTGGTGAAAGTTGTAGCTGCAACCCCAGTTTTGAAAACAAAACTAATATTAATATTTTTTATGTGGGTTGGAACACTATTTCTCTTTCCGAGTGGTTAAATACAACAGATTTTTTTCCCCTAATATGATGTGCTAATGCAGATTTTAGTTTTATTTTGGGATTAGGGTCGTTTTCAAAGAAAGCAGTGAATTCTTATCGTTCTCAGCATACTTATTAGGTTACAGGCTAGAAAACCTTTTGGGGACAATGCCAGTTTTTAAGCCCATTTGACAAAGTCTGGAGACTTTTCTTTAAAAGAACAAATTTCCCGTGTTTTTGACTGAACAGAAGCCAAAAGGTGCATTCTAATGCAGAAATGACTCTTTTATCTCATGGAAGTGGTAAAATGTAAGTTTGGTAGGGTTGCGGATGATTATAGGTATCGCTGCAGTAAACATTTTAATTAGAGTTACCTGCCTTGAAATGTTGCAATCTCTATCTTGCATTATTGTTGAATATTCAGATGAATAAAGAGGGTGATTGAATGATTATTTGACCTAAAAAATACAAATGACTTTTGGTGTGGTCTTGTAAGGAATTCCCTGAAAATATGTGCACATGAACGATACTTCCCTTTCTGTCAGTTTTTTTCTCTTATTTGTTAACAACGATTTTTGAATGCCAAAAAAAGTGATAATTGTTTTTGCTTGAACGTTATAATGGTCGCCTTTGGGAAACTATTTAGTGCTGTGATACCTAATTTGGTCATGTTCTTTTCCCCAAAAAAGATACAAAACATCATAGCTTCTGATATAAAATAGTTTCCATGAACAGTCAATATAGTTCTCTTAATACATTTCGCACTCGAGTTGGGGATATCATCTATTTATAGAACTGAACAGAAATTACAGAATGTAAATATAGACTCTGGAAAATTGAAAGTAGTTTATAATATCAATGCGCGATATACAAATGTCACCTGATTAACTGGTATTCAAGAGATAAATCACACCATCAACTGATATTCATGGGAAAATAAATCATCCGAGAATCCCCGGGCAAAACAGTGTTCATTGGAGAAAATTTCAGTTGTGGTGTAAACACTGCAAACTAGAAACGAGGCTGGGTTAAAACATATGTCCCCCCTCTTCTTAATCGACAAACCATAATTATATTTAAGATTGTTTTTACATCGTCATTGTAAAAAGGTATCAGTTCATTTTTCATCGAATGTTGTCGAACCTTCATTAGATTTGTGCCAGGTAGACCGAGCAGACGAGGTAGATCGAATCCACCAATCCCGTATGGCAATAAAGGACACACCGGTAGTACGTCTCGCACGTTTCAGGTCATATTTGCCGGACCTCGGAAGTGACGTCATGTCACGTGATACAGTGGCGGCATGTTTTGTTGTCATGGTAACCCACGTGAGCGGCCATCTCGTGAAGTCATCTCCATAGTGATACGTGGTGTTAGTGCGCATGCGCAGCGCGTGTTGTTAGGGTGATACGTTTTTCCGTCGTCCATTTTGTATACTGAGGCCGCCATCTTGGTTTCGGTGGTAGCACGTGGTTGCTATGTTAACCAAAACCTTCTAGTAGGACAGGGTATGTGCGGAGGGTATGTTTGATTGAATAGGAATAAATCTAGTTACCACAAACAACCCGATAATCCCACCAAATCACCAAAAACGACTTTATTTACTACATTTTTCCCCAGAATCCTTTTTAGGACCCCCATACCACTATACCGACAGGCCCCCCGTACTGAGAAGGCCCCCAGGGGTAAGTTCGATTGAACTAGAGTAGTTTTCTGGCTCCGATTTCCCCCAGAATCCATATTTGCTTCATAGAATTATCACAAACAAACCCATAATTGTTTATTTGGCTCTGATTTCCCAGTAAATTCTAGGTTTCTACCTATGTAACCACAAGCTCTGTTATGACTTCTTTGTTCTATTTCTTCTGACTTGCCTAGATGTGTCTATGCTCTATTGTTCACATTACATGCAGAACATAGGCACATGCTGTATGTGCCGATATGTTCTTATATGAAAAGCACAATGTGACACATTGTGCACTCGCACATATACACCTACAACCAGAAAGGGATTCTGTAGTCTCAGACATATCCTAAAAAGGGATTCTATAGGGATTCCTAAAAAAGGATTCCATAAGTGGGATTCCGTCTTACCTCGAGTGATTCACTGCTCGAACGACTCGAATCCCATCTAGCAAATGTGCTTTAGAGCAATTACTCGATCGAGTGACTCGCACATACGACTCATATCCTCATTTTGGAAAAAGGGATTCTGTAGCCACAGACATATCCTAAAAAGGGATTCTATAGTGGTTCTAAAAAGGGATTCCATAATTAGGATTCCGTCTTACCTCGAGAGACTCGCGCATACTGCTCGAACGAATCGAATCCAATGGGGCAAATGTGCGTTAGAGCAATTGCTCGATCGAGTGACACGCACATACGACTCCAGAAGATACCACCACGATTTAAAGGGTCAATGATGCCTTGTTAGTTATCAAGATGTGTTCTTCTAACCCTTTCAACCCTAGCGGCCGCTTTTCCGGACGTCATGACGTGAGCTCCATTTCACGGGTCATGGGTCAAATAATCATTTTAAAACAACAGACTTGGTCGATTCACACAATAGGCATGGCGATTCACATAATTTTATAGGCGTGGTCGATTCGCACCAACTAGGAAGGCTTCATGTTCTACCACGAATACTGGACAAAACGTTCGATCGACAAAAACATCAGATAAATACGGCAGAGTTTAAAACGTCTGAGACGAAATGTCCGATTTTTTGGGACGGAACGGCCGATGAGATTGGACAAAATGTCTGATTCCTAATTATACTAATAATGACATTTTAAATGTTTTACTTACCGATATAATTTGAAAATAGGTGCAACCTACAAGTGAACGCAGTTTCGGAAAGCACTGTACGCACAATACATATACCTCTATCTTGGAGTCTGTTGAGGGTTTTGTTTTGTAGATCTTTTAATCGCGTTTCAATCGCGCTTCTGCAGAGTTGCGGGGCAGTCCTCACAGACACAATTCTAAAGATCTCAGTCAGTAACGAGGCGGTCCTCAGTGACTCCATGCAATTTAATTCTATTGTATAGTTGTTATTTTCTGTGACTTATTTTTTTCTGTTAAAGGTTCGGTCTTCGTTCGGGTCTACCATTAATTCATTATCTTGGAGTCTGTTGAGGGTCTTGTTTTAGGTCTTTTAATCGCGTTTCAAGAGTTTTTATTTGATGTAGCGTTCACTTAACCCTTTACCTAACCTGAAAAGCAGACGACACTTGCAAAAATATTTCTTGAATAACCAATTTTTTTCATTTTTTGTCTCAAAAACATAGGTTATGACCCCTCGTTGGAACGAGCTCGACGAGCTCGTTCCAACGAGGAGTCATAACCTATGTTTTTGAGACAAAAAATTAAAAAAATAATGAAAATTGATTGGCGATTTTTGAGAATAGCGCTGGCCGGTTGTGGCCCTACGTTAGGTAAAGGGTTAAAAGAATAATACACAGACTACAAAGAGTACGTCGTGTGGAAGTGATAGTTTGAAATTATGTGTATTTGGAACACAGGCTCTCTCTCTCTCTCTCTCTCTCTCTCTCTTTCCCTCTTTCTTCCAGCGATGGGACGTCCTTCAAGACGGGGGCCCCCTTCTAGCTGCCACCCCCCCCCCCCCCACAATGCGGACCCCGCGGGCCCATCCCCTACGCCAGTGCAACTAGTCTTGTTAGGAAAATTGATTGCATAGGTAAATTTAAACCACATGTAATCTACAAAGGCCACTCATATCAAATTGAAGTTTTTGTCATTAGAAGTTCTGAAGCGCACAATTTATTAGTAAGAACCACTGCTCGGAAACTGAAACTGCTTAAACGCTTAAATGAAATTAATGAAGACATTTTTGGCTCTCACAGACTTTTAAATTGTAAACGATAATGGACGATGTATTGATATATCGTCGGCTGAGTGCTAGAATGTTGTATGTCCCATAGAACATTCTAGCAAACAGGCGACGATATGGCAAATCAAAAGCAGAACATGACGATAGACTAAATAAAGTTTTATCTGCAATTCATGCATCTGATTTAAAACTGAATAAGGAGAAATGCGAGTTTGGAAAAACAGCACTAGAATACTTTTAAGAACTTGTTACTCCTACTAATGTCAGTGAACTGCTTCGTGAGATCGGACTCAGAAATTATCTTGCAAGATTTGTCCCCAACCTTTCAAATGAAATGAAACCTATGACTGATCTTCTCAAAAATGAAAATGCCTGGTCCTGGGGACCAAATCAGCAGACTGCATTTACAAAAGTAAAAACTATGTTGACAAAGACACCTATCCTCACTTATTATGATTCAAAGAAACCAATAATCGTCAGTGCCGATTCAAGCAGCTTTGAATTAGGCGCGGCAATTTTTCAACAGGAGGGAAAAGAACTTAAGCCAATTGCTTATGCATCCAGGACACTCAACTCCACAGAAAAGAATTACGCGCAAATTGAAAAGGAATGTTTGGCCAGCGTCTGGGCCTGCGTGAAATTTTCAAGATATCTGCTAGGTCTTGACTCTTTTAAGCTTTTAACAGATCACAAACCACTGGCTCCACTCATCAACACCCAAGACTTGGACAAAACTCCTCTGAGGTGTCATCGCTTGCTCATGCGCCCGAGGCGATTCAATGCAAAAGCAGAACACGTTTCAGAAAAATATTTCGTTGTGTCCGACACATTGTCACGAAGTCCATTACCACAGACGGAGACTCAAATATCTGACGTCGTTGATTTTTATGTAAATGCGATTCATAATGTTAGATCTGTCTCAGACAACAAGTTAGAGGAGATTAGATTAGCAACCCTGAATGATGATGTTCTCCAGGAAGCAATCAGGTTCACGAAACAGGGATGGCCGGATCGTAAACAGTCAATTCCTTTCATATTATATGATTATTTTGCATCACGGAGTTAACTTTCTATATATAATGGACTGTTACTATACCACGACCGGATAGTGATTCCATTCATGCTACGCAACAAAATACTTGATACAATTCATCTTGGACACCAAGCAATAACAAAATCACGTGAACGTGCTGGTACATCAGTATGGTTGCCAGGAATTTCAAAATACATTGTAAGAAAAATCGAACATTGTAATTTTTGTCAGCTACGAAAACCAACACAACGACATGAGCCCTTAGAAACCACAGACTTACCCCAAAGACCATGGCAAAAGATCTCTGCAGATCTTTGTGAATTCGAAAAGAAACATTACCTCATAGTGATGGATTACTTCTCAAGATATCTTGAAATAGCACACTTACCAACTACATCTAGTGACCAAGTTATCGGCAAACTAAAGACTAAATTTTTGCACGTTGGGGTATCCCAGAATTATTTGTCTCAGACAATGGACCACAATTCACATCGAACAGTGTTAAAAATTTCTCTCAAGCTTACAATTTTCAGCAGATTTTCTCAAGCCCTCATTATCCACAGGGAAATGGGGAAGCAGAAAGTGAGTAAAAATTGCTAAACATATATTGTCACAAACTGATATCGTTTTAGCTTTCATGGCTTACCGTGCAACTCCCACAACAGCTACAGGTGTGAGCCCAGCCGAACTGATAATGGGTCGACATATCAGAACAACAATTCCGTTACTTCCAGGAAAACTTGAGACAAAATGGCCAAATATGACTTTAATTCGAAAAAGAGACAATAAAACTAAAGAACGACACAAACAATATTATGATCGCCACCATTCAGCACAAACTCTTCCTTTACAATATAAGGGTGATAAAGTAAGAATTAAACTAGATAATGAAAAACACTGGAATGACACAGGTCTACTCAATGAAGCTAACAACAACTCAAGATCTTACATTGTCGAGACTCCTAGTAAAGAGGGATAGTAAATTAGGCCTCATTGAGGGCTTTTCTCATAGCCCTCATGGTCTCATACGACTAAAAAGGGATTCCATAACCAGAGACGTTTCACAAAAAGGGATCCAGTGGGACGTGGCCATTGGATATAGAGGTGATGAGAATCGGATAGGACTTCGTTGTAATAAGTGGAGATAACTCTGCATAGTGTTTACGGGGAATGAAGCAATCTGATTGGTTAGTTAGAGCCAGTAAAGTGAACTGATTGGGTGATCTAGATGAATGAAACAACAAGAGTACTCGGAATAGGGTCAGATCTAACAAGAACAGACCAGAAAAGCGAAATATAGCAATCATAATCAAAGCTGTTCCAGCTGGTAGGCTCTTCTTCTCTACTGGAGTATACCCCGGGACAAAGGAACATGGTCAGATAGACGAAAACAATTGCATAGATAGATAGAAGCAGAGAATTCTGAAAGAATTCGAAATAGTACAACTCGTCGGGTTGTTTGTGGTAATTCTGCGAAGTTAACGACGGTTTGGGGAAAATCCGAGCCAGAAAATTACCCATATTCAATCGAACTCACCCTTGGCCCCTCCGTATCATAGCACTACGTGCTAGGCCGATAAAATGGGGAATCCGTAGATTAGATTAGATTAGATTCTTTATTTTTGCGGTATAAACGTACATCTATAACAGGGTAGATTACAAAACTGTTCTTACAAAACATAGTGCAAATGAACATACCGCATGGAGATGACATAGCCAGGATGACATAGCCAGATTGGCTGTCTACCTGCCATCCCCTTGTAGTGAGTATGTTATCTTCAACACTGCAGATTAAGTCGAGACTAGACAATTTTCACTTTGCCTTGACCCCTGACCTCCAATATAAATAAGTAGTCCACTAATTTAAGTCCGCTTTCAGCACACCCGGAAGGCCACTATGAGAAGCGATGGATGGGACGAGATACTCAGAGGTACTTCAAACTAAGATCCTACTCCTTCTTGGATAAAATATTGTTTTAAACTAAGGGGAAGATGTGGATAATGGTTGACCTGGTGAGGGAGGTGATATTTTGAGGAGAGTTTAGATGGCCCTATGAATGATAATAATGGCGTCTGTATTAGAAGTAACTATGCGTTACAGTCGGGGCAATATGGATTGTTGCATTGGACATTATCGGCATATGACGACAAATATTTCAGTTTTAGTTTTCTTTTAAATTCATTGCGGTTGCCTAAGTTATGAAATTCGTCACCCAGTTCATTCCATAACCTCGGGTATGCATACAGGGGTAATTTATCCAACGATCTTGTCCGTGTTTTGCTTATCCGTAATTGCCCCGCTTGTCTGATGTTCATTTTTGATAGGTTGTGAACAATGCTGAAGTAATTATTCAGGGACTGGGGGAGCTTCTTTTGTTTATAGTCAAATTTAAGGCAGGCCTGGTAAACAAATATGTCGTTCACTTTAAGAATCTTGTCTTTCAAGAAAAGAGGGTCTGTGTGCGAATTATATTTTTTATTATTTATAATTCGGAGTGAACGTTTCTGTAGTTTGAAAAGTTTCCTTACAGTTCTTGAAGAGCCCCAAATATGGATACCATATACCAGATGGCAATGGACTAGGGCGTAATATAAGGTCTTTGGAGCTTTATGTGGCAATATCTTTTTTACTTTGTTTAGTGCGTAGTTTGCCCATCTTATTTTGGAGCTGACTTTAGATACGTGGGCTTGGTAAGACAGATTTTCGTCGAGGTTTATACCCAGAAATTTCAAAGTTTGTTCCTCCTCATGGGGACCTACTCTTTCAATTTTGTCGTTGTTCACAAACATTTCAGGATTAACGGTGTTCCTATTATTAGGTGTAGGTTTATCAACATATATTTTGTTTTAGTTGCATTTAGAACTAACTGGTTGGCTGAGCACCACTCATACACTTTGCTGAGTTCATCATTGGTACGTGCCGCAAGAAGCTTAACGTTCGATGACGATTCAAACATAGACGTGTCGTCCGCAAATGAAAGAAGATTTAACGATGCTGCGGTACTGATATCGTTAATATACAACAAAACTAGAACTATCACTGAAGGTGATTAATACCCCCGCTTTGGGTTTTTAGAGGAATGCACTTCTGATCATGTAGGCGAAGGCCATAAGGAAATGTATACATAAAGATCATTTTTTGTTGTTGAAATTTGTATTTGCATGTGGCCTTCCACAGAACAGCACTGAGTACTTAAAGAGCCCACACATATATGGTTTACATTTGGAAAAACACATTTACAATGTGCAACATGTATTCAAAATCGGTTCATTAATGTAGGAGGAGTTGCACACACAAGAATCCCATTTGAAAACCCATAATAAATCAAAGTTAAAGGGAGATAACCTGGTTAAAATTGTCGCAGATCAAAAATTTGGGAATATGCGTATGTTCACTTAGTTGTGATAATGTTTGAAAGGTTTCGTCAAAATTGATTGATAAATGTAGGAGGAGTTGCACGCACAAGAATTTCATGTAGAAACCCATAATAAATCTAAGTTAAAGGGAGATAACCTAGTTAAAATTGCCACAGCTCAAAAATTTTGGAATATGCGCATGTTCACTTAGTAGTGATGATGTCTGTAAACTTTCGTCCAAATTGATTGATAAATGTAGGAGGAGTTGCGCACACAAGAATTTCATGCAGAAA
The DNA here is from genome assembly GCA_031216915.1 of Pictodentalium vernedei. Classification (NCBI taxonomy): domain Eukaryota; kingdom Metazoa; phylum Mollusca; class Scaphopoda; order Dentaliida; family Dentaliidae; genus Pictodentalium; species Pictodentalium vernedei. The sequence continues at coordinate 503,865,836 of CM062293.1, forward strand.
CCCATATTAAATCAAAGTTCAAGAGAGATAACCTGGTTAAAATTGTCGCAGATCAAAAAGTTTGGAATATGCACATGTTCACTTAGTAGAGATGATGTTTGAAAGGTTTCATTAAAATCGGTTCATTAATGTAGGAGGAGTTGCGCACACAAGAATTTGTTCGAACGGAAAGACATAATAAATCTAAGTCAAAGGGAGATAACCTGGTTAAAATTGTCGCAGATCAAAAATCTTGGAATATGCGCATGTTCACTTAGTAGTGATGATGTCTGAAAAGTTTTGTCCAAATTGATTGATAAATGTAGGAGGAGTTGCACGCACAAGAATTTCATGTAGAAACCCATAATAAATCTAAGTTAAAGGGAGATAGCCTAGTTAAAATTGCCACAGCTCAAAAATTTTGGAATATGCGCATGTTCACTTAGTAGTGATGATGTCTGTAAACTTTCGTCCAAATTGATTGATAAATGTAGGAGGAGTTGCACACACAAGAATTTCATGCAGAAACCCTTAAATCAAAGTTCAAGAGAGATAACCTGGTTAAAATTGTCGCAGATCAAAAAGTTTGGAATATGCACATGTTCACTTAGTAGAGATGATGTTTGAAAGGTTTCATCAAAATCGGTTCATTAATGTAGGAGGAGTTGCGCACACAAGAATTTGTTCGAACGGAAAGACATAATAAATCTAAGTCAAAGGGAGATAACCTGGTTAAAATTGTCGCAGATCAAAAATCTTGGAATATGCGCATGTTCACTTAGTAGTGATGATGTCTGAAAAGTTTTGTCCAAATTGATTGATAAATGTAGGAGGAGTTGCACGCACAAGAATTTCATGTAGAAACCCATAACAAATCTAAGTTAAAGGGAGATAACCTAGTTAAAATTGCCACAGCTCAAAAATTTTGGAATATGCGCATGTTCACTTAGTAGTGATGATGTCTGTAAACTTTCGTCCAAATTGATTGATAAATGTAGGAGGAGTTGCGCACACAAGAATTTCATGCAGAAACCCATATTAAATCAAAGTTCAAGAGAGATAACCTGGTTAAAATTGTCGCAGATCAAAAATTTTGGAATATGCACATGTTCACTTAGTAGAGATGATGTTTGAAAGGTTTCATCAAAATCGGTTCATTAATGTAGGAGGAGTTGTGCACACAAGAATTTGTTCGAACGGAAAGACATAATAAATCTAAGTTAAAGGGAGAAAACCTGGTTAAAATTGTCGCAGATCAAAAATCTTGGAATATGCGCATGTTCACTTAGTAGTGATGATGTCTGAAAAGTTTTGTCCAAATTGATTGATAAATGTAGAAGGAGTTGCACACACAAGAATTTCGGAAAGACGTACGGACGGACGTACGGACGGACGGACGGACGGACAGACGGACGTACGGACGTACGGACGTACAGGGCGATTCCTATATAGCCCCCACTTCTTCGAAGCGGGGGGTATAAATAGTATGGGACCAAGTATTGATCCTTGTGGAACACCACAAGTTATTTTAGCTAAATCAGAATTTTTGTCACCATATTGGACGTATTGGTACCTGTTGGATAGGTAGCTCCTAAACCAGTTATTACTTTACTTATGCCTCTGAATCCATATTTTTCCAGTTTGCACAACAACATGTTGTGATTTATAGTGTCAAAGGCCTTAGAGAGATCTAAAAAAGTTGTTAAGGTAGCATTTTTAGTGTCCTTATTGTTTTCCGATCCTATATGCTTAAGAAGTTGCATTACAGGATGTATAGTTGAGTGAAACTTTCTGAATCCGTATTGATGCTTGTAGAGAATGTTGAATGAATCTAAGTATTTTGTTCTTCTATTTGACATAAGTTTTTCTAACACTTTGGAGAAGGCTGGCAAGATACTAATCGGTTTGTAATTATTAAATTTATGCTCATCGCCTGTTTTGAAAATAGGGATTACTTTACCTATCTTCATTTTGTTCGGGATTATCCCATGGGCAAATGAATTGTTAATTATATGAGTCAGAGGTTCTACAATCTTATCAAATGTATGTTTAAGAAGGCATGTGGTCATACCTTCACAATCCTCACTATTCTTCGATTTCATTGCATTTATAACAGTTCTAACTTCTGTCGGTGTTGTGGGTGTTAAAAAAAGTTATGTGAATAATTATTATCCATGTAATCTGGAAAATGTTTTTGGGGGTTGATTATTTGTTCACTCGAAATTTTTCCTATATTTGAAAAATAATTGTTGAATTCCTGGGCAATTTCATTGAGATTGTTTATTTCCTTATTATCCTCCTTTATAAAGGATAATGGCAAGGAGGAAACGCATTTGGTCCTGTGTATGGTTTCATTTAAAATTTGTCTTTGTTTTCCATGAGTATTTCTTTGTAGTACATTGCTTTACTTTGTTTTTTTATCTTGTTGAATATCCTACAGTAGTTTTTATAGTTTTTAATATTCTGTTCTGTTGGCGCCTTTAGTTTTTTATTGTAAAATTTTGATTTATTACGTGATGAAGTTAGGAGCCCTTTTGACATCCACGGATTTTGTTTTATGAGTTTTTTGCTTATTAACATACATGTACGACTCAATGGGAATGCCTTTTCAAAAGCTGATGAAAATATGTTAGAGAATATATCATATGCTAAATTAGGGCAATTAGCCTCAAATACTGGTAAAAATCAGTTTGGGATAAGAGTGTTTTAAAGGTTGCTACACTGTCTTTATTTATTTGACGCTTAAGCGTGCTCGTTGGGATATCTTTAGATTGGGTGAGTTTCTGCATAGAAAGTGGCAAAGTGATCCGATACATCTGTAATAATGATACCTGATAGGGATGTACATAGGTAATTTGAAAAAATGTGATCATTTAAAGTAGCCGAGTGACCGGTTACTCGCGTTGGTTTTGTGATGTGAGGAAGAAAGCCATGGCTCGTCATCATATCGATATACTTGGCGGTATTACTGTGAGTGCCAGCTTTCAAGAGGTCAATGTTAAAATCACCCATAATATAAGCTTTTTATTCTCATTAGTTTATCTACTAACTCATTTAATTTGGACGGGAAGAGATCTTTATCTGCTTTCGGTGGAGTAGAGGGTCTATATATTACCCCCACTGTCTTAGTACATTTATTAAATTGAATTTCAATAAAAGGGGATTCAAAGACGTGCGGAATGAAAATTGAAAGGTCATGGCGTATTTTGAAGGCTATATCCTCCTTGATATAGATTCCAACACCACCGCGTTCATCGTCACCAGTGGGCCTTGTGTTTTTAATGAGGCTGTGGTAACCGTTTAACTGATATGACATATTAGGGGGAATTTGGAATATTTCTGTAAGACCAATAATTTCAAACTGATTGCGAGAATCCTGTACTTCGCAGAGAAGCCCTTCAAGTGGATCCCAGTGTGCTTTGAGACTTTGACAATTCAGATGAAGTAACGAAAACCCTCCTTCTTGAATATTGAAGCTTTCTGGGATTTCGTTTGGTGAGTAGTACTGGCATTCGTTCAGGAGTTGTTCTGGAGGAGTAGTAGTAAATAAAAGATTCAATCGAACATACCCTCCGAACATACCCCTGTCCTGTTGTAAGCGTTTGGGTCACATAGAAATCACGTGCTACCATAGAAACCAAGATGGCGGCCTCCAGTATACAAAATGGACGACGGAAACACGTATCACCCGAACCTCACGCACTGCGCATGCGCACTGACATCACGTATCACTATGGGGATGACGTCACAAGATGGCCGCTCACACGGGTTACCATGATAACCAAACATAACGCCACCATGTCACGTGACTATGACGTCACATGAGATCCTGAATGAGATCCTGCCAATGAGGGTCGTTTCATCGCTCTCCTACTACTTACATATATCTGTCACAAATGTTTTTGATGGGAAATGTTCTCTCGGCATGTACAGTGCTGGAACAGTCCATGATTAAACAATGCCGGAAAGTACTGACAAAACATGTAACCTGTGATCTCCTGAACACAATAGCAGTTTCTGACGTCAGTAGCGAGTGTACCCACCACGTGCCCGAATGACAGACTGAACCCTCCTTCTAATGCAACAGTGAGTCTTCTGATACGGTCCAGAGAAAACTTCTGCCATTCCGCATGCAATGCAGTTTCCAAATCGGCCAAATTCTGTAAGACGGATCCCTTGCTTGCACACGACATCTGAGAAACTCCCAGATGTGTTCTAAGGGATTCAAATCGGGGCTCATTGCAGACGACAGTAGTGTTTTAATAGCGTTGTTCTGAAGGAATGTTCTCTCAACATGGGAACGATGTGGCCTTGTAGTGTCGTCCACGAATACAGGGCGATTAGCCAACAGGTGGTTGTCAAAATGGGGCACGACAACTGGATTGAGAATATCCGGGATGTACTGATGACTACTGAGATTCCCACGTACAGTCACCATATCACGTTTACATTAATGAGAGAGGCACCCCCCGATCATTACTGATCCTCCACTATAAGGGACAGAAGGTCTGATGTCCCTGGGTACGTAAGCAGTATTTCTATGCTCCACACTCTCATGCGACCATCTGTGACGTGAAACCAGAACGTAAATTCGTCTGACCAATGGTCTCTCCTCCACGTCCTGAGATTCCAATGTTGTCGTGCCATACACCACTCCAAATGTCGTCTTCATTGATGCTGATCCGACAGAGCTGGACAATCAAGAACCCTTCGGGACCTCATACCCAGTGCTTTGAGACGGTTTCGAACGGTTCTGTTGCACAAACGCATGCTGGTGAGCCAAGGGCGTTTCAAAAACCCACTTAAAGCAATGGCCCCACGCCTAACGAGGCGTGCCAGTCCCCGATCTTCCAGAGGAAAGGTCGTTTGGAGTTGTCCAGGCCTTGGTCGGTCCTTAACATTGTTGGTTTGGTGATGCTTTCGGACAAGTCTGCTGATGACAGAATGGCTATAGCCAAGTTGCCTTCCAATAGCTTTGAATGGCATACCTGTTGCATACATGCCATCATGGTGTCTCTGGTCTCCTACTTGACATGCCAACATTTATAGATAAAAGAAGTGACTTTTCTTGAAAGAAGAAGTGACAGATTTTCTTTCTACCCAGATATTGCATGTTGGTGATAGTGTTTTTTGTGACAGTCGTGGGAAGCATTCCTCATGTGGACGAGGGGATGTGTTTAGGGTACGCTATCAACCAGAAACGTCATGTTGCTCTAGATGAAATGTGCTGCAAGACATAACAATCATTAAAACATAATCATCAGTAGCAGCAGCTTTACTGTCAAGAAACATTTCAGGAGGTGCTTAATTAAGTTCCAGGTGTATAAAATTACGAAACCATGTATTGACAGGATTTCAATGACTTTAGAAAACCATTAAAATCTCGACGGACACATAGATTTTTTATAAAAAAACAAAAATGTTAATCGTGATAAATAATAAAAGGTAATAATTTTCTTCAGCGCTGAATAGTGAGGGAATTCCATGGGTGATAAATAATCTTTTGATCATAAAATTAATAATAATAAATAGAACTTGGAACAAGAATGTTATTGTCCGCTAGGCCACCAGCATATCCACATGGTACCTCGTGGGAGTGTAGTCGAAACGGGACTTATTCATGAAGCCATGAAACGGAGCATAAAATTGATTCTAGTAAATGAAATGCCAACATGATAGAATTATTAGGTAATTATTATTTGGTATTTTTCTGGGAACTGAACACGATAAGTAACGTACTATAGAAATTTCGTACCGATTGACATCAAGCATACTTATGAAATTCGATATTGAGTACACTGTAATTGTAAGTAGTAACAGCTGGAATTTGTGCCGATTTGAAATCGAGTTGGAATTTGGGGAAGTAAAGGAGACATCAGCATCACCAAAGAAGCTCTAAACGCCAGATAAATGGAATTTCCAACCAATCATGACTTTCCCTCCGATTTTCCAACTATTGGAACTTTTGACCAGGATTGGGAGGGGGTGAGGGTGGTGACAACCCCGTACACCCCCTCTGTCACCACGTCCCTTTCTAGAGTCAAATGTTCATGTATTTGTTTATCAAATCTAGTCATGGCTGCTTAATAGCAGCCATGACTAAATTTGATGACAGGTATTTTTTAAATATTCAGTGGGTTAAGAGTTAACGAAGATGGATAAACACAAAGAAGAGATAGAATAACCCATGAGTAGATCTTACAATAAAACGAAGTATTTTTTTAAAACCAGGTGGTGGTGGAATTTTTGGTGGTGTTATTATTCGTAACTTAATTCATTGCGATAGTTATAAAACAACTCTAGCATTTCCGTCAGCATTCAAGAAGACACATAAGAGAAAATCACCCCAAATCTAAAAAAATCATCAAATTACAGAGAGATAAAAAAATCAAAGAAAGTTGGGCTTAAATATATGTATACTAATTTTGAAATTACACCTCATGAAGCCAGGTGGAAGAAAACAAAAGCACTTTTAGTGAGTAACCTTCAAAAACAAAATGTATCACTACTTAACCTAAAATATATAGTTATTATAATGAAAGATGGAGCGAAGAAAGTAAATCATCACCAAATGTAGTCTGTACAAAGTATAGATTACGTAACACTAAAAGTGACACCCTAGCTATACTGACTTTTTTCGAGGTTTGCAAATAACTTGAAAAACTGGTAGAACAATACACAAGGTGGTCAGGTGACGTCACTTGATTATCTCTGGTTCACTGTGTATACAGTGCGGCTGCCATGGACTGGTCACTTTCCACGGGTGTGGGTGTGGGGGTGTGGGGTGGGGGTGGGGAAGGGAGGGTGTTGAATATTACAACGGATGCAATAATATTAGATTCCAAACACTTATTATAGGAATAATCATCACAAAACAACTCGGTAGTTCATTACTACCAGTCCACGGCGAGGTACAGTACCTGACCCCATGTGTTTTGTTGATTGAGCAAAGGACAGAATATAAATCAGTTACCAACCTCACTGTTGGTATATCATGAATTTGAATAACTTGTCCCGTGCTGTAACACCTTGCTGCTATGCCACTCGGTGTCACTCAATGATCGGGAGAGGTTGTTCACATTAATGGAATACCTCCCACTCGACTGGTAACTATTACAAAGCATTGCCACATACGCACGTTTCACATCGTTCGATACTTCTAACTTGTTCGTGAGATAGGGTCTTACTTTTAGTTAATCTAACTTTGAAATGTCTAAACCTGTTTTATTACATTCATTACATTTTATTTCCAGTGTGATGTGGGTAATGCATAGGGTTTATTTCAATAATTACATAAACCATCTCTTAATAGGACGGTATAAAAACACATTTTTTTAGCTTTTACAAAAATATCAAAGTAAAACATTGAACAAGCAATATGTCTTTGCCACTTAATCCTGCATATCCTGTAAACTTATCAAAGGTTAGAAGACTTTTGAGTTTTAGTATGATTACAAATCCCATTTCATAATCCAAGAAAGAAGAATTAGGTAAAGCTAGATCTTCTTTGTGGGAGATAGTAAAGTAAAATGTTTCATCTGTAGACAAGGTTTAATGAATTGGGAACCTAAAGATATTCCTTTGAAAGAACATGATAAGTGGTCACCAAATTGTTCTTTCATCCAATTGATAAGAAATTGTCAATTTTACAAGCTACCATCGTGTATGCAAACACCTCCAGATAAAATATTATCAATCATGGCTATTAGATGCAGTTTAAAACAAATATTTGTAACTATGAAAAAATATGACAAGTGTCTAGACGATGGTGCAGAAAATGACTATCCAGATGTACAAAGTACATCACCCCAAGATGACGAAAAAAATGGAATAGAATAGTGAATGGTATGCATTTCTTACATCAGCATTTTTGTTTTTGGACGTCAAGAAAACAGGACTGATTTTTTCACAGCCTTCTAGTTAACAAGAGAATACAGAAGATGAAGCGAAGCTTTGAAAATTACAGTGAGGCAAAGAGTGAAATGGAGGATGCCAGTAGAGAGAATAAGAGAGTAAGATTAGAGAATGAAAGGGAATTTTAAACACCCCATCCTCAGATGCTAAAAACATCACGAAAATTCCATTCAAAGCCCCATGTATATGAATAACATTCAAAGAATTTGATGAGAAGAATCCATTTTAAAACCAATCCAAAGTATTTGACAGCATGTTAGCAGAGGTTAAACAGGAATATATAATAGAAGAAAATGACCACATGAGAGTATCTGTGAATCACCCTGGCTTGGTTATAGGTATACTTATTCCATTTAACAAAGCATCATCTATCACTGGTAATACAGTATTAGATGAAATTGAAAACGTTGTGCAAGTTTATAACTTTATTCTACCTGGCGGGAAATTATCTTTAGAAGTCACACACACTTCCTTACCAAAAGAGTAGGAAAGATATAAAGCAAAAGCATTTAAATCTGCTGGTAAAATGGTCGTATGTGTACAAGGCAGACGGACAAAACACTGAATTAAATGTAGCAAAGAATAGACAAGGGTAAACACAAACCAAACCACTTCGAGCTGTATACACAAAAACATTATGTGGTAAATAAATATGATACAACTCCATATATGTTTAAGGTATAAATACCCCACACCTATGATGAAAATGGAACATTTTGATTCCAAATATGGACAAGGCAGGATATCTTTTAGAAAACAAGATCACACATACAATGTAAGGCATTGTTATATGCTTTTCAACTTATTACACTTAGTCACCAAATAGTAACTAAAGATGTTATTCAAAACCAATTAAGACAAAACAGAAATGTATATTGAATTTTGTTCTGCTTTTATCACGATGAACGCTTTTTGCAAGAATAATTTACAAAATATTTGGATAAGAGTTATGTGGGGTTATACTATTTATAATGAACAAATCATCGATTATTTACATAAACAATATGTACCACAAATTTATCACAAAATAGATTCTTCAGAAGCCATATCTGAGTTGAAACCACCTTTACGGAAAATTCCCTTCAAGCAGTATGAGGAAGCCATCTCGGAAAGTAGTATGTAAGTCACTGATAGAAAGCTTTTTAACCCTTTACCTAACGTAACGGCCAAAAACGGCCAGCGCTATTCTCAAAAATCGCCAATTAATTTTCATTATTTTTTCATTTGTTGTCTCTAAAGCATAGGTTTTGACCCCTCATTGGAACGAGCTCGTTCCAATGAGGGGTCATAACCTTTGTTTTTGAGACAAGAAATTAAAATAATAGTTATTCAAGAAATTTTTTGCAAGTGTCGTCTGCTTTTCATGTTAGGTAAAGGTTAACAAAACAATCATGGCTTCGAGTGAATGTTTATTGTTTCAACATTCCTGTAATTTTTCAACTCAGGACCTAGTGGTTCGGGGAAAACAGAATCTGTTGAAAACTGATGGATATTAAACACGATTTATTTCAAAATGTATCCCCCAAAATCACTTGGTGTTATATAGAATGTCAAAAGACATATACTTTACATACAGAAAGTGAAGACATCAAATTTACTGAAGGCATTTCCGATGATGAATTTGACATTGTCAGTGGTGTGAGTATACCACATCTTGTAGTGTTTGATGATATGTCAGGAGATAAAGATGAAGAAAAAATCAAATTATGGTTTACTCATGAAGGACATCATCGAAATGCAAGTGTTATCTACATAACTCAGAACGTGTAGTTCACAATCAAAGTCCAGTCGGACCATCAGTCTAAATGCACATTGTATGATTTTATTTCAGAAATCAAGAGATAAAGGACAAATTAAAGTATTGGCAAACCAAGTCCACTTACCACATTTAATTACCGCTTATCAAGATGCGACAAGCAGTGAGCATGGTTATTTATTAATTGATTTTCATCCTAGAACTCCTGATTCATTGAGATTAAGAACTGATATTTTTCATCCATTGGTAACAGAAGATGAACGTGTACCTATCATTCACACCAAAATATAAAAAGGAAAGAGTTATAATATTTTGTCGGTTGTTTCAAATCTGTTAACAAGTACACATCATCATGGTTTCTTTCATAATTCTTTGGAAAAACTTAGTTATCAGGCCAATCCATTTGAAAGAGAAAAAATAATTAAGAAAGGATTTTAGAAAATTTTAAAATGGTTTACATTAGCAAGTAAACTCATACTCAATACGACAATTAAATTGCCAAAACAAACTTTAACCTATATGGATAAACATAAACAAGATCTTGAACAAGTTGTAAATCCAAGAGAAGACCTTGCAACAAAACAAAACATTATTTTAACTCTTTACCCAACGCAGACGATATCAAAATTCATTATTTTAAATAACATTTTTGTAAATTTTAAAAACAATTCCATCCAAACCATATCATGTGACCCCTCATTGAAACGAGCTCGTTCCCCCAGAGGGGGTCACATGATATTGTTTTATTGATATTTTTTTAAAAATAGTATTTTTTCAGCTGCTGAATTTGAATATTACTCGGGCGGATGTGGCCGATTCGTTGGGTAAAGGGTTAAAACCAGGTGGTTGTGGTTTTGAGATGGTGTTATTATTATTCATATTTTAATTCGATGGGATGGTTATAAAACAACTTAAAACTTTCAATCAGCATTCCAGAAGAAAACATATAAGAAAAGAAAGTCACCCACAAAAACAAAATAATTCATCAAGTTATAGAGAGATAAAAGAGAATCAGAAATAGAGAATACTTTATACCAACTTAATCAAAACTGAGATCTGGGAGACTTTTCAAAGTCAAGTGAAATTAAAGCCCTAGAGGTAGAATTAAAGTCAATACGAGAAAATAAAATAATGATACTCAGAAGTAAAGCAATAGAAAGGTGGAGGGGGAGAAACCAACTTAGTACTTCTGCAATCTCGAAAAAATGACATTTTACTGAAAACATTATTCCTAAAATAGTTAAGTCTGATGGCACGGAAACTAATAACTTGAGTGAAATACTTTAAGAGCAAAGGGCCGTTTATACAAATCTGTATGCCTCAAGAATCAATCCGACAGAGTGTTCTTTAGAGGAGGAAAATTTGTTTTTCGATTCCGAAAATCCCTTTTTAAATTGTTTACTCGGGGACGAAAGAGACTCCATTGAAAGCCCCCTTACAGAATCTGAAGGTTTAGCATCTCTAAAATGTATGGAAAATAGTAAATCACCAGGTTCTGACGGTTTCACAGCGGATTTTTAACACATTCTTTTGGAAAGACATTAGTACCTTTTTAATTAACTCCCTTAATTATGGCTACAATGTCAAAGAACTCTCACTTGAACAGAAAGCTGGCATTATTACCTGCATTCATAAGCAAAGCAAACCAAAGATCTTTCTTAAAATTTGGAGACTCATATCCTTGATAAACGTAGGCGTAAAAATTGGATCCGCCGCCATAGCCAATCGGCTTAAAACAATCTTACCAAACCTAATATAAGATACTCAACTTGGTGTTATGAAGGGAAGGTACATAGGGGAATCAACTAGACTGACTTTCGATCTAATTAAGAAATGCGAGGAACAAAATATCTCGGGCATGGTCGCTTTACTTGATTTTGAGAAAGCTTTCTACTCTCTGGAATGGACATTCATTGAAAGGACACTCAGATTTTTTAAATTCGGTTCCTCCATCATAAATTGGTTTCACACCTTTTATTCTAATATTTATAGCTATATCCCAAATAATGGGCACTGTTCAGATAAATTTACCTGCAGCGTGGGGTAAGGCAAGGGGATCCCCTCTCGCCTTATCTTTTTATACTCTGTGCGGAAATATTAAGTGCTGCATTGAAACTTAACCAAAATATTAACGGCATAAAAATAAATAACTCCTGAGTTTTTGATAAGTCAATATGCTGATGACTCCACACTGTTTTTGAGCGACGATGAACACTCTCTTGATGTTGCTCTAGAAATAGTAAATAAGTTCTTCAAGGTCTCTGGACTGAAAGCAAATTTTAATAAAACAGAAATCATTTGGATTGGGGCCAAAAGGGGTTGTTGTGATGAACTATGTACAAAACAAAAAGTAAACTGGAATCACAGTAATTCATTCAGAATATCAGGTATCGAATTTAATCTGTTCAGCGAAAATTATATTTAAAAAATTATGAAGACCAGATCGAGAGATTGTTATGTGATTGGTCTTTTAGAAATTTAACCCGCATTGGGAAGACAACTGTGATTAATTCACTCGCACTTCCAATGCTAATACACCGTTTGATTGTCCTCCTAGATTCACCAGAAAGTATTTTCCGGAAAATACAAACTTTGTTTTATAACGTTCTTTGGTCAGGCAAAAATGAACAAAATTAAGTGAACAACAGTTATCAATTCAATAAAAGAATGGCGGCTTAACATTTCCGGATATTAAAACATACTGCTATTGTCTGAAACTTTCTTGGATCAAAAAACTTAATGACGCCTGGAAAACGTTAGTTTTAGATGATTTAGAATATCACGAATGCCACAAAATGTGGCACTTACACAAAGAAGGACTTTTGAAGGTTGGGGAACAGACAAATATATTTTGGAAAAACATACTGTTGGCATGGTCCTTATTAGATTAAAAAATCACCACAACCCAGAACAAATATTTAGTGAGCCTCTCAACTCACAAATAAAAGTTAATAACAAGATGTTTTTTGATAAAAGATGGTGTGAATGCAATATGTTTTTCATAAGTGACTTATTAACTGAAAAAAGGACCTTTCTGTCTTTCATTGACTTCTCCAGTAGGTACAATCTCAGGACGCCCTTCACAACCTACCAAGGGGCGATCAATGCGATTCCCCAGACATGGAAAGACATAATAAAGCAAACCCCAAACCCTTAATAATCAAACATGATTATCTTGAAAAACTACAATCCACAAATAAAACATGCAACTCGTTTTACCCAACATTTTTAAACTTAACAGCTGTTATCCCATCCAAATCGCAGAAACAATGGGAAAAATATTCGAATATCAGCTTACAGTCCAAAGACTGGGAGTTGATATACAAAAAGTCTTTCAAAGTAAGTAACGACTCATACTTACAGAGTCTTCAGTACAAAACTTTACACAGAACAATCTACACTAACTCAAAGCTGTACAAAAGTGGATTATCGGAAACGGAGTTATGTACTATCTGTAGTAATACTAAAGAGACGTTGACACATCTATTTTTTGAATGTTCTTACTCTGAAACAATTCTGCTCAATCTCTGCAATAAGTTGAATCACTCATGTGCTGTGTCCTTTCCCATGACATCCCAGTATATATTCCTTTGTATCCCGATACAGGAAGGGCTAGCAGGGATAACATAACGGAATTATTAATACTCCACTATAAGACATTCATATACTCCTGCAAAGTTAGAGGATGCCTACCGGAATTCAGAAGTTTTATTGAACAGCTAAAGCTATATAGAACACTTGAAGTTAAGTCCACTTACATGTATCATGATAAAAAGGCAACTGCTATAAAAAACTGATGGGATAGAGTCCAAGATCTACTTAGACCAGTGACAGGTCACAGTGATGTCTAATACAAGGTTGTCCCGGTGTAAAAGGAATGGAAGTCCGTAGGAACGTTAGTCCCTCTGGACTATTATTCCGCGGAATTATAGTCCTAGGTCTAACATTTCTAGGAATAGTAGTCCGGCGGACTACTATTCCTAGAAATGCTAGCCCTAGGACTATAATTCCGCGGAATAATAGTCCAGAGGGACTAAGTTTCCTACGGACTTCCATTCCTGTTACACCGGCCCCAAAAACTCCTTCAAACAGGCCAACGTCAACATTTAGCACTTCCATAAGATATATTATTTAATGATTTAAAAAGTATATTAGCAACACCAGTTACAACTCTTTGTTATCATGTAATATTCTATAATGAGACACTATCGACTGTGCTTTGTAATTTTTTCTGAATTTTGTATATATTTACATATACTTATCCGAATAAAAAAATAAAAAAAAAAATATAGAGAGATATAAAATCAACGAAAGGTAGGACCTAAATACATGTACACAAAATTTGAAATAGCACCTCATAATTCTCCTGCTACCAAGACTGTAGTAAAGTTGCATTTTAACCCTTTACCCAACGCAGACGATATCAAAATTATATTATTTTAAATATAATTTTTTAAAATTTTTCAAAAAATGTCAACAAAACCATATCGTCGAGCTTGTTCCAACGAGGGGTCACATGATATGGTTTTGTTGAAATTTTTTGAAAAATAATATTTTTTCAACGACTGAATTTGCATATTACGCGGGCGGATGCGGGAGATTCGTTGGGTAAAGGGTTAGAGAGTGGATCAAATTATATTTACAAAAATGATGCCTGTATATCAAGGTATATCATGTCAATATGGGTATGGATTAGGTTCTATTTTTCGTACAGCATTGAGAACAACTGCACCATTTGTAAAACCCATAGCAAAAATGCATTTCAAATTTTAAAACGCAGAAGTTTGAAACATAGTATACAGATGGCAAAATAACTTTTAGGAAAACGTAAAGCACCTAAAGAAATTTTATTCACTCATGGAAAAGATCTTTTGAAATCAATGGTTGAATCTGCTTGATATAAAAAGACGAAAACGAAAAGCAGTGAGTCATTCTAAGAAATTTTCTCAGAGGAAAGAGCTCCTGTAAAACGAAATTCAAGACAACTTGATATATTTAATGAAAATCATGATGTTACGCGGATCATGCGAACTGTTTGGAAGTAGTTTTGATACAGATAATGTTTCACCAACATCAAGTGGTATATAAAATATTGGTGAAATTGAACAATTTCCAATAGCATCTTTAAACAATTCTTTTTAACTCCAAGACAAGCACCCAAGTGGTCCGATCTTGAAGCATCTACACTTGAAGTTCAATTTAAAATTACAAAACAAAAAGGGAGTGCTTTGGGTCCAGATACACAAATTGCTCTCATTAATAATTTTTTTCATAGTATTTTTAGCAAAATTGATATCTCATTGAATGGCAATCTTATCACCACCAATACAGTTCTATATCCTTATAGAGGAGTTTTGGAGAATTTTCTTAGTTATTCAAGAGATG